>OU015497.1:46252941-46360441 GCA_907164885.2 Dolomedes plantarius | reverse complement strand
GCGTCTCTATGTCCGATAAATTCCATAACCTTTTTTTATCCCCACTCGATATTACATACTTCGTATGATGTTTCTATTCATTCATATAAGGGCTCGTTTTTTTCTTTAAATCCCACTATCGAAAAATTTCATGTACTTTTGCCCTTTGGAAATTTCGACTCGCAATGTGTCTTAGACTGCTGTTCATGATATATTATGTACAGCAGTCTATGACATCTCACAAGGTACCCACATAGTATAGTGGTTAAAGTTCACAAGTTCCCACGGAGTGAATGCCTATACGGTGCTCCCATTATAAGTAAGAAGGCAAATTCGCGGTGTGGTTTCAACGAACAAAACGAAAATAAGTGCTTGCCACTGTAGAAAGAACCCGAGAACTCACGTTTTTGTAAGAGAAAAGATTCTTTGAAGGTTGTTGTTGTAATCGGGATGTTACAGAATATATTTCATATCCCCTTATACAATACATGAATGGTTAATAGCCTATCTTTTAGTGACCTATGTGAGATTTTGAGATTATTATCCCTCTAAAGCATTCAAGAAACGGGTAAAGTTTTGAATTTCTCTATTACCTCATTATTTCTGATGGCAAGTTATATATATGAAAATAACTTGCAAGTAAACATTTATGTTTTGAACTTTGGAGGTATTGAGTTAGCGGAATTTAGACAACAGAAATAAAAAGTTGTACGTGGTTTGGAGAAGAAGTTATATTGTAGCTCCAATCCCCGCAGAAAATTACATCGGACAGTCAACTTTAAACTACGAGCTTTTAACCCATATTTGAAGCCATAAGTCACCCTTCAATATAATTCACGCTATTTTAATATAAAGTTGTAGTTATCAGGAGTCAGAAACAGCCGTAGTTGAAAGAACGACTGTCAGATGCAGAGAAAAATGGTAGAACGAAAATAAAATTGCTATTAGTCCCGTAATGTATTGCTTTTGTAAGAGATACTCGTGAGCGAGATCATCGCGTGCTATTCTAAAACCTCAAAACCATTCCAGGTGACAATATTCAACTAAAAATGTCACCAAATTATTATGTTGTTGTTTCCAATCCCCTTGGTGTAGTAAAGCCTACACCAAGTCCAAAAGACCTAGGTCCTCAAATTCCTGGATCCTTGGCGAAGGGTAGTAAGCAGCTTCACTTTAAGGCGAGGTACCACTAGTGTTTAAGTCTGACTTGACCTCGAAGAACATCGATCCCATAATTTGGAACCGAGTCAAGTGACGTGACCGGAACACTTGATCCAGCACCTCCAGAGGTAAATTTTCAGAACTTGGAGGACATTGTAGCCACGAACTATTTTAAGTGCCCTGGCCACCGTTAGTGAACACAGCGGTGGATTTGCAGCGACGAGCATCGAACCAAGGACGTTCAGATCACTGAACCGCTGCTCTTGCCAAATGGGACACCGCGCCCTCCAAATTAGCATTGTTATAGGAATTGATTCTAATAGTGATATTTTTTTGTTTCTTGGTACGTGAATAAATTTAGAAATTCCATAACTTATGCTAAATACAGAGATTTTATTATGAACATAAAATCTAAAACAAAAGTACATTTCCGATGCAAAAAGATATGGCAAATTGCTATTTACACATGGATTAGTTGAAATGAAAATAAACATTCAATAAGCTACACTGTAAGACTCTCACGCCTGATAGAATGTGAGTACCATATTAATTATAAATTTTAATTTACTTGGCTGTGTACATTTTTTTTCTCTGTATTTCAATAGACACAAAGTAGGTTGCTACTTAGCTTACGAATTTGCTGATGTGTCTCTAAAATCTCAATGTTGGTGACAGCTATTAAATACTAAAATCATTTTATCTTCCTATTTCCTGTGCTTTTCGACGTTTCTAATTTTGTACAAAGTCGCAGCAATTTTTAATTTGTTTAACCTAATTAAAATTCCAATAGTTTATCCTTAAAGACAATGTCATTAATTACCTCTCTTTTGCAGTCTTAAATTTTTATCTCAAACGACAAATGAAGAAAAAAAAATTGTCGTTACCTAAAAAAAAAGTAGATTGATGAATGTAATTTCCTGTATATTTACTCATTTAAAATGAAAACTTCAATAGGGTATAAAAATATCATTCTATTCATTTAAAATAAATTTAATGGAGAGTTTCTTAATAGAGAGGTATTAACAAGTCAAAATTAAAACACTGAGTTAAAGTTTTGGGTATTATAAAATTGGTATCCAGTTTCAGAATTAAGGAAATCACATGAATGTTTGTCAAATATCAAAGAAGGGAAAGCTTCCATAAAAAATTAAAGGTATGATAAATGGAATTAAAAATGCCCCATGCTCCCACTGCTAGGAAAGCTAAGTTGGAAGAGCAAGGGCCTGTTCGCACAGAATATGTCAGTGTCAGCGTTAAAGACTCCATTTCCGCTGATTGGTTAAATGGGTCAATGATTGGTGTATGATAGGTTTAACAATTTTACGCTGACGCTGACGGATTCTATGTGAACAGGCCCCAACGCCTTGATCTTTTTTATCGGGTCCTGTTATCGTTCAAGTTGGACGGTTTTCATAGGTTGTCCTCTTAGGTCTCCAGGACAGGATTATCTACAGTATAATCTGTAGTCTAATGAAAACTGCCGATGTGCAGACTGAGTTGCTACACTTAAACCTCCGCCGCTCTGCGAGGATCTACACCAACATGTCCACTTCCGATTTTGAACTGAGATCATTTCTGACCTGAGGAAAACGGCTACTAATTTTCCCGGAGCATAATGTAGGGGTCTAGACTTGAAATACAGTATGACTGCAGGGGTAACTTTGTGACACATAGTAATTTTTTCATATTTTGGATCTTGCGCAGCGCCCGTGATACCGGGTAGGCAAAGAACAGCACCAATAGCTTGTCCAATAGTATACAGAGACACCTAGTGGCCAGTGTCTGAAGCTTCTGCGTGCCATTTGTCTTCGCTGGCCAGTATATTGCTCAAACCTGTTTTCAAGCTATTGATTCAAACTTCGGAAACTTTGTGTACTGAAGGCTAACATCTTATACAACCTACTACCACAGGTAATTATTTTTTATTTTCAATATGTTGGTAAGATTGTGGAGGGGAAATATAACTTTTATGTAGGGATATTTCCGAGAGATATGAGAATATAACCTAAATATCGAAAGGTGACGGGGTTACTTTATGACACATTAACACTGTCACAAAATTACCCACAAAGTTGACCCACCTCCACTACCATGTTCGATGTTGCATTTTTCCGTCCTATAAAATACCACTGGAGAGAAAGAAGTATTGACTATCTGGAAAAAAATTTCCCGAAGGATCAGAGTGGGCCGAAAGATGAATTTCCTCATCTTCTCAAAGAACTGATGGCAGTCCTGGGTACCCAAGGTGTCTTTGATGTCAAAGACATAGATAAAGCTATCCAATATTTGTAATATGTATTTATAATTGTGTATAAAGCTTTTGATAAGCATTCACTTCTTTAATTTGTGTCAAGTATTTTTTCCTCTTGGATTTCAAGACGAAAACACAGATGTCACAAAGTAGTCCCACTCGAGCAACTTTGTGACACATATTAACATTAATCTCTCTGTGGTAATTAAAGATCCGGGTTAGCACAGTACATTACTACGTAAGGAAAGAATGTACCAATGTTTTGTAATTGTTCGTTTTGGGCTGCTTTTAAAACTCATCGACTGGCACAGAATGGACTGCTGAAAGGAAAAGAAGTTATGAATCATTAGGAAAAAGGATATATTAACCTGCTTATGGTGCTGGAGGATATTGCCGCATTCTTTCCATTTCCTTCATGGCTTCTTCATTGCAAGGCGTCTTTCCAGTAAGTTTGGAGCAGTCAAACACCTTGATGTGCAGTCATTCCAAGGTTCTAACTCGGATTAATTCGAAGTAAGCTTGTCCCTTGGAGAAGAGTTTTTTTCCTAGGTACAGAACTGCGTGATTCAGGGTACATCCTTGCATTTTGTGCACAGTGCAGGCCCAGCATAAAATCAATGGGAGCATTCGTCTCTCAATCATTCCATATTTCCAGAGGGCAGGAAACTGAAGTGAATTTCGCTGAATCAGTTGAATGTTATTGTTGCGAAAGTCATTTCGAATAGATGGGATGTCGGTGTCATACTTGTGGCTCTGCAGGAACTACGCGAATTACATCCTGCGTTTCTAGTCGTGCATTATGATCCACTCGTACGTCCTTGTACAGTGAATTATTAGCAATGAGCCAATCGAGTGCCTTATAAACACGCTCAGGTGAAATACTGTAGTCCCGAGAAATGTTCAAGTTCTCAAGAGTCTCAGTGAGTACAACAATACCTGCATCAGTGCTCGATCGAGGAAGCATTTCGGGTAACTTTTCGGTAACTTCGAAAATGTCCAGAGCAAACAAAGTGGCATTGCCCTTAAAGCCGAACTGACCAAATCGGCCAGAAAACTTGATCACCTTGACATAAGGGATCACGCGCTGTAAAAGTCGCTGTTCTGGCTCAGTAAGGACTTATTACAATTTTATCGGGAATTTCACCCAGAAGTAAGTTATTCCAATACGCCTTGGATGGACATTGAGTTTTACTACTCTTCAAGTGCGTATGGCAGCGATGGCAAATGAGCAGTTCTGTTTTTTTGGCTAGTTCAGGAGGCAGGTATGACTTTTCAGTCAACTGCTTATACTTTGCTACCTGGTTAGGGTAGCACATCTTTTGGCAGATATCACAAGTCTTATCATAGAAGTTGTTTATCGTCTTGTGAAAATATTGCATACATACGTTGAGCATATGTATCGTGAAGACGTTGAAGTCTAGCTTCATGCTCTTCTCGAGACTCATTGACTCGTGATTGAGCTGTCCTTGCTCTTTAACTATCGAGTCGAGAGTCACTCTCGTTAGCTGTCTCAATCGCTCTTGCTTCAGCTGTTCTTGCTCTTTTATCTTCGAGTCGAGAATCACGCTCGGAAGCTGTCTCAATCGCTCTTGCTTCAGCTGTTCTTTCTCTTTGGCTATCGAGTCGAGAGTCACTCTCGGAAGCTGTCTCAATCGCTCTTGCTTCAGCTGTTCTTGCTCTTATCTTCGAGTCGAGAGTCACGCTCGGAAGCTGTCTCAATCGCTATTGCTTCAGCTGTTCTTGCAAATATCTTTCAGCTGTTCTTGCAAATACCTGCTCTTGCAAATATGATACAGATATCTTTAATGCAATACATTATTATTATTGTATTTTATTTTTTTATTATACTTTATCATTATTTTGCTGCTAAACACATAAATCACTCAAATTTTGAATATTTAAAAATTTTAGATATATGACTAATTCTAAGTACAAGAAATAAAAAATTCTACAAATAAAGCACACATTATATTTTAATAAACATTCAGCAAATAATGAATTTGTATAAATGCATATTCGTACAATAATAAGACTGCATTAACCACCCCACCCTCCTTTCTAAAAAAAAAGAAATATAATTTACATGCAGCTTCTTCATGAGCTGCAAACGAATTCGTATCCTCCATAGTTAATTATCGATTTCAAAATTATAAATTATAATCTATAATTTGAAGGAAAAAAATCAATGAATTTCGCAGAGAAAATATCGCAAATAGCATGTGGGCATAAATAAAAATTATCCTATTGTAATGAAAATGTAATATGCTTGGTTCACTATTGCGTTAATAGATGGCGCCTGTAGCGCAGTTACTTTTGGCTCCAGACGCTACTCGTATTTTTACGTAATGGATTTTAAAATATGGAATAAAGATGGCTAAAAGTATTAAAATAATGCATTGTCATCGTGTTCTGAGCTATTCTAAAAGTTTAAAATGTCTAGCTAGTCGGAAAGTTAGTTAAAAATCGATTGCAAGATTTGTACCAGACAAACACACCCACAAACAAACACAAACACACAAACAAGAAAGCAAGTTAATAAAGACATGGTAAAACTGCATAGATGGAGATTACGTGATCGCATTTAAACTGTTTTCGTCGTGTAGTTCGTCACTAACGTAATGCGGAGAGATATTACTTCGAGGTGAAATCTCTCTGAATCTCAAAAAAGATTTTCCGACAGAACCCCCTGTATTTCCTAAGCCCTAATAACCATTAAATGGCACCTGAGACTCCTAAGATAACCTAGCTGCGTTCAAATTACCAACCATTCATGAAGATCGGTCACAATACTGGGCGGCGACTTCAAGTTTCAAGCTGAGATCGCACCCTAAGCCTCGAGTGCCCGAAATATCCTGTAATTCGCTCACAATCCACGAATTCTAGATATGATAAAATTACATATTACATTTAATAAGTTAAAGATAATAAAAATCATTTTAATTTTTAAAATTAGCAAAATTAAATGTTTTGATGTAATCCACAAAAAAATAAATATTAATCTTAGAGCAAGAAATTTCTTTTAGAAACAAAATGATAGAATAAATAAAAAGCGCATATCGTAAGTTGCAATAAGAATATTAACATTTATTGGAATCAACATATGAAATAAAATATATTAGTAAAATAAAGAGATGAATGAATAATTTAAAATTGAGGTGTTTATGCGTCGCTGATTTTAATGAACAGGAAGAGATAAAATATGTGTAATTCACTTTCGTTATAATAACAACTGACATTTTAAAATGAAATAATTAATATTAGTGAAGAAATTCTGCAGGGATTTTATCAATTCCCCGTGTTCTTTTCTTCTCAAAGAGAAATAATATTTTATAGGTCGAGAAAATGTATTAATGACAATTTGCTTAACTCAGTTTTCCTCTTATGGGCAGATAGATTAATGTGTTGCAGGGTTTGATTTCGTTTTTTTTTTTAACGTAATGTAACTTCCACCCACCCCCCATGCATTTTTTCATGGGCGAAATATCCTGCAAATTATTGTTTTAACTACGCTTGCATGTGGACATAATGTCAAGCCATTATGTTCTTGATGGTACCACTGGGTAAATGCAAAAATGGAGAAAGATGCCCATAAAGACACTTATAAGATATAAGATATAGATAGTCATGCTAGTTTTTGAACCTTCATTAGTAATGCTTCAAATACGAGATTCAGCCACCAAATTAGTGAATGGAATATTGTCGTTCATTGGTAGAAGAATTCCATTCCATTTTCCAGAGTTCTTTCCACCAAAGGAGATCTTTGGTTTTCCCACATATCCCATTTCAATAATTTCAATCGTTCTTGAAATTTCCCTGAATCCTCAGTCAGTGATATAACAATCAAATGGATAAACAATGCAGCTTGATATTGCGATCCCACGAGCACTGATCAAAATGCAGAGAGTAACATCATTATCGCTGAATGCTGTAAGCGAAACCTGATTTGCTGGATGTCAAAGGTAATTCAAAGTTTGCACTAAAGTTCCAAAAGCAACGTGAGCTCATTCTGTACCGTAATTCACACTGTATTGTGTATGTTTCCATGATCTGAAAGCGGTGATAAATGCTGTATGTTATTAAGTGCCCAGATGAAACTAAACATATTTGCCACGACGATCAGTTCACTGCAGAACATGCTCATTATAGAATCACATGGTATATTTACATGACATACAGCAAGTTACTCTATCTTTGATATTACTACAGCTGATTTCTAAGGAAAACTTTTCTCGAAAAGCTACTGGCAATTTGTTAAAGCAAGAAGAATTGGTGTTTAGGCATATCCCTGGTGCGGATTCACCACGCTAAACCATGGAGGTTGCTTACACCAAACCATGGAGCATGTGAAAAAGGAGACGGTAGTGGAGCCCATCTCGTATGAGACCAGTATTACATGGTCATCGGAACATGGGGTGTAATTAAAAGTGTAGCTCGAGAACATGGCTCGAGAACATGGTATTTTCTTCCGAATAAATCATTTAATTACTATATGGTACACTGCATGTTTTTTAATAGGAAAGCAATATACCAAAATATTCTGCTATTATAACAACAGATGTTTGATAACTTTTATATAATTCTAAAGTAGAGATCTGACGCACTAAGATATTCATATATTATCTGAAACTTTCTCTTTTAACATTTTATAAATAAGTGAATAAAAGTGCACTCTGTTAAAAACTCAGGAAAAATATTTTTATTACATTATAGCGTATAAATTCTATATTAAAATGCAAAGAAGGAACGAATGAACAATATTAATTTCATATAGAAGAATCATTGAACAAAAGTATAAAAAAATATCATTTTCTAATATAAAGAACATTACTGTAATGAAAGATCAAATTGTCAGGTAAAATTAGTACATGAAGAACCTTTTAGTGTAATATGTAAACGAAAAGAAAACATACGCTTACATTATCTGTTTACTCAATCACAGTAATTTCATGAATGACATTTGATTACTTGGATACCTTATATATTAACAGAAGGCTATGTTTTAATAATATAAATTTTAAAGAAATTATTGAATTTCTCATGATAAAATTATATATCAGTTGCATCTTTTAAAAAGCTGTATACTAAACATATTATTTTATAACTGGTCTTAAAAATCTTATACAGTATACATTTAATTATTTTATTAATTTTCTCCTTTACGGGATGTATTTTGTTAACTGTTAGCTTAAAATAAATAAAACATAACACTGAAATTGACTATGATGTATTAATATTTATGCATGAAAAAAACTAAAATTACCCAGAAAAAATAACATTTATTTTTTTATTAAACACATGACAGTAAACACACCATACCAGGCTTGTAACTTATATATATATAGGTTATAAATGAAAGAAGAAATGTCGATGATAACAATTTTGTCACAATTTTGTCTGTTAATACATTAACGTTTTCATCAATTCTAACTTATTTACATATAGGTAAATTAGATTTATTTTTAAGGACACACAGAAAATCTCGATCACCAAAATTGAGCGATTTTAATGAAATGTTTATGAGCATTATTTAATTGCAGAATACAGACGTATGCAAAATATTTATATACCAGTAAATGCATACATTATATTTTATAGTTAAAGTGAAATGGAAGAATTATGTTAAAAATTTAGCTCATTGTCGCAATTTAATTATTTTCAAAAACTTGTTAAAATTTTTATACCTATATATTAGGTAAATTTTTCTAAAAACCTATTAAATTTACTGCTTACAAATTTGGTATTGAAACATAAAATATATCAGTTGACAATAATACGAAGAATTTTGCTTCTAGACGTAGTGAAATTGTAGTGAAATTGAAAATAACAAAAAATATGTAATAAAAATTTTTATATTTTTTTTTTAAATTTTCCACTAATACATTTTTAATTCAAATTTTTTTCTAATCTAGTACCAAAATACTTCGTATTATTGTCAATTAATATACTTTTTGTTACCATACCAAATTTATGTATTTACTGGTATATAAATATTTTGCATATATATGTATTCTGCAATTAAATACATGCTCATAAACATTTCCCTCGCTCCATTTTGGTTGTCTAGATGTTCTGTGTGCCCTTAATTTATAAACAAAAATATTTTATCAGTCAAAATACCTTCTGGTTTAAGCATTTTAACAGAAAATTATTTTGTATACTCCTCGTAAATGCAATAAAATAAATTTATATGTTTATAAAATTTACTGAAACAAACACTTAAATATTTGCCGCAAGTCTATCAATAAACAATGTAAATTGATATACCCGTAATTTTACATTGAAGCTATGATAATCCATCTTCTAATTTTTTTCTTAACTCATTTTAAACGCATCATACTTAAGAGTGCTGTGAATAAAAATCCCCTTATCAACCATTTTCGTATTTAACATCACACAGCCTAGCTGCAGAGAAACGCGAAATCCTTATCATATTCATTCCATTAGGCCCATTCTTTCCACTTTGGAATAATAGCGGATCCATAAGTGAGAGAAAATCTGAATTATATAACCAAATAGAGCGGTAATTCGCTTTACTGCAAATTTTTAGCCATCAGCTTAGTTGGACTCTTTGCAAATCAAATTATTCTTAGCGATCTGGGGATGGGAACTGCAGCAGTAAATGTCCCATTCTCCGGTCTGATAATTGTCAAAGGGAAGTTCCTTTCTAGATTAATGTTATTCATGGGTGGAAAGAATTTCGGGGTTGATGCTCTCATAGCATGCAGAAAACGAGAATTTGCCGGCAGGAGAATCATGAATGTATTATCAGAACTGATGCATTGGATTTCTAGGTTATAAAGATTAAGAGTACAAGAACTATAGTTTATAAAATAGTTAAATTGAGATTCAAATATTTTTATTTATACCTAATTTATTAGCTTTCCATTCACAAATTCTGAAACTTAGTAATTTTTAAAATTATTTTTATTAATGCATAATTTATTAATTTTTCCTTAATCAGTTTTAAAACTTACAGTTTAACAATTATACAAAAGAAAGAAACTTTGATTAAGTGAATTTTAATTGAAAAAGATATGAGAAAATAATGCCTAAATTACTTAATTTGGTGTTTTTAACTTAAAACGTTTTGGCTTATACGTCTATATATTGTTCGGAATAAGATGCATCACATATTGGTGGATATATAGACATCTCTATGAAGTTAAGGTTATTGAGTATTTTTTAATCTTAGATATATCACATCTCGTATATTTAAGGGGAAAAACCTCTTCGTAGCATCTCTGAAAAGCTAAGAAATACTGCAAAATAATTGCTGCATCAAAAATTTTTACTATAGTCTGTTTTGCAGTAAGAAAGGGTGAATTTATTTCATTAAAAATGATTCCTGTGTAAAAGTTAAAATTGACATACATTTAAGAGATTAAAGAGGAGGCAAAAATTGAAAGCTGATAGAAGGAAGTGTTTGATTGAACAGGCATAGCTCTGCCTCCAACCTTGTTAATTTTGTATTCAATATGCCAATGGCTACACTGAAGTTATGACTAATTCTACAACCAGAGCTTATGACCAACACGCACCCAGCATCTTAAAATTCAAGAACAAGAATGATTTTTCTATGTTTTCCATTCCTTTAACCAGTAAATCCTCCTGTAAATTATGTCCGTGCTTAATAATAGCAGTAATGTTGAGCAATCCTGGGATACAAAATATTAACAACACCTCCACTTATCTTTTACATCATGATACATATAATTACCCACCACTTATACACTGGGCGCCTGTCCAAAACGCGAGGAACCTTATATGAAGATCATATATGATCCTTATATGAAGGCCATATAAGATCCACAACAGATGAATCCTTTGCTGCAGAATAGCATCCAGTTTTTCCAACTTTGTTCCTATGTAAGATTCCTTAGTCATCCCAGTGTTACATCTAAATCGATTTCAAAAGCATTGTACAAGTGAATTATACTGTACGGAGGAATTTATAAGTTTCAGTGCATGCAAGTTACTGACAGTTCTAAACTTTTTCAAACTGTTCACTGAAAATTAGTCAGTATAATTAACAGTAATTTTCAAACGACCACGAAAGATCGAATAAACATTCATTAAACTTTGATCATACTGCTCGCAGTGTAACCATTTTTAAAGGCCATTTAAAGTTATCTTTTGCTTTAAACAATTTTCTCTTCTTTAAGGTACTATGAGTTTTATGTTTATGGCTAGACATTATAGTCCAGCAACTGTACATCTTTTCATGTTCAACCTTTAAACACGTCGCTGTGTCTGCAAATATTCCGAATACTTGATATATAATTATATCTGTGTCTTGCCTATGTTCATACTACAATATATCCCCATTTCCCACGTCTCGTATTCTAACGTACATTGAGGTCATTTTCCCCATGTGCTCAAGTTCAATGTGTCCAATTGGCTGTTAATAGTTTATACATTTCAGTATTACAGATTCAAGTGTTACTTTAGGCATTCCTCTATGAATACTTGTTACAATCAACTTAACCAAAGGGCTTAGAATGCAGACTAAGCAACCATCAACATATCTCTCATCCACCATGTAGAAACTATTATATTCGAATGTTAAAATATATGTTTGTAATCATTATCTATATGCATACAATGACAGGAAACTGTTGTTTTTTCGGGTTAATGATTGTAGTAGCAAGCTTAGATTTGTTTTTATGTGTACTTCTAAAACACCTTCAATATTCAAGCTGAAAAATACCAAAATGATGTCATTTACTGACTTCATTAAGTGATAGCAAAATTAAAAATAAATGATATTTATTTCATACAACGTATGAAAATTTTAAAAAGACTGTCTATGGAAAAAAGGCTATTTTTAAAGGGAATGTCAAAACTAAACAAAAATGTACCAGTGCATGCATTACTTGATTAAATGAAGTATATTTTAGCTAAGAAAAATCTTAAGTTGTGAGGAATTGAATAACAGAGAATTGACAATACAGAATTAATTAAATAGGGAATATTAAAACGTAAAATCATGAATGAGAAAATTATATTTTAAAATCAGTTTAAAAAAATATAATGTATTATAATTTTAAAAGCTGTTTTATAGTTATATTTTAAGTTTAAAGTTTTTAAAAGCTCTTTTCCTTGGATAACTGAACAAGGTAGACAACAAGGTACTCTTATTTTTATAGGCACCATAGAAGTAACTAAAAACACCCTAAAAGTTCTACTGAGGTAACTGTTAAAATAAACCAGATATTCTGTAAGCATCTATGAATCAATCGATCTATCTATCTCTAAATCTTTCTATCTATCTAGAAAATCTTTGAATTTAGAAAGATGAGATATATTAAAGGAATGTAGCACTGAATTTCATGAATTTACTAATGTATGCTATTTTCCGGTACAGCCGTGATATTTTGGGAATTACGGTACCTCATTTATACGGTAACAAAAAATTAAATGCGGTACCTTATTACTGCATTTAATTTTTTTCTAATTTTAGAAATCAAGCACTAATATCTAGGGAGTTACAAACAGAGAAGGCTGGGCCTTCAAAGTACCGATTGAACATTCTATCTGTGTTTATGTAAGTATTTTGAATAAATAAAATTTACTTGTGGGAAGCAATTTAATTTAGAAATTCATGCAGAATAAAAATGTGAATAACAAACTATGATGTTCTTCAATAACATATATATATATATATATATATATATATATATATATATATATATATATATATATATATATATATATATATATATATATATATATATATATGTGTGTGCATATGCAAGCCGTCCAGATCGTTTAGTGGTTAGTGTCACAGGTTCCCACTCATTGGACTCGGGTTAAATTTCTGATCAGGAAAAGACTTTTCTGTGATGTCTCATCATAGGCGGCAATAGTGTTGCTCCCTCAATAAAATAGCCACCAAATTCGAAGTGTGGATGGGTCAGAGTCTTCAGGAAAATGTACTTGCCCCTTTCGACAAATAATAAACTTTAATAACGATATGAAACAAAAAATAGTATTTTGAAAAAGTTATCCACTTTATTTTGTATCTCTAGGATTAAACTTGTTAATGCATAAAAAATTATTTTAACATAAGGACCTAATAACTATGTATGTTAAAGAATTAATTATCGAAAAGATTATCTTACAATCAGGCAGATCACAAAACAATAATAGCACAAAAAAGATCTGAATGTTCTAAAATTAATATCTGATCACTGTATTTTTTTCTTTACATTTTTGTTTAAGTCACAATATTTTTATATTTTACGTTTTACATTTTACATACTTGAAGTGCAATTACTGGTAACAGCTGAGATCTCTCTTTTTCCCTTGTATATATCATAATATATTTCCTTATCGGTAAATTCATGTTTCAATTTGATATCATTTTAGTTTTAATATACGGGGTTTTGTTTGTTTTTATACTTTATATATCATAAAATTGCTTAAGATACAAAAGGAAAACATACAATGTACCACAAACTTTTAAAATGACTAAGTTTAAAATGACTAGCTTAAAATGACTAAGTCTTACAAATTGCCCTATTATGTAGATATCTCATCCTGATTTCAACTCTCAACATAATAAAAAAAAATAGAAATTTCACTCAGAACAAATGCAATAAGAAATACAAGGAGTGCAGAATTTTTGTAGCATAAACAAATAAAAATGTAATCCATTAACACGAGAAAAGAATTTTAAAAGCTTACTTTTCTGAAGAATTCAATCAGTCAGTGGACCAATATTTATTCAAAGTTTTTCTCATGCAGTCGCCTGTTTGCAGTAGATCCCTTATCTTGTAATGTTAAATCCTTATATCCATATTAAATAGGATTCTGCTTACTCTTCCCGGAAAAAAAAGTAGTTTTTTCTTCTTGTACGTAAATCCTGCAGGGGTGTCTTGGATCAGCTAATATCTCCTCTACCTTTATTTCCAGAGGAATATTTTAGGATAATTTTGTGCCCGGATATACAGCATTAGAGGATCAGGTTAACTTCATCTTTCATAACTTATGATAAAATAGCATTTTTATAGCAGCTTCTTCCTTTGTGATGCGTATGAATAAATCTATACATTGTTAGAGAATATTGAATTTTGCATTTTGTGTTCTCTCAAATATTTTATTCACGATACTTAGATGTAAACTGACGGTGAAACAGTTTTATTGGTTTCTTAGTTAAAGTATCAATAGTTTAGAATTAACGAATTTTAATGTTAGTTTTAATGTCATTGGAATCTGCTTAAAACACATTTATATATATAACACATTTATTAATATAACACATTTATATATATAACACATTTATATATATAACACATTTATTAAGAGATACTACGTCACTTATTATTGCTTGTCTATACATATATATCCGAATATGTAAAAATATGTTTATACACACGTGTGCTGGGAGTGAACAGGTAAATATACGAAGCTGCGATACGTGGCAATCAGTTGCTTATATTACGAATCTATTACTTCGATGTAATATTGCAGTATTTGAACTTTGGCTAATGGATGGTGGAGGAATGGAGATCTTAATATACGAGTTAATTGGACTGCATTCTGATATACAGCATTAGAGAATCAGGTTAACTTCATCTTTCATAACTTATGATAAAATAGCATTTTTATAGCAGCTTCTTCCTTTGTGATGCGTATGAATAAATCTATACATTGTTAGAGAATACTAACAATGTATAATATTCGGATTATTAATATTCGGATTGTTAATATTCGGATATATATGTATAGACAAGCAATAATAAGTGACGTAGTACCTCTTAAAATTGGCTAATATAAAACAACTATATTTCAAATTTAACAATATATATATATATATATATATATATATATATATATATATATATATATATATATATATATATATATATATAGAGATTTTAAGCAGATTCCAATGACATTAAAACTAACATTAAAGAGAAATCTATACTGAGAATTGTATTATATTTTGTTGGATATTTCGTGATATGGGGTTATTATTAGTAAGTGTGGCATCAACTCGCAAACACTATGAAATCTTAGGTGTATCCGGATGTTGTGGACCATTCGACCCTTCCAGCTTCCTGGCAACGTTATGATAATATGTTATATCTTATACAATGTATACATATGCTTTTATCCAGATACATGTTCAGTTAGATTTTTTCTTTCGAGATGATAGAAAAATGGGTGATAAGTTTTCTAGCAAATTTTTCATTGTAATCCTAAGAAATATTTCTGGCTTGCAATGCAGATATGATTAAGGAATTATTAAATATGTTGCTTTTCGTCTCACTTATTGTTTTTTTCACTTGGTTCCGTCGTGGGTCCGTGGGGTGTTGCTCATATTTATTTTTTAAAACTTTTCATATATATATTGCTTTTCTGAGCGGTTATTTTGTAGCACCTACCTACGACCGTCGTGTCATAAGAAGGTTTCAGTTTTTGTTATTTATTTTATTTATGTCAATTTTAATTATAAACATCTTTTGAATATGCCACCGTGGCGAAACCACTTGTGTGTGATTAGTTTTCTTTGCTTTACCCACGGACGAAAAGCCAAGTGAAGATGGGAGATCGGTTTTCTTCAGATTAATTGCTTAACATTTGTCTTTTAGGTGTTGAATCACCTATGATTTTATCTTTTGGGTGTTAATTCCCCAGTGTTTTTAAGATTCGTTCATTGGGTGTTAACTCACCTGCAGTTTTTTTTAATATAAATTCACCTTCGTTAATTGCTAGTTGCTAAGCTGCAGCATGCATATAGAACTTGTAAATTTTGACAGGTGATATATATATATATATATATATATATATATATATATATATATATATTTATTAGAATTTTTTAATAATTAATATTTAAATTATAAAGTGGAGTGTATTTTTAATGTTTAATTATAATGTCAAGGAACTGGAAGTTGCATGTACGTATTTAGAAAAAATAATCTACTTCTTTTTAGATTCAAAAACTATTTTGTTACACGTCTAAGAATAATCAGTTGAAAGAAAGATCGCTCTTCGTATTAGTCTTTTATTTTTTAAACTCTTTCCAGTATAATCCTTTGTAAACATGCATGTTCTTTATATTCGGCAGTGCGTAGGCATATCTTGCAGACATTTATACAGTAAAAATTGACTGGTATATTACTATTCGACTAAAAATAACATTCAAATCGTGTATATAAATACTATTAGTTATAAATGGAGGCGGAAGCATAATAACATTTAAGTACTATTTAAAATGCGATATTTTAAGAGTTGGGATTTAAGAGCTCTTAATTCTTAATTCCAGAAAGGAGTCGAACAAATGCGTTAAAAGTCTTAGCTTATAATATTAAACTCTGTTGTATTTTGACCTTTTGTCACACCTAAGCTATTCATTACTTGTGTTTGTCTTGTTTTTGTAAAAGTGTGCTTTATGTACAAGAGTTTGTGTTAAAGTGCGCTTTATTTACAAATTTTGAGAGCTGTGATTTGCGAGCTCTTGATTCTTAATTACAGAAAGGAGTCGAACAAATGAGTGAAAAGTCTGGCCTTTTAATATAAAATTTCGTTGTATTATGTTTTTTTGTCGCTGTTCACCTAGTCATTACTTGTGTTTGTCCTGTTTGTGTAAAAGTGTGCTTTATGTACATGAGTTTGTGTTAAAGTGAGGTGTTAAAGCGAGTTTTATATACAAGTTTTGAGAGCTGTTATTTGAGAGCTGTGATTTAAGAGTTCTTGATTCTTAATTCCCGAAAGAAGTCGAACAATTTCTTTAAAAGTCTGGCCTTTTAATATTAAACTTCGTTGTATTGTGATCTTTTGTCACTCTTTAGCTAGCCATTACTCGCATTTGTCCTGTTTGAGTATAAGTGTGCTTTATGTACATGAGTTTGTGTTAAAGTGCGCTTTATATACAAGTTTTGAGAACTGGGATTTCAGAGCTCTTGATTCTTAATTCTAGAAACTAGTTTGAACAAATGCATTAAAAGTCTGGTCTTTTAATATTAAACTTCGCTGTATTGTGAACTTTTGTCACTCAGCTAGTCATTACTTGTGTTTGTCCTGTTTGTGTAAAAATGTGCTTTATGTACATGAGTTTGTGTTAAAGTACGCTTTATATACAAGTTTCGAGAGCTGTGATTTGAGAGCTCTTGATTGTTATTTCCAGAAAGGAGTCGAACAAATGCGTTTAAAGTCTGGCCTTTTAATATTAAACTTCATTGTATTGTGATCTTTTGCCACTCCTCAACTAGTTATTACCTGAGTTTGTCATGTTTGTGTAAAATGTGATTTATATGCCTCACAATAATTAATATATCTTTCGCATATTGTTTTTTAATAAAATTAAAGCCTGACTAAAAATTGCCAATTATAAAAGAATAATTAAATTCTACAAATGCCATTCTGCTGTGGGGGAGAAATTTAAAAGACTTTATGCGCATTCAATTGCATCGACTGTTTTTGTCACCCTTTTTTATTCTAGAAAATGGAATTGATCTTTATAAGGCGTATTTATAAGCCATAAAAAAGAAATAGTTACAAAATGGTAATTAATGGTTTATATGTTCGTATAGTTTAATGTTTAAATAAGATATGTAAGAAAACATATTTTAGCTTGAACTTTAATTTGAAATAAAATAAATTTAGATAATAAAATCTGTAAGAAACGATACTTACCTTAAATAAAATATAATCTGTAATAATTATTCATATAGTTAATATTAATCTCCAAGCATGGAATTCTTCATTAATACTCAAACTAAATAAAACTACCCTATTCACTGCACTTTAATATAACCCTTAAACACTAGAAATGAGCAAATTACATCTCTATTTGTTTTTAAGGTTTTGGGCTCATAGTTATGAAATGCTGTGTATGTAAAAGGGGACTCTTAATGAAATACTTTTCCGTCTTTTAATGAGATGACAAAAGCAAAACATAATTTAAAACTTTGTTCCATGCAAAAGATAATTAAAATAACTCCTTCAACGCACAAAAATGCATGCGGGTCATGTTTCTTTCCCAGCAAATGAGATGAAATAAGCGTTCCAGGTACAATTTGTATAGTTAAAAATTAAAGGAGAAATAGCTATATTTGAAATAAACGAAACTAAATGAACATTTTTGATGTAGAGTTTTATGTCTTAATTTGAAAAGGTTGCTTAATTAGATAAAATAAAGACATACATCACGTGAGCATAAAATTTCCAGGATAATGATGCCACACTGGAACATCAAAAATATTTTTGTTGTTTCTTTACATTAAAAAAAGGAAAAATATATTTTATTTAAAAAGTTTATTTCTTTGTTATAAAAGCGTACAAAATGCATGAATGATACTGGGAATAGCCCCGACTTTGAAAGAGATGGATAATTTGTATTTTCTCTTTCCCTTAATCTTGTTAATTTTTTAACAACCTTATTTCAATTAATGCATTATTTAGTAATACCTTTATTTATATATTTTTTATCTTGTAGAATTAACCGGGAAATAACATTTATGGCAAATTATTTCACGTTACAGGATGTACAGAAAAATATAGTGTGGAGCATCTAACGGTTTATCTTAGGAGGGAAGAATGGAACTTTCTATCGGCAAAATATGGTTATTTTTTCGTTCATGTCCTTTGATGTATTTTGAAGTTTAACAAGAGACATATATTTTCCAGAAATTAATATACCTGTGAGGGTCATGTTAATTAAGTTAACGAGATATAAATGCATCTTACTGCTAGTATATTAACAAAAATTCTAACTTTATTAATTTTATGTTTTACAATCTACATGTTCAGTAATTTGCCCTCTGTCAAGTATATCAGTTTATACGTAAGTAAATAACAGGTCACTTGCAAACATCCCTTTTTTGTAAGTTTCACTAAAACAGCACCTGGTGGTTTTATTCAGCCCTCTAACGAAGCATGTAACTGAAAGCAATATTCAAAGACTAAAAATTCCAACAGTAAATGGTCGCAAATCTGTGGCTATTTTTTAAATTTCCGATGGCACAGATTAAAAGGCAACTACAGCCAGAAAAAAGCACAACACAAGAAACACACAAAAAAAGGAAAAGCTGCAGCTAATAGTCATTGAATCCAGAAGTCCCCTAGCCTCCCAGTAACGGTTCCACAAGAGGACGTTTAGTCAATGCAGGGCAATGAAACAGATGTTCACAGTAGTTCATGACCCGTCACAAGTCGCAGAGTCTGTAGAAAGGCCTAGAAACAATGCTGAAGTGGTGTTAATGTTCCAGGAGACAGTCATGGCCAGTGGCTAGCCTAAACTCGGCCACCATCTTACACCTGAGCCATTTAAAGACACCAAATGATTTTTCTCTTTAATGCTTTTGAGAAGTTCTAACGGCGAGACTGTTTTTGAACTCCTCTCTCACCATCTCAGGAAGGGAAGGGCAAATGCCTAAAACTGTAGAACTTTTAGCCACAAAAATGTGTTAATAGGATGCACCACGAGGAGGTAAATCTACTGCGCATCCCAAAGACTTGCGTCGGACGGGAGACCTACTGTGGCTACTTTGATAGTAGCATTTTACATCAAATTCTCCGTATTTCTTCCGGTTAAAGGGATAGTGGAATTTCAAAATTGTGAAATTTGTCCAAAAATTCGATTCTTTTATTTCATTGAATTGTGAAACTACGGACGAGTAGGAATGTGTTGCAAAAAGAATTTTTAATTTCTGTGATTACTTTCCTAGTTATAGGAATTTGTATTTAATCTAGATATTATGTGGTTACTAATGACAATAACTTTAGATGTGTTTTTCTCAAAATAAAAATGTTCATGTCATACGAATATTCAAACTGCTCCAGGCGCATTTCTAATCATCGTATTGATTTGAAATTTAAGTTTTATATACTTAACTGTATATCAAGTAAATCTTATTGAAAAAATTATGCTTCGTAGCTCAGAATTTCTAAATTTTGTACTTGAAAAGATGATTTATAGGTATTTTGCGTAATAAAAAGGGTGTTTCCACTATTATTATTTTTTCTCTTTATATTTTTAACGAATGCTTAAAATAAGCAATAAGTTTCATTGTTAGTTCTATAAGGTATCCTGTAAAAAAAATTACCATATTATATGCAAAAGAAATGCGTCTGGGACATTTCAATTAGGCCAATTTTTGATGTAAGTAATAATTCATAATTCATAAATTATTAATATTTCATCTTTAAGTTTTAACCACTTTTACATATCTATGGTACTAATCACATACTCAAATTTCAAGCAAATCTATTTTTTAAAAAAAGTAAGGTTTGAAGGTCCACTGTCCCCTTAAAAGTTTAAAAGTTTAAAGACTTTAGATGGAGCAATGTAGACAGTGGCATTGACAACCGGGCTATTGTTTTGAAAGGACCACTAAGTTTTACGTATCATTTCAGAACTAACCCGTCTCCTAGGTTATACGTATTAATTCAGGACTACCTTGTATTGAGGCTCATAGAAACAGGAGCCTGGAAAATTTTACACCTACTCCTTCCCCCCGCGTTCCATTAGGTTTTAGTGTATATTTTTAAATAGAATCATTTTGAAACAAACATATACCAACATCTTGAGCACTACATTTGATCAATTTAAAGATTGTCACAATCTTGCTTAAAGAAACTCAAATATGAAAATTTCTGCTGGTTTAACAAGTATATACATGTTTATATGCATCCACACAGTTTTTAATTTAATCTTTAACTCGTTCAAGCAACATTGCAGACAACAAAAGTAACCCTTTAAAGTCTAGAAATCAGCAAAATATTGCGTTTGAAGTTATTTTTAATATCCTCATCTGAGAAATGCAATATTCGCAAATATAGTGCCTTTTTAAAGAAATACTTTTCGTTTTTTTAATGGGATTACAAAATTACATATTATTCAAACTTAATTTAAAGGAATTAATTAAAATGTTTGGAGAAATTCATGCGGATATGGTTTTCTTTTCGACAACTGCAGAGAATCATTTCGGGAGCATATGATGCAATTAAGTATTATAAAGAAAGCATTACTTTACTTTTAAACTATGGAATGTAAATGAATATTCCAGATTATATTTTTCTGAGCTAAACCTATTAAATACAATTAAAGTAAAACGCTATTAAAAATTAAAATTTCCAGAAATGTAATCTAAAGTCGCAATTAAAAAATATATTTTCATCATGGTGATCCTATTAGCAAATATTGAAATATTCGAACAAATAAATGTGACTCGTTCTTATTTCAAAAAACCATGCACAAATTCATAATTATCTGAGAAATTAGATATTGTTTAAAGATTGGTCATTTCTCTTGATTTCAAAGTATATTCTTTTTCCAAGGTATTTAAAGCTACTAGAGCCTTTTTATATTGCGAATGTTTAATTGAACTGTAATATTGCATAATAAAGGAGAGCATATTTTGTATCCTATTTTGTTTACTGAGTATAGAAATCCTAGAAGGAATTGTATATTTCGTTAAATGAATGCGTCTAATTTGTTTTTAAAAATGCTTTATGTTTTTCATTAAACATCTAAAATGTTTCTTGAAATAGGTTATCACTGAAAAAAGAACAAACAAATACGTATTAAACATCAAAATTTCATAAATTCTTATATAAAATTGATTCGCACTTTTTTTTTGAATTTCGAATGAACTGTTGCAATTTTATTTAGTTGAACTGCTAAAGCGTTTTTTGGAAATTTTGTGTAACATCAAATAAGAAATATTTGACTTCCACTAAAAGTATGTCTTAGGTATAAGTTTATTTGTGGCTCTTCATACAAACTTCAAACGATGATGTCAACATCAAAAAAGTTCTATCAACGCTACGATAATTCCTTACCAACGATTCTATCAGTTGTCAATAATCCGTAACAAAAGTTTAAAAATCTGGTTTTATTTTTCCTATCTGCTGAGCATGTCGAGAATCGAATCAAAATTTATGTCATCCTTTTAAAGAGAAAAATGCTCAGATTATTTCTTAAATTATGTCTATAAAAATTATTAGAAGATATTGTTGGTCAAGTGACCTTTACTTTCTACTCTCGTGGTATTGAAAATAACCATGTTTCAAACCTCTTTTCCTTTTAGAATTCCTTACTTTCGAAGCATTACTTAATTGATATCTATATACATTTCCATATTATACATTAACCTTCCAGTGTGAGTTAATAAATGACACACAAGTCCTATTTTTGACATTCCTTCTACCGAAATGTACATATATGAAACATGTTATGCCTATTCTACAATGAAAATATATACGTTCCTTGTACGCACATTCATGTAGAAAAGTTATCTTTTAATTTTATTATCAAGATAATTATTTTATGAGAATTTTTCTAATAAGTGTCTATCATTTTATCATTTATCTAGAACTTTATGTTTTATGTTTTTGAGTAAAATTTCTAAACTCATTAATATGGAATATAAATACACTGATAATTTCACAATGAGTCGTCTCTTATATGATTTAAGACGTATATTAAAAAAATTTTCTCACAGCGTATACTTTTGTAGAGAGAAAGAAGTACTGAATTTAAAAGTAGTTTACTTTAAAGTACTTTTAAAAGATTATCGTGCAATACATTGAGAGTGCATTCAAAGATGGAGAAATACATTTGTGGGTATTTGCATTGCTTGTTATTTGTTGATAACCAAAAGATTGATGAGCAAATTGTTATTTCTGCATCATTTTCGTTTAAGGAATAACAGAAAAAACACACTTCAGTAACCTAAAATTAAGTGAGTAGTGATGATTCTCGACTCACGAAACAAGCTTTTTTATACCACCGCAATTACCACCTAAATGAAAATAATAGAGTCATGGTGTTAATATTTTTAACTTTTTCTTGTCCCACTTTATAAAAAAGCTGTCAGTTTTACTTTTTTTACCGTAATTTCGAGAAGTAAAATATAAAAATACAGTGATACTTTTTTCTCAGATTAATGCAATTTATGCTCCATTGGGTATGACACTGGAATCTACTTCGCGGATAGTTGAATGAAAAGCAACAAAATATTCCTAAGTTAATATCAAGTTCTGAAACTAGAATACTTTTCAGAAATAAATTTCTTTTCTAATACTTTGGGAAATAAAATATTGCTCTAACATCCGCCTCTCATAAAAAAAAAAATAAATAAATGACTAGCTTAAATTGGAGGCACTGGTTCAAGGTAAGGAAAATAGCTCCAAAGACCAAGAGTTTGTAGTAATTTCAGAAAAAAATGCAGTAATTACTCCTCCTGATCAAGTTAGGCTTCACTGAAATCTTGTAATGTTGATGGATTGACGTAGCATGGTCTCTTTTTATCTGGAAAAAAGTATAGAGAAGAAAGAAGGAATAAATAAAGACAAGCAAAAGCGACATATTTTCTAGATTAGAATGAAGGAAGGCTAGACAGGTTTATATTTGACCTACAAAAATTCATGACTAATTTCTTTTGCAAATAAATGTCTTGGAATACGAAAGACGTGATCATGAAATCAACAAGAAGCAGTATCCATCTTAAAATTCATATTTTTAATTACATGGAACTTATAGAGCAAGATGATTCTGCAAATATTTTTTTATTTATAAATTTGCTAATTTTTGTGGATTGATGAGACTGTCATTTACATATTCATTTCTTCATCTGAAAATTATATAGTAAAATATACCTAGTTTCTTACTAATACCTCTATTCAGGAAGAAAAGGAAAAGGAAGAATTTTCCAACCTATTTATAGCTATCATAAAATTTCGAACTATCGTACAATATCCTTGTGGTCTAACATTATTACAGTTAATTACTAAAAAACTGTACTAGTTTTACAAGTACTACTACTGTAACTTACTTTGTAGTGCTCTAATCGTTTTATTGTAAGGTTTGGTTTGGTTTGGTTTGAGGCTCTACGGTAATTTTTTGCTACGCTAGGGCTAATTAGGCCGGGACCTACTGTTTAAAGCCGTTCCGAACGGCTTCAAACGTCCATGCCAAGAGTGGGATTCGAACCCACAGACTTTGGTATTGAATGCCACCGCACTAGCCATTCGGCCATCCCCAGCTTTTATTGTAAGGAAAATGCTTCGAAAAACTGATGAAAAAATCTACTTTATAGACAAAAGATATGAAACATTTCAAAACTTGTTCATGAGCTCTAGGATATATAACATGAGTAATAAGTTTCATCTCCTATTACATTAAAAAACTTTTTATTTGAAAATAAATCTTACATAAAAACTTCTTAAAACCACAATGAATTAGTACAGTAAAATCCCAACTAAATCACAGTCTTGCAGATTCGGACTGCCTTAGTTAAGGATTCTGTGTAGTAGTCATATTTGATTCAACAAGCTCAGTGTTAACCTATACAGAAAGAAAATTTCCAATTAGAATTGGAAAGTTATTAGTCGACAATAATTATTTAGTCTATTTATTCGACAATAATTATTGTCGACTTGGATACTATTTTAAATTATATTTTAAATAATATTCCTTAAAAGAGAATTTGATTTAACTCTCCTATCTGATTTATTTTAGAAATTTCGCTTACCGAAGTTAATGATGCTCGTTCAAAAGTATACAACATTTTTTTCCCCGGAAATATTCAAAATTTTAAATATTATTAACGTATCATCTAAAGAAAGATAAAGATATGCGAGTAAATATTCTTTCGCTATTACGGAGTGCAATTTTTTTACAATCGTTGAATCCATGTCGTCAATCAGTGGAAAAGTTTCCTCCATATGTTAACACTGAGCTGATTTAATCAAATGCAGTAAAATACCAACTAATGCATACTCTTACAGATACGGACAGGCCACAGTTAAGGCTGCTGGGTACTAGCCATATTTGATTCACCAAGCTTAGTGTTAACCTATACAGAAAGAAAATTTCCAATTAGAATTGGAAAGTTATTAGTCGACAATAATTATTTAGTCCATTTAGTCGACAATAATTACTGTCGACTTCGATACTAAGATTTATATTTTAAATTATACTCCTTAAAAGGGAATTATTTTTCACTCTCCTATCTGATTCATTTTAGAAATTTCGTCAACCGAAGGTAATGATGTTCGTTCAAAACAGAGTATGCAACATTTTTTTCCCGGAAATATTCAAAATTTTAAATATTATTAATGTATCATCTAAAGAAAAATAAAGATATCTGAGTAAATATTCTTTCGCTATTACGGAGTACAATTTTTTTAAATCGTTAAATCCATGTCGTCAATCAGTGGAAAAGTTTCCTCCATAGGTTAACACTGGGCTGATTGAATCAAATACAGTAAAATCCCAACTAAAGCATACTCTTGCAGATACGGACAGGCAGGGCCACCCAGAGGGGGGGGGGGCAACTGGAGCACTTTGCCCCAGGCCCCCAACTACCCGAGGGGCCCCAAAAATATTTTTTAAAAATTATTTATTAGATTTCCTCCAAAAGAAAATTCTGAAACTTGTACCGTACTTCAAAATTCAAAATCATCTCCTGAAAAAAGGAGCCCTCCAAAATTAAAAATAAAATATTTGATTAATCAGATTTCTCTTACTACAAAATAGTGTTCTGAAAAATAGTCTTGGGGCCCCCAACAGAAGTTTTCCCCAGACCCCGTAAAGTCTCTGGGCGGCCCTGCGGACAGACCTCAGTTAAGGCTGCTGGGTTGTAATAACACTGGGTCGTGACCTGTTGTTATTAACTACGGCTGAAATCGTATCTCGTACACTTGTTGTAAGTTCGCCAATAGGGCGGTAATTAATTAATTAAATAGATGGGCCCAACTCTCAAGAATGATACTGAATATACATATATACACTTTATTTATACATATTTAAATACATTCAAACTTGTAACACTTGAGCAAACGCTGAAACATTAGTAATGCTAGGAATTTACATATATATATATATATATATATATATATATAATCTTATCCAATCACTATCTTTTAAACCATACGATGTCGCCGGCCCTGGCGGGTTAGAGGCGATGATGTAAAGAGTCGGTATGCTAGTTGATATAATACAAAATGCTCACCCATTTGTCGCAGCCGTCTACATCGAATTCACCGATAACGCTGGTCCATAGTAGTACACAAAGTTCACACAGTGTTCACAGAGTTCGTGGGTACAGTTTGTTCACTGTAGCGTCGCGGTGTATCCTCGTCCTATTTATCCAGTTCTCTCTATTGGGACTGAAGAGTTCGGGGTCCTTTTATGTCGAAGGTCACTTATTGAAGACTCCTCGTACGTTACTCAGCACGGGTAGCTTTTCTTACACTATGCGGGTCGGTCAGCGTTGGTGGGCGGTCAATGTTGCTCAGCATAGGTGCCTTCTCTTCCGATATGCGGGTCGATCAGCACTGATGGGTGGTCGTCTGGGTGTCCAACTCGCTAAGCGACGGTGCGTATCTCTCTGGTATCGGCTTAAACTTAATGGTAGTGTCGTCTCTTCTCCCTCGGCACTATGTTGACATCTATGGGCAATCGCTACTTCTGCAACTTCTCGTCGCTGATTATTCTATTTTGCGTCCGGAGCTAACGCTGTTCAATCCGTACGTATTATGTAGTTGCGTAGGACCGGCGTCTTTCCTCTAATATTATACAGTGGGTCTCTTCTCAGCCCTGTGGCAGCTTATTTTTTGTTGAGTTTCGTAAGTTAGGGCTCTCGTTGGCCCGTTGGCAGCTTACTGTCTTATCATCTCTTTCTTTTTTAATGGCGCTCTCTCTACAAATGTCTCATCATCTTGTATATATTCTTCTCCATCCTCGTCTCATTGGTTCTCGCTTCCTCGGTCCCTATTCGCTCGCCACTCCCTTGTTTATAGAGGGGGCGGATGCGATTAGCTCTCATAGGTTATTCTTGCCTCTTGCCTTTCGCAATTACATAAGTTCTGGCGCCGCTTATGTCTGGTAAAACTTCCCATCAGACGGCCCCACCTGCTCGACCTCCGACCTCAGATATACGGCCGTTGACAACTTAATTTCTCCGTTTTTTATGGTACCGTAAATCTGGCGTTATAAAAATGTCGGGACTGTAAATTTGCTTGTCCACGCAAGCTGGGTGGCCCCTTAACAATTTAGGTTTCTGTTGTTTTCACATTCCGACTCTTTACATGGGTAGTAGCCATATTTGATTCACAAAGCTTAGTGTTAACCTATGCAGAAAGAAAATTTCCATTTAGAATTGGAAAGTTGTTAGTCGACAATAATTATTTAGTCAATTTAGTGGACAATAATTGTTGTCGACTTGGATACTAATATTTATATTTTAAAT
This sequence comes from Dolomedes plantarius, assembly GCA_907164885.2. NCBI lineage: Eukaryota > Metazoa > Arthropoda > Arachnida > Araneae > Dolomedidae > Dolomedes > Dolomedes plantarius. The sequence goes on along the minus strand of OU015497.1, from coordinate 46,332,844 downwards.
TATATTCCTTAAAAGAGAATTTTATTTTAACTCTCCTTTTTTATTTTAAAAATTTCGTCCACCAAATGTTATGATGTGTGTTCAAAACAGAGTATACCCCATTTATTCCCGGAACGGAAAAATACGGAAAAATTCAAATTTTAAAATATTATTAATGTATCTTCTAAAGAAAAATAAAAAGATCAGACAAAATATTCTTCCGCTATTACGGTGTACAGTTTTTTTTAAATCGTTAAATCCATCGTCAATAAGTGAAAAAGTTTCCTCCATAGGTTAACACTAAGCTGAGTGAATCGAATACACTAAAATCCCAATTAATGCATATTCTTGCAGATACGGACAGGCCTTTGTTAAGGCTGCTGGGTAGTAGCCTTATTTGATTCACCAAGCTCAGTGTTAACCTATACAGAAAAAAATTTCAAATTAGAATTGGAAAATTATTAGTCGACAATAATTATTTGGTATATTTAGTCTATAATAATTATTGTCGCCTTAGATAATAAGAATAGCTATTACATAGAAGTCGTAATGCGTTATAAATGTTCACTAATGGAAAAGCATTAACATCTGTGTATTTTCTAACTACTAGTGTACGGTCACCGTCAAATATGGATGCAGACACTATTTTTACAAGTTCTCTACAGCGGAACAGATCCCTTCAATGGACACATATTGATCTGGATATCAATGGAATTTCGTTAGCTTTGCAAATAACTTTTATAACTATATTGTGATATAAAAGCTGTTTCCTTTCAGAAGGAAAGTTTTACAAAAAATATGGATCACTTGAGACAATTCACAGATAAGATCAAAACTGCATAGACAGTAACGGAAAAAGACTGCTTTTATAACTGTAACACAAAGATTGTGCTCCTATGTAAGAGGGTGTGTCGACTGGAAGAAATGCGAAATGTAGGTAAAGGGCCAAGGGACTTTCAATTGCGAATATTTAAATTTTAAATTTTTAACTCTATATACAAAATAAGAATAATTTTTATTCTTTTTTACTACACTAAAGACCCTCAGAATTCAAAATAAGGATTTTTTGGCAGAATAATATCTGTTTCTCAAAATTATATTTAAAAAATTCTATTATTTTTCAAAATGCTCCATACACATTCCAAATCATTTTAAAATTTATTTTCGTACCTTACTACGCATCGGACGATTAAACGCACATAAAATTGAAAGGGAGGGTTTTTAGAAAAGAATATTTTGTATTTTGTTAGGTATGTGAAAATATTTTCAATTTCTTACTTAATAAAGTTAAAAAAATATATAGAATTAAATCTATATAAATACATACATACATACATACATACATATATATATATATATATATATATATATATATATATATATATATATATATATATATATATATGATGATGATGACCCGAATGGCCATCTTCTGAAATAAACATCGTGGCGGAAATAATGAAGTCAGCTTCAGGAACAAAGGCATTTAATAAAGAATAAAATAACACATCTTATTCAGTCATCTTATTCTCGAGTCAGTCCAGTGTCTACCGCAAAAGCGCCAAAATACAATTCGCTCAGAGAGGTTGCCAGAATTGGCGGAGGAAGTTAGTGTGTGGAAAGGAGAGGCGTTTTCGCCAAGGAGTGGAAAAAGAGGTTGCCAGAACAGAGAGAAAGTTCAGAATGGCCGATTATAGGTTGTTAATAATATTATCACAGAATAACCCCCCCCCCCCGTCTAAAATGGTTTTGAGCCGAGGCCGTCGACTCCAGGACACTCCAGATAGTGAGAACATGAAAATTAGTAGTTAGAATATTATGTTGAAGCTGGCTCGAAAATCACAAATTCTTATGTTAAAATATACAATTGAAATAAATAATAATATGACATAATCTTAAAAAACAAATAGCTGTAGAAAAATAAAAATGGAATGGTACACATAAATGGAAAACACTACTTATGACAGATGTAAGGATGCCCAAAAAGAGAAATACAAGTGAATATTATTCATGTCAGAATCCCTGACATTTTCCCATACCACTGTCTTTAGAATGTCTTTTAAATCTTGCACAGGCACAGTTTTAATAAGTAAACAAACACAAAAGTTATTATGTCACAATTTATAGTTGTTAAATATTGGAGATATCCTTGTTGTAGTCACTTATTGGTTGTTTGTTATTGGTTGTTTATTTTTATTCTTCACATTGGATTATTTACTTTTCTCTTTAAACAAAACTCTTGTTTATTTTTACCATTGATTTCTAGTTTTAACTTTCTCCAAATTATATAAGCACATATTATTAAACAGTTCTTTCAGCAATTAATAAAGTAGGTTTATTAAATGCTGTCAATTTGAGCTTTCAAATACCAACTGTCTGCTACCCGATGCTGCAAAAAATCGAACAAAAATGCAATTTCCAACAATTGACATTGACATTTAACTGTTGTGGAATAAAAAAAATCATTACAACACAAACATGAATTTTTCGGGGTATGTGACTTGTTGTTAGTACATCCTCTTGAGCGTTTACCACTCTTAAATTTTTAACAATTAATGAAATCAAAATTTCCAAAATTTTTAAACTACTCATAATTTAATACATTACTACTTTGTGTCCCCCCGCCCCCAAATTACAACAAAGCTGGATTAACATATTTTAATTTCGTAGAATAACAACATTTAGCTTTTCCCAATCATTAATTTTTTCCTAAAATATTTTGTAATATCGTCGCAATTATCATTAAATTTTAACCCTGTAAGTTTACTAAGGGTGGTTAAAGTAGGGGTAAAAATTTTTTCTTTTAATACCGTCACTAATTCTGCAAAATTATTAACTTTATAACAATTCTGTATATACACGTTAAGTACGTTACCCTTTTGTAATTCGCGATTATAGAATGGGCGATTATAGGTTGTTAATAATATTATCACACACACACATATATATATATATATATATATATATATATATACATATATATATATATATATATATATATATATATATATATATATATATATATATATATATATATATATATATATATATATATATATATATATGTGTGTGTGTGTGTGTGTGTAACATACAGGGTGTTTCAAAAAGAATCAGCCGATTTGAAATGAGTATATTATGGAAAAAATTGAACACAGAAACTAAAGATTAATTTTATACTACATGGCTAATCATAAAAGTTTTTTTTTTACACACCAAATTAAAGGTGTTCAATATTCAACCTTTGGATGCACGACATATGTCTATACGGTAGGCACATTTGTCCCAAACTTTTGAGAGCATGTCTGCATACACTGCTTCCACGGCTGTTATGCATACGCAGGCAACCCTTGTCTTCGAATTGTTTATACCATCGCCTAATACTCTGAGACATATGAACTTCAAGCTACCAGGGTTTTGTCGAAGAAAATCACGCTTACCCTTTGTTACGAACTCACACTTCGCAAAGCGTAGAACACCAAATGATTTATGATGTGCAGTCGACATCTTTACAAACACTGAAGTGGCAGGCGAAGGAAGAAAGTTAGCGCTACTTGTCGGCAACTGCGTGAAACACCAGATTTCCCTTCTTCTGGCTACTCATCATTCGATCAAATGAGATTAAAATATGAAAAGTTATGATTTTTTCAATTCGGATGATTATTTTTGAAACACTCTGTCTATGAAAATGTTAATTTTATTTTAATATAACTTTCGAGCCATAAGCCGCACCCCAATTTTCAGTAGATTTTTTTATGTAAATAGGTGCGCTTTGTGGTCTGAAAAATACGGTAAGTTTACCGTATTTAGAAGAGATGAAAGACGAGAGAAAGGAAGAAAAAGGGATTATGAAGAGGATAAAATGAAGTCGCCCTATTAGATTTCCCTATTAAATTCCCTATAAAAAGTACTAGCCCCGTATTACAAATCATTTGTTACAATAGACAATGAAACAAAACAAAAACATGCAAAAGTGACTTTTAAAAAAAATAGCAGATTTAACAAATATTTATTTATGGGTTTTAGATAAATACAAAAAAATCAAAGCACATTTTTTTCATACAGATACGGTAAGTACATGTATGAAAAAAATGTGCTTTGATTTTTTTGTATTTATCTAAAACAAATAAATAAATATTTGTTAAATCTGCTATTTTTTTTTAAAAGTCACTTTTGCATGTTTTTGTTTTGCTTCATTGTCTATTTTAACAAATGATTTGTAATACGGGGCTAGTACTTTTAGAATAATTAAACAATGGCACCATTATGTGGTAGTAATTAGTACTTCACCTATAAAAATTTGAAATATAAAATGAAAAATATTTGCGGTTTCAAAGAATCACGCACAGGTTTGGGTAGAAAACACTTCAAATAACAATCCTGAGACACTTGGAAGAAATCAGAACAAAAGTAATACGCACTGAGCATTTTAGAAAATTCTAGCATTTTTGAAGAATTTTTTGAAAAACAGGTCTTATTCTTCCTCAAAATACTGATAATTGAATTCTAAGTTTCTTCCACGTAGCAGAAAATAACATTAATTACTCTCATTTTGTATAGCAGAGAAAAATATTGAATATATAAATAAACGATGTTGAATGTCCCTTGTCTCCTTAAGAAATTAGTGAATATTCCTCAACAGGGCTGGAATCGTGCGAAGAGAGGAAAGACGAGAGAAAGGAAGAAAAAGGGATTATGAAGAGGATAAAATGAAGTCTACCTATTAGATTTCCCTATTAAATTCCCTATAAGCTTTCTTCAAGCAACGGATAGCTTGAATGTATTTGCAATGTAATACGTAAGTATAATATTTAATCAGAATTAAAAATACATTTCAAAGGCTAAACCGTGAAGGAAATTGAACCAAATGTTCAGTCGAGCCGTAGTTTAAGTAACTGAAAATAAAGAAAAAAAACTTTGATGAAATTAAATTTTGAGCTTGGAGTGACTCTGTATCTCCATAACTGCAAACATGTTTGTTTTATTTTGAATATTAACATTTCAATTTTATAATCCAAAACCAAATCGATGCATAACTCTTGAAGTATTAATTCATGCATCTCCTTTGCCATTTTTCTTCTGTTAAATACACATTTTTCTGTTCCAAGATTGTTAGTAATCTGCACTCATAATTGGGAAGTTTTGAATGCTGTAATTTACATATTTATTTCCTTTTCAAACACTATTTTTTCACCAGAGAATCATGACTGCAATGGATTTGCATCGCGAATATTTCCTGTAAAGGGATGTAGTGTTTCACAGAGCTCTTACATTGCTACTGTTTTTAATAAAGATCAAATAAAGCGAACATCGAGGAAAGTCATTATAAACATATTAGTTACTAGCTGAAAACCCGTACTTCGCTACGGAGTATATTCAAATTAAATATAACGGTCAATGTTTGCAATTAATGCCAAAAATATGTATAAATATGCTTATAATAAACACAACGATTAATGTGAGTTGATGTAAAAAAAAGAAAAAATATATTTATAAAATATCGTAACGGATATTTTTATAGACAAAATAATGTAGAAGAAAATATTCAAATTAAATCTAATAAAACCTACTAAAGAATATAGTACAGTAAATATAGTACATTTTGAGGAACATATCTTTTACTGTAATTCAATATTTTGGGGAATAATTTCCAATCGTCTGCCGCATTCGCAAGAAGAAAATATTTTTTGTCTATTTCGTTCTTATGCACGTGACGATAAATTAATTTAAAGTACCAGAAAACGAAATCATGTGAACAGCATTTAATAAATTAAATTCTAAAATTTAATATTTAAAAATTCATCAAAAATCAGAAAATGGAGGTAGAGATTAAAAAAAGATTTCCTTTTAAAGAAATTTTTATGATCTTTTGCATGATATAAATTTTACAACCCTCAAATTATTATTTTAAAGGCAAACTTAAAAAAAGTTATTAAACAGCTTAAAAATTTGATTTTAAAAAATCTAAGTAGAATTTTTCAAAAATATTTCTTAGTGGACCCTTAAAATATAAGAAGAATCGCCATGCAAAATTTCAGCCCTGTAGGTCCAGCCGTTTGATCTGTGCGTTGTCTGTCAGTCAGTCAGTTACGGAACTGTTTTACATGTGTAGATTATTTGTGCTTATGTATGCTATGTTGGCATCAGTGATGAAATAATGAAATATTTAAATACTAAGCAATTTCATTTCATATATGAAATTTCGTAATCCTCCTCGCATTATCAATCCCCTTTGTTCGTTGGGCAAAAGATTTTGGAATAGTACGCGTATATTAAGCTTTTAGAGCGGTTGTTAGGATCGTTACACATTCATCCACTGAGATCGCCCTTAATAAATCACAACTTTGAAAAGCGTATTTTAAATAGGAACAAATATTAATACAAATCACGATTCGATGTCATTTAAATAATGATAAATACAAGGTGTGGCTGAAAAGATTAAAAAAACGAACGAAACAATTTACAGAAAAGAGCTTTATATATCCGAAAAGTACTCACAATCCAGTTTTTTTACACTCGGATTTTAAATTATCATCACCCTTGTGGCCTCTCTTTTGCCGTGTTCTCATAGAATCCATCAGCGTCAATGTTACAAATTCCGTTGGCGCTGATTAGTCAAATGGGTCAATGACTGCTGTTTGAGAGCTGACGCTGATGGATTTTATGTGAACAGGCTCTTATTTGCGATGGACTGTCGAGGTCGTTCTCTAAAGTTTTCATCACTCTGTTGGTCATTTCTGGATAAAGGACGGAAACTTCTTCACTAATATGGGGACTCGTTGCATATCTTAAGGTTTTCTAACGTTCTCAGGAAGACCTCTTGGTTTACTTTGTAATGCAGAACCACTTGCTTCCCCGTTTGAAACCCATCGCAGGATTGTTTTTTGACCTGGAACGGCAACCTTTGCATAGAACCCGAAGCGCGTCCTAAATTTTCTCTGTGCCGCGCTTATTGAAGAGTTCTTTTCAAAGAATGTCTCGATAACGGAACTGCGATGTTCACCGGACCAACTCATGGTGGCTACCCCCAACTAGAAAACCCGCCCTAACTGATACCACTTCACGCGTCTCTCTACCCCCCCCCAACTTCCTTTTTGAGAAAGTTTCAGTCAGGTAGCGCTACTGTGCTTAAATAATTATAGACGACGTTTGGTGGCGCTGCATGAGTGAGATAATCTTGTACCCTCTCTACCTGAAATAGTATGTTTAGATTATGATTAGAACTAGTCAGATAGAGTTTGATACGGAATTTTAGCTCCTTTTCTGCACTAGTTCTATGCTAGTATATTTAATTGGGTTTTAAACCCTTAATTCCGCTTTATGTTTTTTTTTATGTTGTTTGTGTGTATCGTTAAAAGTTTTTGTCAAGTTCAGCCGGGCATCAGATTTCTTTTGACTATATTGTTTTGATTTACCACTGAGCACTTTCGATTTTACAAAGCCCTTACCAGCGACCTTCAGAATGTGGGATTCCATTCTGCCGCATCCTGTAAATAAAATGCATTATCCAATGAACAATGGTGAGATGAGAACACTTAGAAATTTTCATCAAGCGAGAAGCCCTGAAACAGGAAATAAATCCAACTTTTCCAATGAGTCCCAGCCAGATTCTAGTTAAACTATGTCTTGCAAAAAAGTAAACAGCGATGCCATTCTCAACTCTGAAGAGTTCATTCCCATTCACACCACAGCTCGCCTTTCACTGAAATTCCGAATGGCAGTTGTAAGTTAAAATTTTTTCATACCTGTTTAAATAAATTAGAGACAGAAATAAAAGAGCCTCGAAGAAGAAACAAATAAGAACAGTAAAAAAATTCATACACAAATTAACAAAGGAAAGAAAAAGTAAAAAAGAGTTTCGTAGAATTTATTTATTTTTGGCCCCCTTTTTTTTAAACAGAAAAGGGAAGAAATACAATTCAGGGCGAGCAACGGAACAGAATGCCGAAGGAACTTCCCGTCGAATAACATCAATATTTATTCAAGGTTTTTCCGTTAGCACAGTCTTTTTATTATCTCTCTTTACATTTGTCCTCCCAAAATCCAATATGTATATTAAATTAGCTTAGCTTTATGTCAGGCGCGTTTTCGAATGGAATGAAAAGGAAGGAGTGTGGAATGGAATTTTGCGTTTATATATGAGTACATCGCTCTAAATTTCTTAGAAAGTAAATACGAACCACAAAAAAAGTCAATTAAAATTTAAATACTGTTAGTTAACAGAGTACAGATGGTTACCTATGACTAGAAATCTGTATAGTTTTGACTTATGTCTATTTTTTCGCATACTGTCGCCAAGTCCTTTATCTTTCTTAGTTGTTCAATGCTGCAAAAGGAATTTAAAATTTTCTTACCTATTATACAGTAATATGCAAACTAGTTTCAAGTTCGAATAATTGAATTTCGCAGTTACTTGTTTATTTAGAGAATTTTTAACGAAAGTTTAGTTGAATATAACCTGATATTCAGAGCAATACATATAAAATATGTCAAAACTTATATTCTTCAAAGAAATAATAATACGTTACATTTTAAAACTACAAAATAGAAAATTTTTGAAAATCTAAATTTTACATCAATATACTCGTATTTGAGATGCAGGTAAATGTAGGTACATAACCAATCTGGATAATTTTCCCCGAAATTCTGGTAAATTTTTCTTATACCAAGAATGCTAATTTTCTGTGTTATGGAATTTAGTAACATATATTTTAAAATTTGTTTACCTCTTTTTCTCTAACATGAAAATAAGAAAATTGCTATTGCAGTTAAAGTAAATATTACTGTGTGTACACAATTTCGAATTGCAGAATTTGGTTTAAAATCAGAGTAATTGAAATTCAGCTACGAAATGATTTGTTTATTCTCAATAACAATATTAAAATAAACATATGTAGCAAAATGTAATATATATATAGAATAAGTCGACTTATATTTTACATAAAAATATTATGGGTAAATATAATTGGCATTTTAATGTTATAAAAAATAAAAACAACCTTTTTAAAAAAATAAGGTAATATATAATAGTAAAATAGATTAATATAGTTTTCCTGCTTATCATTAGGTTGAATTTTATGATTATTTGATAAGTGTGGCATAATTTGAAGATAAATATATGTGCAATAAGGGTTGAATAGTTTCGAAAACATAGTAAAACCTAAATTGTTACTAATAGCTAACTATATGGATGCCATTATGCAGAAAAAATGTGTTAAACAAATAGTAGACTTAAAAATATATTCTGTAGCATTGCATTCTGACGAAAAGGAGGCACTTGAGAACAGTTAAAGGATTTATCTCTGGTTAAAACTAATATGTATGTTTGGTATACTTATCTGTACCTAATTCGGTATGCATTCGGGTATACAATCGGTGTCTACGTCGAAGGCGAATTAACAAATACAGCATATTGCAAATGGAGCTGTCACTTTGCAATGCGCCAGGCTAATTAGAAAATGATTGACAACTTTCTAATTAGCTTTACATTGTTTGGCTTATTTTAATGAGTCCATGCACTTTTAGGCTAGTTATAAAACCTGCAATAGTTTGCTAGAACAGCTTGGTTTCATCTTGGCTTATTGAAATAAGCCCCAATGTAGTAAAGGCTTATTAATAATGACAGATAAACAGATTGTTTCCTAAGTACTTCCTTTAGTGAACATATGAATTAGTTAAAAGTTACTTAGGGTTAAGAAGAGATAACTTAAAAACTCTACAACAATCATAACTGATTGAATAATTTTAATTCTTATTATTAAATAATTGTAATAAACAGATTATTGAAATGTCAAATGTTTAGACTTTCTCCCACATCATACATTTTAACTTTACCACATCATACATTTTAACTTTTTTAAATTTCCTTATGGTGAGATTTTATGATACTTCGATGAACGTAGTTTATTTGCCTACTTGCACACTCACTTTTATGTTCCACACGGGATTTTTGACACTGAGCATTAGAATGAGCTATACATCTGGCCTCCGAATTTCTATTCATTTGCTACAGCTTCACAAGCAGTTATATATCCATTTGGGACGTCTTCAAGGATTTTTAGGCAAGAAATATTGAAGTCACATCCAGCAAACCAAATTTGAATAATACCACTTTTTGTTCCACCTGGAAAATATTATTTTCCAATTTAAGCATTTTCCCAATTAAATTTGGACATTTTAAAGGGATACGGTCTACTTTCGGGACATGTAAGAGAATAAAGTCTCCAACTGCAACCGAGTTCAGTTTTTTTTTCACTAACTTCAATCATTTTTTCCTCTGATATCTTTCTGTGTTGCATGATCTTGGTACTCCATTAACCACTTGAAATCTTCACAGGCAGTTGATTGACAATCAACCAAATCAAGACCTCTAACATTAAAATCTTTTGTATTGATTAGCCATACAACAATGTCATGGTGTTGTTGAGATGTTTTTGTTATTACACATTCTACAAAGCTATTCAAACATTTCAATTTCTGGCATTATTAAAACTTTGTTTGCTAGATGTTGGTGACTTCCAGATTTTTGGCACACTGATCCTTGAAGACGTCCAAGGAAACTATATATATATATATATATATATATATATATATATATATATATATATATATATATATATATATATATGTGTGTGTGTGTGTGTGTGTGTGTGTGTGTGGCTTAATCCACCCGCTCTAGCCGTAGGCTAGACCAGGTCCATGAGGCCAAAAGTTACTATAAAATCGCCAACAAGCAAAGGGTCTCTATAAATATCCTCCTTGGCAAGCCCCAGGCAGTTTAGAATATGGCCAGGAGAGGCTTCAGCAATATTGCACTTAGAGCAAAAAGGGAAAGATTTTTACCCCTGATTGTAAACAAGACTCTTTAGGTGTCCACTAGCAAATTTGCTAATGGTGGTCTGCATCCTTCTGTTGTCCTTGACATTAAGGGCACCGCCAGGAGATTTTCGGTCGTACCTGTGGTGTGTCGGAGGGGACTTCCATAAGTGCTGATTAATAAGTTTTCTTCTTGAGTAAATTTCAAGGTAAGTTAAAGTATCTCGCGAAGAAAGAGGAAGCTCCATCCTTAGCAAGAGTATCAGCAGTCTCGTTTCCAAAAAGTCGAAGTTCCAAATATGAGACGGAACCCATTGTAAATATACCTCTCGTTGTTTAGAAAGGTCTTTGAGGATCTCCAGAATCGGCAGTGAGGTTTTATCCCCGACTCTTGTCCAGCTGCTCAAGTGCTGAAATATATATATATATATATATATATATATATATATATATATATATATATACAGTGGTATCTCGACTTACGAGTTTTTCGAGATACGAGCATTCTCGCGGTAGATATTTTGCTTCGAGTTACGAGCTAAAATTCGGGTTACGAGCATGCTTCAGATATCCCACCGCTAGTTTGAACAGCGAATGCCATGTTACGTGCTCATCAATTGAGTACACAAGAAGAATATAATATTTACAACCTTTATGTACAATTATAATACAATTTATACATATTATTCTGAGACTACTATCCAGTCTTAAATCCAGAGATTAACACTGAAGAATTACCACCCGGTGCAGCTTGCTCTGTCCAAACTTGAGTCGCCCTCTGAAACTGAACAGCGCCCAACCTCTCTCGCAGAGAGATAGCTTCTCCTCCATACTGGAACTTCCCATGGGGTTTAAGGGAGGGGATGACCTTGGTTCTAGTATCGCAAGCTCTCCCCTTTCTACGGATTCTGAGAAAACGTTCTTCGGATTCTCAGAAAGAAGAATCTGGACAATATAGCCACAGTGAACGATGCAACAATCGCCCAGTTTCCGTGTCTCACTCGTTCACTTTAAGAGAGTTTTTTTAGGAAAGCGAGGCGAAAAGGTAAAAAATCAACGAATAAGATTTAATTTTTCAGTTCAGCCATTCTCCTCCTCTTCCATCAGCATTTTCAAGTCTGATCTCCAAGGTCAATGTTGTACATTGCACTTAATAAAACAAATTTAATGCAGTACATTCTATTGTATTGCGTTTTTATACAATGTTCGTAGTTTATAAGCACATTTTTCTTACTTAAAAACATGTAACAAAAAATTGCGGTGCTTTAGGGGAGCCCGGGACGAATTAATGGCATTTCCATTCATTTCAATGGGGAAAATTGTTGGAGATATGAGTATTTCGAGTTACGAGCTCCGTCATGGAACGAATTAAACTCGTAAGTCGAGGTACCACTGTATATATATATATATATATATATATATATATATATATATATATCTGTTCGTGAAGCTGTAGCGAATGAATTGAAATTCGGAGGCCATGGGTATATCAGCTGCAAATACTCAGTACCAAAATTCACTGTCAACAAAACAGTTCGTGTGTAAGAAGGCAAATCAACTGTGTTCATAAAAGTTCACCCTTTAGAAATAAATAAAGTTAATTTACATAATGTGGAAAAAAGTCCGTTTCAAAGTCAAAAAGTTTGTCAATTCAATAATATGTTTGTTACAATTATTTTATAATAATAGTACCACTGTTTAAACTATAAAACTATATGAAGTATAAAAAATTTTCAAACAATGATGATTGTTCGGCAGTTTTTAAGTTACCCTATCTCAACCTTCGTAACTCTTAACTAATTAGTATGTAAGCTAAGAGAAGTACTTAAGTATAGTAACAATGTCTCATCTGACTCTGTTTTGAAGTCGCGGCATAAATTTCGAATCTTAATAACTTACACTGAGTCCCGGAATTATCTATTTACTTTATTGTCGATGGTTTATAATAACTTTTTGCAGAATATTCTAGCTGTGCATAAACAACCATTTAATAAGAGTAAAAAACAACAATTAATAAGTCCGTAACTATATTTTACATAGAAATATTACATGCAAATTTAATTGTCATATACCTGGATGAAACTAGGCAATTTGAGTAGACTATTGCGAATTTTCTAGCTAGCCTAAAGTTGTATGGGCACATGAAAATGAGCCTAAAAAATATTAAACTAATTAGTTACCGATCATTTCTCGATTAGACTGGAGCACTGCAAAATGACAGCGCTCTTTGCAATAAGCTAGATTTAATGAAGTTGCCTACGACATCTACAATAGATTAATGTTTTAATCTGAGTTTTTTTAACTATCTAGCTTTACACTGGATGGTTTAAAAGGACAATTATATTTGCATGAAATATAGGTTTGTAAAATATAAGTGCGGGGTTATATTTTACAAGTATTGAAGGGTGCAAATTGTTATTATAAACCACCGACAATAAAGTTAATAAATAACTCCGGAAACCAGTGTAAGTTTCTGAAATATGAAATTTATGTCATGACTTCAAACCTGAGACCTAGTAGAAAAATTTGCTAAAATTTGCCTTAATTTTTAATTACCTCTATTTTAAATGCAATAAAAATAGGATGAAAAACTAATGTTAACCGAATTTATGACTAATTTTCTAATACTGCTGACACATTCCTCATAGCGTGAAATAGAGATATTAAAAATTGAGGCCCGCTGTAGTAAATTTTACTACTTGGACTCTGTTTTGAAGTCGCGACATAGATTTCGAATCTTAATAAATTACAATGAGTCCGGGAATAATTTATTTACGTTATTGTCGATGGTTTATAATAAGGTTTAGAAGCATAATCTATCTGTGCGTACCAACCTTTTAATAAGTGTATAAAAACAACCATTTATAAGTCCGTAAGTATATTTTACATATAAACATTGCATGCAAATTTAATTGTCATTTTAAACCAAATGGATTGGAAAACTAGAACATTTTCTTAAAAATAAAATAAATAAATAAAATCCGACATATATATATATATATATATATATATATATATATATTTATATGTGTGTGTGTTTGTTTGTTTGTGTATCAATACATATATTGTATACCCTATGTATACCAATTTAGATAGAAATAAATATGCTATACATAGGGATTAGTTATAACCGAAGTTATACTCTTCCACTATTGCCAAGGGCGTTAATTTTATCATATTGCAACACTGCAGAATACGTTTTTAAGTCTACTATCTTTGGCGCATTTATTTATACATAGTAGCATCCATATAGATAGCTGTTAGTACCAGTTTAAGTTTTACTATCTTTCAGAAATTGCTCAACTCTTATTGTACATAAATTTATATTTAAATTCTCCTATAGTTATCAAATAGTCATTAAACCCCTTCTTATTTATCATATACGTAATAAAAATTACAAAAATTCGTAACTATATATTATTTCAACGTTATACGCTGTGAGAAAAAATAACTGAAACTCAAGTTTTTTTCACATACGCTAAACAATTAATCTTCATTAAAATGTAGTCTTTCTACAAAACTTAAAAGTAAAAAAAATAAGTATTTTTGAAGTTATTTTTGGAAGCAACAATCAAAATCACATTAAACTAAAATCCATCTCGTGCTTAAAATCACATTACAGATAATACATAAAAGGCAGTTTCAGTCGCAAAAATTCAAATACGTGGATTCAGAATTGAAAGTAAGATTCAATTATATAGTAATTCGTTCTGTATACAATTTAACTGATTAATTGTAATGACTTTAAAATTTTCAGTTTTTCATCTGCATTTCTTGTTTTCTGTTTAATTTTCAATGATATTGTCTTCTGAATACAGTGCATAATTTTAACGTGCTTTGCCAGTTTACTTTTATCCTCTTTATATCCGTTACTCTTATAATCTTTATTGAATTTTCCATCTTTTTCACTCTTTACATATATTTTAAGCATGATTGTTTTAAAGTTACAAAACTTCTAATTGTTTTCTCAACGGATGAATATATATATATATATATATATATATATATATATATATATATATATATATATATATATATATATATATATATATACATATATATACATATATATATATATATATATATATATATATATATATATATATATATATATATACATATATATACATATATATATATATATATATATATATATATATATATATATCTGTAAATCCGTAAATCTGTCTATATATCTGTAGCTATCTGTAAATCAAACTTTATATCAATGCATATTTTACGTTACTAGCTTGGAGTTTCAACGTGTTCGTGTTTAATAGGTACCTTGTGGTATAAACGTGCCTATTGGTTCATATTATAGAAATATTGTGTCATAACGACTTAAAAAAAGAACTGCGTCCATTAATACTGCTTTAACGTCGAATTTTAAATAAACCTAAAGTGTTCACTGTTCAATATGAAGATTATCATTTCATCATAACGCTCATTGAAAATGATAAATGCAATTTGTGTTTACCTTAATAATTCTACCCTTCTCAGAAAAATATGTGGTGCTCCTTTTACACTTTCTTCCTGTTCATCATAAAATTTTAACACCTGCGATAAGAAAAACGTGTGCCTTCAATGGCAATTATAAGCACTCACACAGATTTATTTTAATATGTGATCATCCAACATGCAATTTTAAAGAGTTGCGTCACCAGTATGTTTAAGTATATGAATTATTCCAAATTATAGAAATAAATTGCCATACAACATATGTAAAATTAACAAAAGGAAATTTGTAGGATTAATACGAAAGATACTCATGAACAAATGTGTAGTTCAGCTCGAAATTTTTCAATATATTTTCTATTATTATTTTCATTGAAAATATAAACATTTAGATTTCCTTTCTGTAATATGAAATATAAAGGACATTTGAAGCACCATAGTAAATTAAAATGAAATTTTGAACCAATTTGTAGAAAATTTTCGTTATCATTTTACATTAATAATGTGTTTAAATACAGCAAAATACAAATATTTTTTACCTGATGACAAGTATAAAGGGAAATATAGAGTGATATTGCAAAACTTGTATAATTCAGTATTAATTGTTCAATCATTATTTTTGTACTAGAGAATTTAGGACAATTATTTTAGTGTAACTTCTACAGGCCTCAGAATGCAATATTATGTAAATATTCTACAAGCTTCTGAATCATATTTCAAAAAAAAAATTTCCTTGGAATCCTTGATATGCTTGTAATATGTATATATCTAGAAAGATCATGTTTGGTACTTTTAATTATGTTCTTTTTATGCAGGCGTTTCAGTTTGTATGTTGGTATATGCTGCCTCATTCTTTTCAAGACTGTTTTGAACTAAACTGAACCACTGAACACACAAAATAAAGCACGAAAAGCATTAAAATGTATAAAGAGGAATGGCCTCAATAAATTACAAGATAAAAAAGGAACTGTTAGGAATAATTAAATATTATAATGGTTTTTAAGGAATTCATCTTCAGGAAAGAATTGCTTTTCCATTGATAAAATCACTTTTTCGTCAAATAATTCCAAAGATCCTTTCTTTACCTGCATATGCATTTACATTTTGTTTCAAAATATTATTTGTTCTTCAATTTCATGAAAGTATTTCCTCGCATTTTTCTCTACATTTTAAAATGCATTGGCTTATATTTTTATAATATGTTATCAATCTTGTAATTTTTCCCAGTACTTGCGCCTATGTCGTTGTCTGTAAGAATAGGAAAAATGAATTCGAAATATGAATAAAAATTCCAGGAATTTTATGATTTTTTACTCTTTTTTTTTCAAGAAACCAAAGAACATGTCGCACCCCGGAAAGAAAAGTGACACAAGTCAAAAAATGGCAATTTTGAGGTTATGTCTTTGAAAAATATGTATGAAATGCCCCATCGTGCACGAAAAGCGACACATCTTTGTCTCGCAATTTGTCCACCTGAGGGTACTTGTATCAGTTTTATTGTAATGCTATTTCAAGCTGTATAGTATTCTTTAAGTTGATTTTTCTCAAATACTGAATTTTTGAGTTGTGTCACTTTTCTTTCCGGGGTTCTATGTGTCTTTTTCACTGCAGCATACATTATAAGTCGTAACTTTTCAAATAGACTTCCCCCCAAAAAATCAAAATTCTATGCAACTAAAATCATTTTTCTGTTTGTGATATACCGGTAAAACATAGGATGTTAGAAGTTTGCAATGGGTCTCGAGAGAGTTAAAACCACACACAAAAATCATGCAAAGACGTTTTTCAAGGCGACAAAATATTCGTAAGGATATCCTCTTCACTAACTCAAATTTTTATTTATTTATTTATTTTTTTAAATTTTTATTTATCTTACACGTCAGACGTCGTTTTTCATCAGAGTCTGTGTCTCGAAGAACTATTTAGTCTTGAGACAATAAACAACAACAACAATTAGCGTAATTATCCACTGCACCGTTATTGAAATCAGAGCAAACCTTGAGATGGGCCCCAGTCGTATCAGATAGGCCCCAAAGAGGGCAAATCGGAATTCAGCTAGTCAAATTCTATATTGATACTTTTCTAGGAAGTTTAGACCTGTGAGAACACGAAAACATCGCTGGGTAAGTCAGAAGTCAGTAAGCTACTGAGTTGTCAATAAAGACCCCCCCCCAGAGAAAAAAAAACCTTTCATGGACAATTTTTGATTTTTTTTCCTAGCGATCTTAATTTTACAGTTTGTAATTCAATTTTAATGTAAGAAGTATGAAAATTGCATTATGCATATTTTTTGACAGCATTCATACATTCGTGGCCTGTTTATTAACAGGTGTATGCACTTCGCCGTTTACAGTGAATTGTAAAAACCGTTTAACGAAAGCGTCATTCTTTCATCAAGTCTTAGGACTTGAAACGAGGTTCCTGATGCGTAAGAAAAAACATCGAAGAGAGATAACCTGATGTTTTCGTTCTTCATTCTTCACTGGGTATACGGGAATTTTCGCAAGGTCATCTGTACAAATATTTCCTACAAATTAACTTGCACAAAATATATCTTATAACCACAGAATAAATTTTATCTAATAAATCTTACTTAGCTTTTGTAGTTACAGTTTTTTAGCTACCAAAATAGATAGGCAGGCAACTTACCGCCGAGCTACACCAACCCAAACTCTATTTTTCTATGATATCAGTGATTCGTAGCCAGCGTGCTGCTGATAGAGCGTGCTGCTGGCATGGACTAAATTTTGTAGTTTTCTTCTGATAATTGTTGTATAGCTGAGTACCACAAATATTTCAGGCTTCGGCAGCTATTTAAATGGAAATGGTTCATTGGATGAGGGGAATATTGTAATCTTTACAGATAGAGATCTTCTGTTGCCTTTCTGCTGTTCGTCCCGATCTTTTTACCCCCCGTGTACCCATCTTTCTCCCATAATTACGAACTATCATTCACAGTCTTTTCGGTATGTTCAGTTACGCAGCGGTGCTGTATATTGAAAAGCTACCCAGATGACTTTGTGTAAAAGACTATATGGTTATGTTTCTTATGTACCCTGTGAATCCTCTAACGGTCCAGGCACACTATAAAGTAATATGCGTAAATATAAATAATTCCTTTATTTTCTACGTAGAGGTAGACTGACATAGACCGACTTGGGGCTTCAAATAATAACACAACAGTACCGCAACTTGCGGTACTAAGAAAGTGAACTTTAAAGTCGTAATGAACCCTTTCAGGCAGAATATACGTTCACTAGCAATACCCGTAACCATCGGGCTCTGAGATAACTATGGAAATCGTGCATACACCTATGCTAAATACTAATACCTGCTCTATCAGTTAAATACCGCTATTACCTTCAATCTAACTTTTCTCGACTCTTTCGTATCTCTACTAATAGCGTAACGTACTACCGTACAAATCACCACTCCCTTCTTGGGCTCTTGCCAACTCAGTGTGTGTTACTTAAATAGACCAGACACTTGCTTCCGAACTCACTTCGACTGGCCTGCACTGCGCAGCTACCAGAAATTTGCATCTGAGCAACACGCGAACCCTACAAGACACGTTGCTGTGGAACGCAGGAATTTCACATTCACTCGTAATACCCGAGTAAACATCACTGATAAGAAGTTACTGGTGAAACCTGAGAATAAATGGTAAAATCTATTCACATCGTAGTGGTTAACGTCATAAGCTTCCATGGTGAGTGTTAGAATCCAGGCTAATGCTTTAACGTTCTTTTGATGTCCCTTCATAGGGACCAATATTGGTTCACTTTTATGACGCTCTCATAATAAAGTCAGTAACAAAATTTCGCAGTGAGGATAAGCGAATGCTTCTCAAGACAGGTGACTATCGCGTTGGGAAAAAATCAATCCACAGTACGCATTTTTTAGAGCCTGCATTGTTTGCATTTAAACAAATATTTTATAGTGTCTAAATACTTTTTATAGTTTACTGTTCATGTGCATTGGCTCGAAAAAGAGACATGAAAAAATAAACCATATTTAAAAATTATTGCTTTAAACCACTTTACAGTTCAATCTCGGAAGCTATATTTGAAAATTCGCTTTAACAAATGTGTTGTTCTAAACTTCCATATTCGCATTAAATTTTTTGAAAGGGAGACTTTCACTCCATCTGTTTTCGTTTATGGACATGTATTTCATCTTGACGAATAAAAAACAAGAACTGTTATTAAATCCAAAATGATCGATAAAACAGTGCCTGTATCTTTCTTAAAATTTGAAAGAGTAAGATATTTTCCCCCACCTTTAATTCAATAGAGATGTAAATTTCATAACGTAATTGAACTTTAACAATAAAACAAAATGACATTTTATTTCGCAAAGAAGCACGACTGTTTATATCTTCGCAAATTTAATTTGCGCAAAAGAAAGGTGAAAACAAATAAAAGTATTTTTCATTTGAAAGAGAATAATAAGTTCAAAATGCTGAAAATATCTGCTAAAGATATAATTATCTTGATCCCTTTCTTTCAAATAATATTTTACATTGTGTTTATTGATTGAAGGTAACATGTTGAAAATTTAATAAACGCCTTTGGAAATTGTGTAAAGAAATCTTTTGATAGTATATATCTTGATATGCAGATTATTTTGCAGAAAGATATTGCATAACCATAATCCCCTATACTCCTTAGCATGCGAAACGGGAATCTCGCTTTCATAACCTCAAGTTTCTGATATTTTAAGTGGCAATTATTTAAATTAGACTGCAGATAAGAACATATGAGTAACAGACTTTGATATGTTTAATCAAAAATCTCTTGGCAATACTGAAAGTATGTGAGAATTAACTCCATTTTCTCAGTGTGAACGAAACTATAATCTAACTTTTACTGCAGTATGTAGTCTTGTTCTTCAATCTATCGGTTTGTTAAAAAATGCTTGCAAACTTTCATATAAAACAGTAAATCAACTCGAATAAACATGCATATTAAAATAATGTAGTTTTCCCATATATGAATGTATTTATTGACTTATTTCATCTCTGGTAATTTTTGTAATATAAGAAACAAATATTATCTAAAATCATTAAAAACAAGACTAATATTTATAAATATTCATTGTGCCCAGTAAAATTAATGTATATTCATTATGCCCAATAACATTATAAGTGTTAATTATGCCTAATAAAATTAATGTTTTCATTTTGCCCTATAAAACATATGAACATTTTTTAGTTAATATTTCGAGTTACGAATAATAAATTATTTGGACGTTAATAATAAGTCAATTATATTTTCTGTCTAAGCGAATAATGCATGCTCAATTATGATGGAAAAAGTTAATTTTTTTAAAGGAATACTCCTTTCATTTAAAAAATGTAAAACAAATTAAGTTATAATAGCGTTTCTAACAATTTTAAGTATAGAATGACTCCTCAGATCTTTAGATAAGGAACGTTTGTTATTAGAAATTTGAGGTAAGAAGGTCAAATATTTTCCTTTGGAGATAAAATAACATTGTCATAAATTAAGCATTGTCATTATAATTTCCCTCTCTTTGATGGGTTTTGATAAGTAAATTTTTCAAAATTTAAATACTATCACGATTAGCATTATTTAATTTTGTTCATAACAGGTTATAAATAATTGTACACTGGTAGAGGACTATTTGTTGTCCTGTTTTGGTGTTTCAAGAATAATATATTTCTAAAACTCTAAACTTATTCTCTAAACTTAATTTTAGTATTTTCATTTACAATCTTTTAACCACAGGTATATCATTCATGCATCAGTGACACAAGAAGTTTTCGATGGACTGTATAGCAACAATGCGTTTCAGTATTTTTAAAAATGTACTTCGATTTTCGCAAAAGCTCAGTAACGTACTTTTTATTACCTTCTTATTAACTTTTGGTCTTCAAGACATTTTTGATGGTGTGCAATTTCTAGAATGTTTACATAACAGTCAAAACATTTTTAGAGATTATAAAAATCTCACCCAAAAACGTTGTAAAATATTGTTCGTGGTTATGTGAACAATACTTTTCAAGAGGTTACGTTATTAATTATGTGACACACAGGTGAGAGAAGAGGCCAGGGTATTCTGCCTAAACATATGGAAGGGAAATTCACGAACAACTTTTCAGAGTGTGGTATCAATCTCGCTGTTTCTATGATAGTGATGCTTGGAGAATATATTTTATTAGTTCTATTTTAGACAAATTACGAGGAAATAAGGCTTCTAAACTTTATAATATTTATAACTTTTATTAGATATAATTCTAAACTTTATATCTAATAAATCATAAAGTTATATATAATAAAACTTTATAATATATAACATTATAACTTTATAATATCTAAACTTTATAATATAAATCTTTCCCTCTTCATCTATCAATGTGTGTCCAGTAGGTCATTGGATTATAGTTCAATAAACTATGCTAATCTCAGTCTTTGATTGCTATAAAATACTTATTCTCACGAGTTAATTTTTCCCCAAAACATGTGAGGTCCGGTGCGAAGTGCTTCAAATGCACCTTTGAATGTTATTTATCTACTATTCAGTTTCTATTACTAAACTGAAATACCTTATTAGCCTTAATTAAAAACCAAAGAATCTGTCATAACTGTGCCCTTGCATATAGATCAAACTTAAATTTACTCGATATTTAGCAGACAGAAATGACGCGGCACTTTAATAGACGAATAGTGATAACACTTAGCTTTACCAAAATACAATAACAACTTAGAAACTCAGCTGATCTAAAAAGTCATCAGCTGATCTAAAAAGTCATCAGCTGATCACTTGTTAGGTCAGTTGATCTATCAATTATCGCCTTATTTACGTAAATGGAAATTACAAAAAGCCATTTTCAGTTCTTTTATAGTTAGCAGTTCAAGAATTATTTCATGATAATAATGGAACTTAGGGTGGTTAAATAAACAGTAGACCATCCCTTATTCTATGTGTAGACCAATAACAGGAGATTCTTATCAAAAATTTTGGTAACAATCAATTCAAATAATGCATTTTTAGAAACTAATGTGTCTCTTTCTTTTTTTTGTGTGCGTGTTAAAATCGCTTTCAAAAGTTTAAATGTATATTGGCAAATGAAACTTCTTAAATTTTATTGAAAGTAAAAATTTCCCACAATTTTAGGGACACAAGTCCACAGAGATCAACAATGAGTATACCCACAAGTCAATGAAGGGGGGGGGGGAACTGAACTTGTTGTCGTTGCTCATGTCCATGGCCAGAAGAGTTCATGTCAACACTAGAAGTGTTCCAGGCCGGGTCAATATACACTCAAGAGCCAAAACATTATGACCACCTGTCAATAATGAGTTGGCCCACCTTTGGCGCGCAACACAGCTTCAACCCGCCTTGGCATGGATGCCACAAGTCCTTGGTAGATGGCCGGAGACAGATTGTACCAGATGTTTAAGCAACGGTCACGCAAATCCGAGATATTGCGAATTGGTGGTCTTTGAACTCTGAGCTGACGTCCCATGACATCCCAAATGTGTTCTATCGGATTGAGATCCGGTGAGTTAGGCGGCCAGGACATTAACTGGAATTCAGCATCATGTTCCTGGAACCACTCCAAAACAATTTTAGCCTTGTGACACGGGGCGTTGTCCTGTTGGAACATTCCATTTCCAGCTGGAAAAACAGAGGTCATGTAAGGGTGCAACTGGTCCGCAATGATGTCCAGATACCCTGTAGCATTCATGGTCTGCTCTACCACAACCACGGGTCCCAGAGACGCCCAAGAGAACGTCCCCCAAAGCATAATACCGCCACCACCGGCCTGTGTATGACCTACTGTACATTGAGGGAGCAACAGTTCGCCTGAAAGACGGCATATCCTGACACGGTCATCGGCGTGATGAATGACAAACCGTGATTCATCTGACCAGGCAACTCTCTCCCACTGATCCATGGACCAGTCGCGATGTTCCCGGGCCCAGCGCAGGCGCGGTTGGCGATGACTCTTAGTCAGCAAAGGCACACGAGTGGGACGTTTGCTGCGTAGCCCCATATCCAACAGTGTCCGCTGAACAGTGTGCTACGATACTATTCTACTTGGTCCTGCATTGTATTGGGCTGTCAGCTGAGCCACTGTCTAGCTCCGGTTTTGCTTCACCATGCGAGACAGTCTCCGATGACCTTTTTCTTTGATAGCGTATGGACGTCCAACACCATGTCGTATACTGCTGGTTTCACCGCCATTCATCCACTTTCCATAAGTACTAACAACTGTAGGTCGCGAACAACCCACGAGTTGTGCAGTTTCGGAAATACTTGTTCCTAGCCTTCGAGCGATTACAATCTGCCCTCAAAGTCGCTTAGATCCGCAGCCTTTCCCATCACACACAGAAGTAAGTGAAAGAATGATTCTTCAGACTCTCCAGCAGCAGTTAAATAACACTTCCACCTGATCACGTGCCTTCCACGTCATCCAGGCGAATTCATTGCAAAATGTAGGGGTGGTCATAATGTTTTGGCTCTTGAGTGTAGGTTTAGAGGTCTGAGGAGTGCAGATCTGGTTTGAAATAGCACAACAATGGTCGGAGTATGTCTCGGCTGGGTACCAACTCAATTTTGACACCCATGTAAGACACCAGGTAAGCACACTCAGGTAAGACATCTAGGAGATAGTACCCTCTCTCAACCTCTCTGACTTCATACAGGGACTTTCTGGTCTACGTATTTAACGTGCGCATATGAGGCGTAGACACGAAAGTATTTAATGCCGCTTGCCATCATACCGATCGAGTACCATCTGGCCGCCGAAAACCGACGCATCACCACTAGGTTACCTCAGGCTTGAGAAAACTCATTACATGTGTAAGGTATACACAAGATTCGATTCACAAGAATCGAACTTTTGAGTGAATGAATTAAAGAAGATGCTTGAGATATGCTAATTTCGGCATACTCGCTTAGTATAAATACCATGCAGCGTCATTAATAAAAAAGGTTGTTAGGGTTGAAAGAGGTGTTGTTAAATTTGATAGATAAGCGAGAGGGAGCTACGAGGTAAGCAGATCCAGGTGTTAACCGGCGCTAGTGCTTAGGGGGCCCAAAGTTTACGTGGCAGTACTGCTGGTTTGACTCTCTTCTGGTTTGTGAGTATTGGCAAAGTATATTTTTATTGAATGCTAATATATATGTATTCCGTACATGTAGTACGTATGCTTATTGCTGTAACAGCAAATTCTATATGTGCAACGAATTCAATAAACTTTGTTTCATGTATAAACTGTGTTTGTATCAAATTCATTTAGAGTGCCACTTCAAATTATATACACCCAAGTCTGGGTAGAAGTGAGCTATTTTCTCTATACATGTCATACGAGATTCACTATGAACCCATAAAAACTTAAAATATTATAAACTTTTGGTATGATTAGTGATTTTTTTTATTTCACTTTAATGCAAAGACCTGTGATTTAACATTTGCTTAAACCGTACATTGTAGTTTAAGAAAATTACCATAGGGGCAAATAAAAAATTGAACGAAGCAAAAGTAATAAATACGTTAAAGTCCAAACATTATGTTATGCTAAACTCAAAATGTATTTAGCATAACATAATGAAAAAAAGGAAAGATATAGTTTCATACTGAATAAAATACTGTTTATTAATCTGCATTTTGAATATGTTTTTCAGAAAAATTGTTACCTGAATTTAATCTAAGCAAATATAAGACTAGCCCTTCGGCAAAACTGTGAATTAATCTTAAATTTAGTATATTTTTTAAAAATTAAATAGTCATTTAATTTTAAAAGTAAATAGGTTTTATATTTGTTTAAACCATATTGACAGCATGATATTTTTACTATACTCACAAATATTTTCCCACTAGTTTTAAGTTTATATTTAGACATATTTTTATTAAAATTTTTGTGGTTTTGAAATCAAATCTGCTTGAGAAAAAAAGGTCAATTCTTCTATACTGTGAAAACATTTAATTTATTTTAATAATGTGATATATCTTTTGAAATATTGACATCAACTGAATAGCATTTTTAAAAAGAAAAAAAAAATTTGGGGGGGATCAATTATTTGAATATAATTTTTCGAAGAGTTTGGAAAGGATAGATATAATTTGGCTTATTTGTGAGTTTTTCGTAAGCAATATTTTACACATTAAATTTCATTTGATCACTAAAAGTGTACTAATTATGTATTAGAAACAAAGAATGTACTTCTAAGATAAAATTAGCCTTAAGTTTCTTATTCTGCGTTTCTCTAATATTTTCATTCTCTGTAAGTTTTTATACCTTAAGGTTGCTATGTACTAACCCTATTGGATTCCCTCACCTCAATGCTAACCTATGTAGAAAATTTGTCCACGGATTGCCGACTTGGAATCAAAGATTTTTTTAAAAAAATTGTACTCCGTCATAGAGAAAGAGATTTTACATTTGTGCACCTTTTTCGTTTTTTTTAAATGCAATTAATATTTTAAAATTTAAATTATTCGGGAAAAAAAATCTGGTATAGTGTGTTTTAAACGCTCATAAATTCCTTCGGTGGACGAAATTTATAAAATGAATCCGGTAGCGCTTTGCAGAAAAGTTCAGGCTATCTGACAATACCAATTTTATTGGAGTATCAGCATTTATGTACCTGTAAATAGGTGACAAAATATATTTTAAATAAACAATTTGGGGGCAGTGCTTAACCCCCCTATAGAGAGAGAACCATTACAATCCCTCAAAATGTCAATCTTAAGGGGGGTGGAATTCTCGAACTGTCAAATGAACTCCTACCACTACAAGATTCTGCAAGAAGAGGAAAAGGGAAATACGATTTTTTTCTTAGTACATAGCAGCCTTAAGATTTACATAAGAGGAATTTACTTAACCCTTCAGCGGACGTGGCAATTTTTGGAATAACAGCAGGCGCGCGTGGCGCAAAGAGCAACGTCTCTTTCAACCTTCACTATTCCTGTTGTAATAAACTTTTTTTTTTCAAATTGAAAATAATAATTCTGCGTTTTATTACAAGGTATAAAATGTTTATAATATTGAGATATATTTATAATTAAAGGTCAAAGAATGCAGATACAAACGCCTTATTTCAAAATTGTCTAGTTTATTGGATCTAAGGACAACTTGTGAATGGATTCCCATTATGTCCAAAAACCTAAAAAAACAAAGAGATTGTCCATCTTCTTGACATGCGGGATACCGTGTAATACCTGCACACTTGATCGAGTACCTAAACTCGTGCTTTTGCCGTATTGTAATCCAGTATAATCGTTGGTTTACCACGGTTAAATCACTACTAACAGTGAATGAAAAGGAATACAATGGTCAGAATAGCAGACCCGCATTAGAACTGGTGTAGCTATAAATAGATACTGCTTAGAACATTCAATCCTCACATGTAAAAACAAATCATTCAAAATTATGGAAATGATGCACTTTGTACACGGGTGCGTCCGATGAAGGGTTAATAATGTGATATATATTTTGAAATATTGACATCAACTGAATGACATTTTTAAAAAGGAGTAATTTTTGGGGGGATCAAATATTTCAATATAATTTTTCGAAGAGTGCGCAAAGAATAGATATAATTAAGCTTATTTGTGGGGATTTTTCGTAAGCAATATTTTGCGCATTAAATATCATTTGATCACTAAAAGTGTACTAATTATGTATTAGAAACATAAAAGGTACTTCTAAGATAAAATTAGTCTTTAGTTTCTTATTCTGCGTTTTTCCAATAGTTTCACTCTCTGTAATTTTTTATTTCTTAAGATTTACATCAGAGGAATTTACTTAAATGAATTTGCTTATCAATCAAATATTATAGAATACAAATAAATATAATAGTAGTTGTTAACAATTAAAAATAAGGTAACCTATAAAACTTTCACGTATCATTAAAATCGTTAATATAAAATTGTTCCGTGTAACATTTCAAAGCCTTATTTGCATAATTCTTAATCACAGTATTCAATTACACTTGAACATTCATGTAATTCATCTCAATAGGTCAAAAATTATTTACTTTCAAGAATCAATATCTGAAAATGTTAATTCTCCTAAACTTTTTTAAAACCTTGATAATCGAATCGATTAACACACATTTATTTCTCACAAAAAAATGTGCCCAAAATATTTCCTCTTCTACCGTCCAAATAATATACTATTTTCAATGTTGTTTAACGATATACATAAGGCAAAAATTTTATTTATCATTTGAATAAACCTCTCTAAAAATAATACTCGAAGCTCTTTTTAATTCTCTCATCTATTATTAGTTTTATTGATATTCAATACTGATATCATTTGTTACATAAAATAGTCTGGAACAATAAAAGTGGATTCGATAATCGTTATTTCTCTTAAAGGCCAAACACTCGAATGGTTTCCCAGCCACAAAATAGATATTCTCCGATACCATAATCAAAAGATCTGGGGACATGATACGTTAGCTAGCATTCTCTTGTTATTTTGTGAGCTGGGGATTAAATACAGAGAAGGAAATGATTATTTATCAATTTGTTTGGCAGACCATAAAAAGTTAATGTCCCTATTTTAAAATGGAAAACATTTCAAATCATTACATGAAAAATTGAGACGAGAGGGGAGAGTAAGATTATTTTGGTTGCCTTTTTGGTAAGCTTTCAAGATTGAGGTTAAAGTAAAATTGGATTAAATACTTTAACCTCTTTTTAGCCTGCTTTGGTTTGGCCACTGACTTTTGAATATCTTCCCTGTACGCCATAAAAAATTAAGTTTCTGGTGTATTTTGAAAGGATTTTCTTTTACATACCTGACGACAGTATTGGATTCTTCAGTTAAACTAATCTTACGTGAGAAATGCATGAAATTTTCTTCTCCTTTTTAATTAATATATTAACCCATTTAAGACCGCTCCATGTTTCCTTTTATTGGAAATGCACCAAACAGTTTCTTTAGCATTTCTTAGAACATTAATTACACAAATAAGTTATTTCCACAAAATTAAATTTATTTTTATGACAGTTACAAAATGTTGCGTTTTCGCAACATCAGTCCAAAACGGTATAATTTTTTTTAAAAATTTTAAAGTCTTGAAGAGGTACATTACACATATTACATACAGTAATTGTCTGACTTTTGCAGTGTTTTGATCATTTTGTTTATTTTCACTATTTTTAGTAATAATATGGCCCATGCGATCTTTCCGAATTTCGTTGAGAATTAGATTTTGAATTGAAGATGGTCTTCTTATATTTGAAGTTTCAGGTAAAACAGAATTCATCTGCATTTCTTCAAGCCTTTTTATCAAAGATATGGCTCTCTCAAATATATAGATCTCTGAAACTCTAATAAACTTATTTTAGAATTCATTATATCCATGTAGAGTCTTCATTTTCCCATACAATAAGCTCCTTTTTCTTACTATATTGCTTACTTTTACATTTATTAGAAAAAAATGTCGATTTCATCTGCAATGTTTTTTTGGTGATTCGACATTTTCACAAAAAATACTATCATCAATAGCATCTTCATCCGTCAAATCATCCGGATCTGTAGGGATAATGACGAATTATGGTTCATCATTATCTTCTGTTGAAGACGATTCCGAAATATCATCATCATCTAGCTCATATAAATACTCCAATGCCTCTCCCAATATCAAAAATCGATTTTTTCTAGAGACAAACGTATCTTAAATGAAAACAATACCGATTTGCTGTATTAAAAACTAGGCAGCATATCAAAATCTTAAATAATACACATTGGACTGATGTTGCGTTTTCGCAACATTTAAAAAAATATGAATTGAGAAATATAAAAACAAAAATTATGCCTTACCTGTTGAAGCCATTTGTTCTTTAGTCTCTAGTAATAAACTCGGAACAAGCATCAAATCGGAAATTTAACAGGTGCTGCTATCTACAGTTATTATTTGAAATTGGTCTTTTTTTTTCTCTTTCAAAACACTAGAAAAAAAAACAATTTTTTGCAAGTGTGGAAACAAAAAATTAACTATCAACAATTAAAGTATAGAGAATTAAAAAAAAATGTTACTTCAGTCGTACAAAACTTAGAACATGCCTTTAAAAATTACAGAATTTAATGTTGCGTTTTCACAACGATAGTCTTAAATGGGTTAAATGTGAAAATCACATAATTCTCAAAAAAAATATATTGAGTTGAGTGCTTATTGAACGATTATAACAAATGTCCCTAAATTTTTTTGATAGATCTTGTGCTCTACTCCACAAGAAATTTCGCCCAAAATAATTAAGGCTCATAGTCTTTTAAGTTATTTATTCCTCTAATGAATAAAGCTCTCTCTCTCTCTCTCTCTCTCTCTCTCTCTCTCTCTCTCTCTCAGAGCTATACACACACCCTGTCTGGGTGGGGAGCATCCCACATAGTGTTCATTTAAGTACAAATTAAACAGGGTCCGGCAGAACTTTACTCCATGTTGTAAACTAGTGCATCTCAATGTCAATAAAACGTATCTGGCATCAAAGGAACTGGGCGAGGACGCCGTAGCCTCGGACCTTGACATCCTCTCAATATCGGAACCTTACTATTCCAGAGAGGATGATCATGTTACAGGCATACCGAACACATATGCAGTAATAGCACACAACAGCAGCCCCAAGGCTGCCCTAGCAGTCAAGAGAAAGCACAAGATGCTCAATATGATGGTGACTGAGCCCTTAGTTGCAGTTCGAACCCAGCTGCTGGGGGAGTGGTATAATGTTATTACAGTCTATCTACCCCCCCCCCAAGGGGGGATGATGATAGAACGGAGCTCCACTTGAGTGTTCTCAGATCGATCCTTGATGATAATAATAATGACACAAAGTCTATTATCATGGGCGACTTCAATGCGAATTTCACTGTTTGGGGCCCTAGGCCTACCAATGAAAGGGGAATAACGATCTTGAGCCTGGTCGTGCACTATGGGGCGCATATCCTAAACGACCCGGACAGCCCTCCCACTTACAACGGACCTTTTGGGATGGGCTGGGTCGACCTGTCGATTACCATTGGTATCGATGAGGATAGGATAACCAACTGGAGAGTCTCTGACGATTATGTGCTGACGGACCACAATGGCATATTTTTCGAGCTCAGTGGCCCCAACACCGGCCACAGACAACCCAATTCCCTTAAATGGGATATAAGATCTATGAAATGGATGGAGTTTAGGGCGGAGCTCCATACCCATATTAAAAACCTTAAGCAAACCGTGGAAGCCCTCGATCCTGAGGAGGCTGTAAAAGCTATTAATGATAATCTACACACACTATGTAGTAAGCACCTAAAAGGAAGGGTTGTCTAAAGTCTAATGCTCATTGGTGGTCTTTAAGCCTTGCGATTTTGCGCAAAAATGTCAGAGCTCTCAGAAGGAGAACTCAAAAGATCAGTGATCCCCAAAATAGAGCCCTGAACATGGAGATCTTTAAAATTGAAAGAGCAAGCTATAAGAGGGCCAAACTGGCCGCTAAAAGGAAATCGTTCAGGGAATAACTCGAAGGGGTGACGTCCAAAGATATCTTTGGCAACGTGACATTCACCATTCCTAAGAGTGGCAGGGGCGACTGTGCTAAGCAGCTCAAAAACCTTAATGATGACTTAACGCACGATGAAAATGAAGTTTAATTAATATTGTTCAACACCATTTCAAGAATATTGACGATGTTCAATATCCAAGAGTCGCTATCCAAGAGACTCAAGATCCTATCACCGACGATGAGATCGATTATATTCTGGACAATATGTCATAAGGGAAGGCTCCAGGATTCGATGGGTTCACGCTCACGATAGTGGAGGAACTGCACCAAGTGGATGCCCGGTTTCTGGGTAATCTTTATAAGAAGTGCCTGACTACTATGAAGTTTCCTAACACCTGGAAAAAGCGAAGGTGGTATACTTCCCCAACGCGGGGAAGGACCCCAATATGCCGAACGCATATCGTCCTATCTGCCTCCTCCCCGTAATGCGGAAGGTGCTGGATAAGTTGATCACGAATAGACTCGTGGAGTTCCTAGAGTCAAACGGGGTACTCTCGAAGGGTCAATATGGCTTCCGCAGAAATAGGAGCACCAACGATGCCCTAAAGAGGGTACTTGAGATTATAGACGATAACAAGCCAAATAAGCTTTATACTTGTATGATAACACTCGACATACAAAACGCCTTCAACTATATCAACCCGAAAAGGGTTATAGAGGCTATTATGAAATTGAATATGGACAACAATCTCAAGTACCTGATAATTGACTATCTCCAAGATCGAAACATAATGCTTAGACAAGGAGAGTGGAACTATAACGTCGGACTACCGCAAGGCTCCTCTCTGGGACAAATACTGTGGCTTCTCGTGATTAACGATCTCCTGAAAGCAGAAGAGGATAATGTGGACTTCCACATACAAGCCTTCGCGGATGACCTAGTCATCCTAATTAGTAGTAAGGTGGTTTATAGGTTTACTGATCTATCCATCACTGCTCTAGCCAAGTGCGAAAGCTGGGCGAGCCACAATGAATTAAAATTCAACATTGTCAAGTGCAACTTCACTATAGTGGTGCCGAGCACAAAGAATCTGAGGAGACCAACCCTCAAGCTCTGTGGGCAAAATATAAAGTATGAAAAAGAACTGAAGTATTTGGGTGTTATCATTGATAACCAACTCAACTTCAAGGCCCACCTTGACAACGCCAAGTAAAGAGCACTCGCTGTCATGCACAAGCTCCTGAAGTACTCCAGGAAGACTTGGGGCATAAAACCACTCGTCGTTAAAGATATCTACCAACTGATAGTAGAAAAGATTCTACTTTATGGAGTACCGTCGTGCTATAACACCACAAGAAGGCTCAATGATAAACTATTGCAGATTCAGAGACCGTTTATTTTCCTCTTAACCAAGTGCTACAAAACGGTAGCAAAGGACATTCTTTCTGTACTGGCGGGGTGTCTGCCATTAGACATAAGAACCAATATGGAAAGGACACAACACCTGATCAGTAAGGAGAACGGGGCATATGACCTTAATGGTCTTGTCCTTGATGGCAACAGCTGCGAAGTAAGAAACTTCGATATCCACCTTATTAAGGATATCAGCGGCATCGACTGGTCGATCAAGCTTGAGCCAAAGTGTAGTACCCAGTACTACACAGACGGCTCAAAGATGGAAGGCAAAGTCGGATCAGGTGTTATCAAGTATGATAACAACTTAAGGCTCTATGATCTAATGGAGAGGAACTCAGATCACAGTTCCTCATATCAAGCTGAGTTGAGGGCAATTGAGATGGCGATCGATGATGCAATCAAGACACGAACCAAGGAGTTCGATGTCTATACGGACTCCATGAGCGCACTACATGCACTCAAAGCCAAGAGCTTTAAATGTCAGTTGGTGGATAATCTGAAAGAGAGTATTAAAAATCACGACTTAAATATTACTTGGCACTGGGTGATAACCCATGCCGGTAATCACAGAAATGAAGAGGTGGATGATGTCGCCAAAAGAGCGACACAACTCCTCACCATCAACAACCATTATAAACGGACCAAGAACCAACTTAAAGGCATACTCTTGAAAGAAGCCATGAGAAAATGGCAGGACAGATGGAATGTGTCCACTAAGGGCAGGCGAACGCAGGTAATGTTCCAGACTGTTAGTCT
Source organism: Dolomedes plantarius (assembly GCA_907164885.2). Lineage (NCBI taxonomy): Eukaryota > Metazoa > Arthropoda > Arachnida > Araneae > Dolomedidae > Dolomedes > Dolomedes plantarius. The sequence goes on along the minus strand of OU015497.1, from coordinate 46,299,956 downwards.
GGATAGAGTCCAAGGGGACTTCCTGAGGAACCAGGTGATCACTGGGCAAGGCAGCTTTGGCCAGTATCAGGCCAAATTCTTCGGGAAGACGGACAACTGCAGTTGTGGAGAGATACAAACAGTCGAGCACTGTCTATTCGATTGCAGAAACTTCGATGACCTGCCCATCGACCTGCCTGGGAATGCAAGAAATTGGAGTAAACATAAACTCTAAAACGATTGCTACTGCTGCAGAGTAGTAAACAATATCGTTAAAAGGCTGATAGACGAACATGTCCAGTAATCCATAGCTTGTCAATCTCGATGTATTTTGCTGTGATGTAACCTTTTAATAAAGTATGTGTAAATAGCGAAAAAAGTCGTTCTGCGGGCTGTTGGCTCAATGGAGCGACTCGGTAAAGTTGCAGATGTAGCCAAGTGTCGGAGCTAGGGATGTGCTCCTTCTCGACGACCGGTCTTCTTAAAAACGCTGTTGGATGCCGTCAAGGTGGGCCGACGTTAAGCTTAGACTTGTACTTAAATGATATTCCTTGAGGAATTAATACTCTTCTTACCGTCTATGCGGACGATACAGCTATCCTCTTTACCTCTCACATCATTAATTATCTTGCCAGTCAGATCCAACAGCATATCGTCACTTTAAAGAGTAGGTTCACGCGATGGAAAATTCGAATCAACCCCTCTACGTGCCACGCGATTTTCTTTCCCAATTGTTACTGTAATACCCCCCGATTTTACCTTTGCAATTCGCCTATTGACTGGGAGAACACTGTGACCTATCTTGGTGTGACCCTTGATCGCAGGCTGACATAGAAATTCCGTGTCGATAAATCAGTACAAAAATGTAACGCTGTTACCGTGCAACTTCGCTCATTAATATACGGCAGCCATCTTTCCATGAGAAACAAAGTCCTTCTTTTTAAACAAGTTATTCTCCCTGTTGCTCTTTATGCAATACCGGTCTGGTTCTACGCCGAGAAAACTCATATCCATAACTTGGAGGTTATCCACAATTTGACTCTCGAACGATCCGTTAATGCCGAACGATCCGTTTATGTGTAATGAATCCATACGACGAGACTTCAGCATCCTTTCTTTCAAGGAAACTGCACTTAAACTCTCTAAGCATTTTTTGATAATATTCCTAACATTCGCAATGAGATTATAGCTGAGTTTCCCGACTATGACAACTGCCACCGTGCTAACCGCAAACGCCCTCGGGCGTGTCTTCTTAAGAGCTAACACTGTCTCTTCTATCTTACTTATTCTTATTTTTAAACTCCTCCCTCTCGTATCTTTACCACCCCCGTAGAACTTTACTATAATCTCAGTACGAATATCTTCATTTCTCTTAAATAACTGTGGCAACTCCGGCCCAGTGGATGTGCGTGTGTCTTGTAATTTTTTTCTCCCGGGTACGATTCTCGGCGTTTGCTTTTATTTTACTATTACTTACTTTACTTGTGTTATGTTTTTGCCGATAAGGGCCTATTTACGATATTTCATTACCTACTGAGCAATTATATTTCTGATGCATAATGTTACAATTGAAGATAAAGTCCAGACCTTGGAGTTCCGGCAAGTGGAAATACCTGAACCTGCTGAACCTGGAAATCAGTTCAGTTTCCTAGTGATAATTGAATGTGCTGTAACTGCGTTAATTGGTTTGTATTGTATTGAAAACTCTGGTATCCTGACTGGCGTTTTTAGAATTTTCTGCTGTATAGAAGACAGTTTTTACGTATTTTATGTTTGAATTTGTGTATACGCCTGAAGTATTTACAAAATAATAAATTTATTTTGTGTGAACTTTCTGAAGAGATTCTTATTCAATCCTAACGAACCCATGAAAACGGAACAATATAGTCTGCGATATTATAATAAAAATTTCCAAAGACCGAAAAGCATCATGTCGCTCTCTGATGTTAATCTGAACAAGTGACAGTATAAATAGAGAATTAAATTTCACTCTTTGCTTCGTAGTTCAGATAAATATAATGCTGGCCTAAAGTTTAAATAAATATTATTAGAAATCTTTGAAGTGAGTACACTGAATGTATGTTTGCGAAGAGTTATTTTTACATTTTGTAGCCGGATTAAATGCAGTACGTGTCAATAAGTTCCGCGTTTCTATTTAATATATGACAATTAAATTTTGGAAATTGTTTCCGTGTATGATCAATGTAGTCTGGAAGAGAATTCTATCTCTAAGTTATGTAGAAAATATGTTTACACGCTAGGGTGATAATCACTGGCAATATTCGCATCAGTGAACCGGTATTCTGATATGAAATATGTCAATGTTATAATTTATCGACATTTCTTCGTATCAACAGCCTTTTCAATTTTCTAAAACCGTTTAACTTCATTACATAAACTATGTTTTAGAAAATTAGGCTTAAGGTTTGATTTTTGCTCAAAACTGATAAATGAATATGTTTCCAAGTATGTAGTTTTTTCTATGTTGAAATGAATTATATCTAAGTCAAGCAGCACGTTATCAAACTTCCTCTTCTTCTCAAGCACAACAGCCCGTTACAGGCCATGGCTGCCTCAACCACCGGCTCTTTCCACGTCTTCTATCTGCGATGACTCCTCTCCAATTTTTAACTTTTAAAGTCTCTAAATCTTTTTCAACGTCAATTTACCATCTAGTCTGTGGTCTAACTCTAGATGGATATCCCTCGGGTTTTTTAAATGTCAAGATCTCAGTGGGATTATCTTCCGAGCTTCTCCAAACATGGCCAAGCCATGAAAATATATTACTACGGATGACTTGTGTTATTTGTGATTGCCTATATTGTCTATACAGTTCAAAATTATATGTGGTTCTCGAACATACCTCTTCCTGAACTGGGCCAAAGATAGAGCTGAGGATTTTTCTCTAAAACATGTCCAGTAAGCGCTGCATGTTTATGCTCAAGGTTCACGTTTCACTTGCGTAAAGTAAGACAGGTAGTATTAGTGTCTTTAAAATTCTTAATTTAGTTTTGCGACTGCTGAGATTCGATGTTAATTGTCTTCTCAGCCCAAAGAAACATTTATTAGGCAATTTGATAATGTTATCAATTTCTGCTCTTAGTTTATTTTTGTCATTAATTATAGTGTCAAGCTATTTCAATCCATCAACCTTTTCAAAGGTGTAACTCTTAATGCACAAAGGATTATTATAGTTTACCAAGGAGGGTTAGAATTCCCTAAATTTAGTTTTATCCTCATTGACAGTGAGGCCTATTTTTGTAGCGAAGTATTCGATAGCTTAAAAAGCCTATTTTACTAATCTTTCTAACCTTCCAATACTGTCTATATCATCCGCATAGGCCAATATTTGCAGCGACTTAATCCACAGAGTGTCTTTTCGGTCTAATCCAATGTTATCAAACAGAAAATTCATAATTTTGAAGCATTTTTATGGTACTCAGTCATCTTTTTCCCCAAAAATTCTCTCTCAGCAAGGAATTCGTAAATTGTATAAATTTGTACTTCGAACTCCCAAAGAAATCGTCAATCCCAGGATTTCGGGATCAGAGAAATAAAAAAGGAGTAAAGGAATCTAAAATTTCCTAAACCTTGACTCGAGTAAAATTAAAATTATTTTTACAAATAAAATGAGAATTTCAACTTCTAATATACAAAAACCAGCATGAATTCGAAATCTATAGGAGGGGAAAAAGACAGCAAACCAAGATTTGACTTTTCCTTAACACTAGAAAGACGGGAATTTTTTTCTTATTAAAAAAACTGAACGCAGTCATTTTGACGATTAAAAATAAAATTAAGAATTTAAAATATTTACTTTTTTAAAAAATGGTTAAATACTTTAAATTTTGAACTATTTCATACCAATATATAATAAATTATTATATATTTATATATATTTTTATGCAGATATGCCGAGCTGACAACCTGGTATGGTTTATTCGTAAAAAAAATGTCCATGATTTGTGCAGTCCTTATTTTACAACAAGAATATTTCCTAAGAGCCAATATTTCTCTTATTTGCACTAGCGGGAAGAGACGAAAAGTAGCTATAATTTTTCCGGTATTATTTTAAAGATTTCTGCCTGTTTTCTATATTGCCGTCAAATTGACGGCTTTCAGTCTTAGTAGGTATACAACACTCAACCTGAAAAGAGGAGGGTACAAATTTATGGAATTCTAACCCTCCTTGGTAAACTATAACAATCCAAAGTGCCTCTTTACTATCGAATATAATTTTGTAAATATATTTCGCGTAAAATCAGCAAAAGTCACAAAATTTCTGAATCCTGAGGACATAAATACAGACAAAGCGCTCAATAGTATGTCAGGAACCCTAAAAATAACGGCAGCCGTCTTTCTAGTATTTAGGACCATCTCCCTTCACCCATGACTTATTTGTACTTATTCTATAATTTATTCTATATTCTGTAATTTATTCTGTAGCATGTTCCTTTTATTTCGACCTCCTTCCTAAGTCGTTATTACAGCTTTCCTAAACTGACTTTGACTAGGAAGAAATTTGGCCGGCGAATGAGTACAGCGACATCGAAGTAATCAGTATCTACTGATTGGAGGAACATTCTGGTAGTAACAATGATCTCCGTACATTCCAGCGACTATCCTACGTCATTTCTGATCAAAATTAAATCTAGTGAAATTTGGATAATTTTGACAGAAATTCCTATAAGAAAAAAATATATTAAAGAACGATTGGTAGCCACAAGATAAGGAAATAGATCAGTTATACTGTGATCACGATATGAACAGGTAAAGTATTGTTCCCCTTTCCTGGGTTCGTTAGCATTGAATAAAATCTCTTCGGAAACTGCACACAAAATAAAATTTATTATTCTGCAAATTCTTCAGGCGCTTGCACAAATTCGAGCAGAAAATACGTAACAACTGTTTTCTATACAGCAGAAAACTCTAAAAGCTCAAGTCGGGATACAAGAGTCTTCAATACAATACACCTAACGCACATTCAACATATCCAATTCTCAGAAAAAACACTGGGTGCCATTGCCAATGTCAGGTATATTTATAGCCTTCCAAAGTGCCACCGTCAGGCAGCCAGCTGGATATCACTAGAAGCTTCTAGAATGGTCTAGACGGAAAGTTGGGGACCATTTGGCGTATATATTGACAATTAATTATACTATTACAATTAGTATAACAATACAGATTTTCAATCCGAGCGATTTTAGAAAATGAGATATCTATTCACTTTTTGAATGAGATGGGGCTTCAAGTCTATGAAATATCACATCATTAATGGAATCATTCCTGATAAATGTTCCTTTCAAAATATCTGCTCTCAAATGTCAAAGTAGTATATCTGTTTTCTGTCGAAGATCTTACCAAAAGGCTAAGCTCAACAAGAAATTTTAAATAAATGATGCTTTCAAATAATACCTGCTCGGCATTTTAGATTTATAATCCCTTATTATATTTACTGACATCTAATACAATATAAAACTTGTCTAGAAAGATAAATATAGCCTCCATTAGCACAATTTCCCTTAACGTCTACACACTTACTTTTGTCAGCCACAAAAGTGATATTCCGAAATACCTGGATTGAAAACACCTGGTAGCATAATATCCCTGGAAAGCTGTTTATTATTATAAGGGAAAAGGATGAAATATACAAATAGAAAGATTATCTATCTGTCAGGCAGACAGGTTATAGAAAGTGAATATTTACGTCAATTTAAAATTAATAAAAGCTGAATATGTAAAAGAGAAATAAAACAAAAATATGTAAATAAAAGTGTTTTCCTTTTGTTAGAAATACCGGTGCATAATAATTTTATTTTCTATTTCAATAAATGTAAATTAAATTTCTTTCTCGATTTAATGTATTTTTTGTTGCAGAGATTTTTTCCTCGATAACTATGGAAAAAGATTTCATTAGTTTAAAATATATAATTTTTTTTTATAAATTCTATAGTATCATTTTCCTCGAATTTAATTATATAAATTGAATTTTTTTTGGTGGTTCCAGTAGAGATTATTCTTTAACATGATAGGATAAAAATATAGCCTATTAACTATACATTTTCAAAACAATATGAAGATATTAGTAAGCTTTTTTTAAATAGATAAATATAATCTCGTATATTTTCGTACAGAGAATTAATAGTGTTTAGCAATAGTTTTTTGCTTTGTAAAAATCCGAATGTTTTTCACATAAATAAAAAAGATAATTATACTTTTATTTAAAATCAGAAAAAAACTGAATTTTAAAACTCCTATAAAAAGAGTTTATTAGTATTTTTAGAAACAAAAAAGAATTATGCAGCACTCATTAATGCAAAGTACAACTAATTAAAGTAATACTACTACGAGTAGTTGTGATAAAAAAAATTCTATTATAACCGAATACAAATCAAGAGTTTATTTTATTTCTTAATTTGATTAAATATATTTTCCTTTTGTTAATGCTACCGGTATCAGATTCCCAACTGTGACGTTTTAAAAGCAAGGTAATTCTCAAAAAGATAAAAATTGTAGATTCAGCGTAAATTACACTGTTCAATAGTGAACAAATTACAGAGATGAGAATACCCGTCCTTTATAGATTTCGGGTCACTGAACACGAAAATAACACATAAAATTTCCTCCTGGCTCAGAGTTTCGTGTTATTTCTCTATTTACATTTAACATATAACACTATGGGTATACAATTGTACGAATAGCAATTAACAAACTTCATCTTTTATGCACGTTGTCTTTTTGCCTCTCCCCTGTGGAGACGTCTGAAGCATCTCTGGGGATCATCCAGCAGAAATCTGCTAGCATGGAAACTGTCCACTTTCCTTTGTAACGTTGTTCCATTGCTGATATGCACTGATGGTATCGCTCTTCGTTTTTCGTCACTGAAAGCCCCGCAATTTGCTTGGAAAACATCAATGTGTGAATGTATAAAGTGCAGTTTTAGTGACCTGTTGCATTCAGTTATCTCGTAGGTAGATGTAAGTTCTTCCACTTTGTCTTGTTCCACTATGTCTTGTTTGTAATGTTCATCAAGAAAGTTGCCCAAGAAATATGTACTAACATTCCGGAAACATTGCCAGGCATGTAGCTCATTAGGATTGAGAATTGATTCAAACTGTTTGTCTTGTAAAAGCTTGTGTATCTGGGGACCTATAAATACCCCCTGTTTAAATTTTTCCGTACTTAGACGTGGAAACTTTTGGCATAAGTATTCAAATGCACGTGCATTTATGTTAAGGGTCTTCGCAAATTGCTTCATAAGTCCAAGTTATCTGTGCAACGGTGGTAGGACAATACTGTTAGGGTTCACAAGAGGTTCGTATAAAACGTTTTTAGTGCCAGGCATCAAAGCTGTTCGTGCAGGCGATTCGTTCTGCTTGTAATGGACATGCATCGCGCAGCTATCTCATTCACATATATTGCAACAATACTTTGTGTACCCACCTTGCAGACATAGCACAATAGCCATTAGTTGAAATCACTACATACTAACCACTTATGTTAATTGTAGTTCATACGATTCAGAAGGCGTTGACACATTGGATAACTCTCTTTACCTAGGGCTGCATAAGCAACAAGGACTGATAATGATATTTCAGTTCTGTTATGCAATACCACAGCCTTCAGGTTTGTTTTTTGAGGGGTCTATAAACAATTTCCAATAGTCTGCTTTGTACGAACTTTTTAGTTTTAGTATCAAACCTTCAACATCACAGGTAATTATTAAGTCGTCACTGCTGAAAAATGTAGAAAGTTATTTTTGACGATCGCGAAGAGTAGATATTTTAACTTTATCCTCCAGGAGGTTCCACTGCTGCAATCTCGATGCTAAGAGTTCAGCTTTATTCTTTGGGAGATATAAATCCCTAATCAGGTCATGAAGTTCACCTTTTGTGATTCTGTGTACGTTACAGGAGGTACTTGTCGGTTCAAATGATGGATCAGCATCACTGGTGCTTGGAACACATTCTAACCCAGCAAGTTCAGTTCCATCATCCTCCATATTACTGTCAGTCCCCGATTCCCCCCCCTCGGGGGGAGGGAAATGCTTCTCCATAGGCCACTGGGGGAATGTCAGATGGTATCAAAGGGTATACAATATTCCTCTTCTTCTGCGTATTAATTCCTATCTACAAGCATGGTGTCTACAGAAATAGCAATGTCTGTTATGGTCTGTAGGTTAACGCCAAATGGCGGGCACACCAAAACGCATGGAAACTTTTTTCCCATCCATCCAAGCATTCAGGGTTGATGAATACTTCGTACAACAAACATGGGGTGCCCAATTTTTCTCCTCGTATCCGACACGATACCCAACGTATAGCACACATGGCCTTTTCACTGCAGCAGTCAATCGTCACTTTCTGGAACCATAAATCACGTCAGCGCAGACGCAGCAAAAGTTGTAAGCTGAATTGACAAAGGAGTGCGGCATTGCTGCGCATTCAATGGACCACAAAATTTATGTACAATGTACACTGGTGTAAGAAATTAAGATAATTTGCAGACTTGGTTGATTATCTCTAGATCTACTGTACTTATTTTAAGGAAATTTGATATGTACATACATTGATGCAATACAAAACAAATAACCATTCAATAATTGTAATACACAAGCATGATCGTGAGTAACACTCCTTGGAGTCGAAAGGTATGAAACAGCGGTTGCAAAATAAACAAAAAAATGGGTTAATAGATGGTGTTATGTTGTAGCAATCAGTTTATTTCAAATTGTAACAGTAAAAATGAGTAACCACCAACGTTTAGATGATGGAATGAGGTGGCGAATTGTGGGGAGGCTAGAAGCAGGTCAATCTCAAGTCCAAATTTGTAGAGAGTTCAATTTAAAGCCCAACGTCGTGTGTAACTTATGGAAACAGCTCCAGGATACCGGATCCATCGAGAGAAAGCCTGGTCAAGGTAGTACAAGAGCCAAAACGGCCAGAGATGATCACCATTTGTCGATTATAGCGAGGCGTAACAGGAGTGCTACAGCTTGTCAGCTCTCTCGTGACTTGTATGCAGCCACAGGAACCCGTGTATCAAGGGTGACTGTTTCCAAAAGACTTCTTGAGAGAGGGTTGTTTGCAATAAGACCTGTTGTTTGTGTCCCGCTCACTTCTACGAACAGGAGAATCCTTTTATCATGGTGCAGAGAGCATAGAGATTGGAGAATGGATCAATGGGCGACCGTTCTCTTCACTGATGAGTCCCGGTTCAGCCTAAACATCGATTCTCGCCGTACGTTCATATGGTGAGAACCAGGGACCCGCTACCCACACTCCAATGTCCGCGAAATCGACCATTATGGCGGAGGAGGTTTAATGGTCTGGGCAGGCATCATGTTGGATGGCCGCACACCTCTCCATGTCTTTGAAAGAGGCACTGTGACTGGTGTGAGATATAGGGATGAGGTCTTGGAGCCCTATGTTCGCCTTTTCAGAGGTGCAATTGGCCCTGAGTTTATTTTAATGGACGATAACGCGAGGCCACATAGAGCTCTTCTGGTCGACGAATTTCTAGAGAGTGAGGATATTCGCCGGATGGATTGGCCAAACAGATCTCCAGACCTTAATCCTATAGAGCATGTCTGGAATGCTCTGGGGAGGGCAACTGCAACTCGCAACCCCCTCCGAGAACCATCCAGGGAATGAAAGCAGCGTTGCTGAACAAGTGGGACCAATTGCCACAGGAAATGATAAACTGCCTTATTTCAAGTATGAAATCATGCTGCGAGATCTGTATATCTGTAAGAGGGGACCATACCCCGTATTAACCAATCTATTAACCCATTTTTTTGTTTATTCTGCAACCGCTGTTTCAGACTTTCCAACTCCAACGAGTGTTACTCACGATCATGCATGTGTATTACAATTATTGAATGGTTATTTGTTTTTTATTGTATCAATGTATGTACATATCAAATTTCATTAAAATCGGTGCAGTTCTAGAGATAATTGACCAAGTCTGCAAATTTTCTTAATTTCTTACACCAGTGTACCAAGTTAGCCATGCAGTAATTCACTGTCAATTAAAGCAGTCAATAAAATTACGAGACACTCGTTGCAAGATGAAGTTTCTGCTCTTTGGCACGTGCAAAACTGAGGCCGTTGGAGGACGGAATTGCTTTTCACCGCTGGATCACGTGATTTATGAGACGAAAATAAAAGGCGGCGAACCTATTTTTTCTTTTCCCTTATTTTTTTTGTCTGTCACGTATACTTCACATTTTGTAATTTTAACATCCCATATTGATATATACAAAATGTAAACAGTGAAAATACGGAAAACGCTGAGCCAGAAGAGAATTCTAATGGTGTTTTTTCGTGTTCGGCGACCCAATATTTATAAAAGGTGGTTACTTTAATTTCTATAAAAAAAGTGCTAAAATTTGTTGAGAAGTGTTACCACAGAACATTATTTCAAAAGTGTTAAGCATTTATTATACTCTGCTATGGTACGGATCTGGGTAAAATGGCATAATTTTCTTCCCATCTCAGATTTTGCTTTTCTACAGTATCGTAAGTTTACACTATTGATTTCGGAAGACTTTTTATAAACAAATGTAAATCATTATTCACTGTGTTACAATATACTTTTCTAATTTTAGTTTAAAAATAATTCAGAAAAATGCCATGTTCCTTTCAGTAATTTATTTGAATATTTATATCAATATAAAGTTTTCACATCTAGTTGCAGTGGGAATATTTTGGATCAGAAGATAAGTGGCCATCGATCCTACTAGCCTTATGATTGTCACCTCATTCTGCGATGATGGAACTTACCTCCACCAGTTTCTTTAATAGTTACTGGAGACAGGCATAAGTAATCTACTTCTATGGTCTCTTCTCCGCACACTATAGCGCAATAGAAACTTTCATTCGAACAATATAAATTTTCTTCGTGTTTTTGTTGAAAAGTTAAACCTATTAGGACTTATATATCTTCTTATTTTGCAGAATTGTAGTTCATAAAAGGACCAGCTTCACTTCTGCGGTGATTGTTAGTCATACTATCTCTTCAGTTACGGAGAGACATTCTGTTTGTAAAATTCACGTGTTAGGACCTGTTCACATAGGAGTCCAGTAGCTGAAGCGTAAAAGGAAAGATGGCACTAAGACGGAAATAAATCAATCATAGACGTCAAAGATTTCGTTGCTAATCGTTTGCAGATTTGTCATTGGTTAAATATATTTCAATACTTTAACGCCTCCGCTACCGGACTCCTGTGTAAACAGGCCCTTATGCTTCCTGAGTTTTCATCGTCTTCTTTTGCATCCTGTTACTAGACACAATATTATTAAGCTCATTCATCAGGTTAATATTCTGGAAGAACATTTGTTTATTTACTGATTCTCGTCTTTTTAGTTCCTGTTTTCACCCCTATTCTTTTCATCGTCCCCAGTCATCATTTCACGTTTCTCTTAGTTTCTCATGGAGTTTTTGTACTGCCCCCGTACATTTGGAGCTGTAAAGGCTCTCCTTGGTTTCCTTCTTTTTATGTTCTCTGTAGAGTTTTTGTACTACACCACTACACTTTTGGAGTTGTTAGACTCCCTTTCATTGTTTATTTTCCTAAGTTTGGGAGCTGCTAGGGGCTGCTCACTTTTTTCTCATATCTTGATTTCGAACATATAACTCACGTTTTATTCAATTTTTATTCCGATATCCATTATAATCTTTATGGTATGTTCATTAAGAAAAAAATCTTGACCTTGGTTTATGTTGATTGTTTATAATTTTCGAATGGATCATTTATTTAGTTTTTTTTATCTCCGTATGATAAAATTCTGCATACTTTTTCGTTCTTCATATTACCAATTTTGGTCATCAACTCATGTCTTTATTTCGAATCATTTAACTCGCGTCTTTATTTATTTTATCGGATAGTTCATTTCAGCCTTCCTATCTGGTTTTGTAAAAACATTCATGTGTTATTTGATACATGGTGTCATTTTCTTTTGGCTGCTCTTCATCTTTGTTGGTAATTTGTTTTAGTTTTACCGCTATATTTATTTTTCGTATGATTTATAAGCATCGTCATCTTAACACTTGTTGTATTCAATTACTTTATCGTAACTTCGATCTGCTCAAATAATAATCTTTTTTTTCGTCGGGGACTCAATTTTCTCCCCGTTGGTTGTAATCTTTTTCTTTTGTTGAGCCCCAAGTGTGTGCGCGCTCAAGGGGACAAGGGACCTTCAAACTTGATTTTTTTAAATTTTCAATTTTTTAACTCTACATACAAAATGAGAATAATTAATTTTCTTTTTTTGCTACATTGAAAACCCTTAGACTTCAAAATAAGTAATTTTTTGCAGAATAATGCATGTTTTTCAAAATTTTCAAAAATGCTCTATGAGCATTATATATTAATTAAAATCTTTAAATCTTTTATTATAAGTTTACCATATGTATATAAATATAAATGTGCATTTATTTATTTACTTTTTGGATGAATCGAAAGCCTTCAATAATTTTTTTTGTATTCTACCTGTTATTTTTTTATGTTTTTTAATTCATTTTATGGTCTATAAATTTGAAAAATATTTGTGATTTCAAAGAAAAATGCACAATGTTGTGACAAAGACTTCAATTAACAATTCTGAGGAATTTAGAAGATACCAGAAGAAAATGAATAGGCATGGAGCCTTTTGAAAAATTCTTGCATTTTTGAAGAATTTTTTGATAAACAGGTCTAAATCCTCCTCAAAATACTTATTTGTGAATTCTAAGTATCTTCAATGTAGTAGAAAAGAATATGAATTATACTCATGTGGTATATAGAGTAAAATATTGAAATTAATGAAGAACGAGATTGAAGGTCCCTTGTTCCCTTAAGTTGATACCACAGATAATGTATCCTTGTTTTTTTATTTTGATCCTCGTCGTTCGGACCAGGTTACGTCAGTATACTATATTATCGAAGAAAAGTATGAGAGACGCCCTTCTGTTCGACTAAATAAAGGAGACAATGTGACCAATCGAAGTGAGATCCGTAGCTACTCTAGCGAAATGGACTTACGTATTCAAAAAGCAGATTAACCGAAAAATTGTTGAAGAATGTGTACAGAATATCCCTGTAGGAGGTGCTACATCATTAAATAATTGAATAAAGTCGTCTTAACAATTCGGAAACCCTCCAAAGCATAATTTCGAGTTCTTAGAATCGACAGATTTGCTCTTTTTTTACAGTAATTAGACTGATCGATCTCGCATAAAATATTACCTGAATAGTGACAATTTTCAAAGGATGGAGCATTGTTAAAAATGCACTTACCATTTTAGTTCCCAGAATATTATTTCTTAAAATTTCATTTGATTCGTGATTATGTGTATTGCGAGATAATGTTACAACTTAATAACTTCTGTCTAAAATGAATTCCCAGCGTTTCAGTTGGGGTAGGTTTCCAGCGACTCGAACTTAACTTTATAATCCGATTGGCACTAAACTGCCAACACAAAGTAACCACTGATAGAGCAGTTCCCCTTCTGAGATTAACGCTATCCAATCAGGATTGAGGGTGTCTTTCTGGATATTGTTGTTTTTGTACAATTCCGATAGCAGGGAAGAATTTTCTAATACTAGAGTGCAATCGTTTAGAAACAGTTTCGGTATTGTGATCTTGTTTGCAAAATTCTTAACCCTATATAAATGTAATGTTGTTAGTTATTCTCATCACAACATTGAAACTCTTTCAAAACACACATGTGCTGAAACCAGTACAGCGTTTCTGGCCAAATATTCCCCAGCCATCAAAGCAAATTCCCTATACAAAGCATAGGTTTAATTTTGTTCCATTTACTTTCGAAACAATCTTCTGTACAATGTATGGAATTCTGTATATTTGTTTCTTGTAAAATGGCAATCATTTTGATAATAAACCTTGGCTCTTTGGGAAGTTTTGAATTTTTTCAAACCGGTTTCTAATCTATTTTGATCGAGTTTTAAGCAAAGTAATACGTGTTTCAAAACTTAGAATCCTAACTGTTTTATATCCCAAGTTTTAGCATAATTACATGATTTTTAAAAATATTCACTTACTGAAAACTGTAAATTTTCTTTGTGTGCTAAGTTTTAACTTCAAGCTATCATCACAATTCAATGTAGAAAAATAACTTTTGAGTTTAAATAATAAATTCATCGTATATTTACATTTTGTAACAATTAAAGAAAATGCTTTCTTAAGCATATTTTATTTACGTAATTAGGGTCTCTTGAGATATTGCTAATTTACAATTTCCTGGTAATAAATTCAAACTTTTAAAAGTAAAATACTTCTTTAAAGTAATATTTCAAATGCAAGGAATATTTGTTTTAATTCCAAAGAGTTTTTTTGTGTCTGATACAATATTCTTGTGTCTGAAAGAACTGTTTCTTAAGATGCACCATAATGCATTTTTAAGGAAGTTTTTTTAAAAAAAATTATATACTTCCCATGTAAAACTTCTAACGAAATTTTATTTATAGAAGTAATAATATTCATATTTTTTTGTTGCAGTGAAAATATTAATTAGTAGCCTTTGGCGTATCATTAAGAAATGGGTCTTAGAAGTTTCAAAATATTATTTTCAATATTTCATTTATATTAACATATGTATTTTTACTTATTTATTTTATTTTTTTATTTTTGATTAGGGGTATTTATATTCTAAAGCATCATACTCATGTCTCAGAAAATATTCAGTTGTTAGCCTTAAGTGAAATTTTCAGACCGGTAACGTATATTTATGACGCAAGAGGGAAAATAATCATCCAAAAATGTATGAGATAGTTCATAAAATTATTTAGTTTTAGTATATCAGTACATATTTATATTATTTTACAAAGAAATAAAATTTGGGGAATTTACAAGCAATCAAATTGCAGTTTTACGAGAAATTTACTCTTTAACGAACTCTGCTAGAACTATTTGATGTTACAGTTATTTATCATAAATGCAGAATTTAATTAAAAAATAATAGTATAATCCTTAGGTTACATAAATAATTTTGTCTCTTTTAAATATTAAATAGCTTGTTTTCTTTTTTCGTTAATATATAAAATATTCTCTATTCAATAAAAAACAACAGTCATACTGCGAAATGCCCTCCTCCCAAAAAATATAAACCCTTTTTCAGAGAGCAGCTGTTCTATAAATTAATACTGTGCATCATACACTAGTTAAGGATAAATTCTGAAATACCATTTATTGACGAGGCCTTTATAGGATAGTTTTTAATTTTGTCTTCAGCATTCTATTTTAATTCTTCAGACTAGGAGTAATGCAAATTTTTTATCTTTCCAGAACTAAATAATGTGTCTTTAATCTATTTTTTTGCTTGGTTCAAGGACTATGTATACTGTGCAAAATGTATACTGTGTAAAAATGTATACTGAGCAAAATAATACATTGAAGGCTTATTTATGCTTTTTGTGAGAGAATAGAAGAATTACCTCTCTAATTTCTGTCTGCCATTTCTAGGAGCATCAAAACAAGCCACAAATCAAACAAGATAACCTTTTTTTTTACCAATGCGGAGGCACATGTAATCAAACATTGGCCTATACTACGCCGCAATTTTACTGCCCATTTTATTATGGGGGCACCATATAGGCGGACAGCATTACCCCCTATGAAGAGACTACACGAACGGAGGCATTTTTCGTGGAGCAACGCCGGGATTCGATCTGAGCACCCTCAGCACCGAAAACCAGCGCGCTGTACCACAGGGCCGCCACAAGCCCAAACAAGATAACTTAAATTGATTAAATATTCCGGTAAACCAATTTTTACCACCTTTCAGTAGAATTCTTTTTCAAGTACCGCAACGTTCCATCTTTAATAACGTCATAGAATTATGACCTCCAAGCCTATGATTTTATAATTGGTCAGCAAATTCTATCACGTTTTAAACTGTTCAATCTCATCCTACTTCCCCATTCTTCTCACTTTCTACTTCTCCTATAGATGCTCGCTTGATTGATGGTTTCATATGAATTTAAGCTGAAATTTCTGGGAAAATAGGAAGAGGTATACAAAATGATAGAAAAAACGGTTAGAAGTTGAAAATAATTATGAAATTCCTCTCCAAACTCTACGGAATAGTTTATCATGATAAATTCTAACGACTGAGGACTACAATGCAGTGTTCTCAATAAGCAATTTAGATGATTTCGTACAAAGTCTATCTGCTGTCTTCAGAAAAGATATTAAGATATTTGCTAATAATGCTTCAGATAATTCAAGAAATTCTTCAGCTATATTATTTTACCATGTACTGAACTTGCCTTCTGCATTTGTAATCTTCTTTGAGGTACCAAGTCCTCTATTCCCTGTTGAAACTTTATCACTCTCAAATTAAACATTCTTTCACGGTTCAGTAGAAGTTTCGCTAGGAAAGGAAGATCAGCACAATTTCCGCACTTGTAAAGAAATAAATGTTTTGCAAATTCGAAAGTGTTCAGCTGTAAATCATAATAAAATAGTCAAAAGAAATCTGATGCACGGCTGAACTTGACAAAAATATTTAATGACACACACAAACAACATAAAAAAAATGAAGGGAAATTAAGGGTTTAAAAACCCAATCAATTATACAAGCATAGAAATCGTTCACCGATAGGCACACTCATTCCATATCAAAATCTAAATCAAATATATTTTAGGTAGAGAGGGTACGAGATTATGTCGGTCAAGCAGCCAAACGTCGTCTATAATTATTTAAACACAATAGAGCTACTTAACTGAAACTTTCTCAATAAATGTCAGATTTTTAAATTTGCAAGCTGGAGTATTTTACTGTACTTTAGATCTATATAAAACAGAAGTATACAAAAATATTCAGAAGTACAGAAAATAAAATAAGTAGTTAGAAGAGTACACAATCGCTGTCAAAGAGGCAATGAAACTATTTTTTGAATTTAGAAATACATAGCACTTCGATAAAAGATCTTAGCTAAGTATTTCCAGCTTTCTTTGCAGGAACACTAGGAGGTTTTCTAATTAAAATCCTTTTATTAAAATATGTATGAAGTGCTATTTCGTTCCTGAAATAGATGTATATATATATATATTGCCCAAATTGTGAAATTTCTTCATTGTAGAAAAGAAATACATTGATTCAATGCGTCTCATTTTAGAACGTTCTAATCTTCATTAATTCTTTCCATACCATTCCAAACCAATTATTTATTCAATCTAATTAATCAACGTTTATTTTAACATCACGCGAGAATTACATACTATTAGCATTTAATTATTTCGTTTCAAATTAATTTTTTGCATTATTAAGATGCTTCAAAAGATCCATTTAAGGCAGAAATTTATACGAAATTCTGGATAATTACGTTATTGTTTAATATATTTTCCTTTACTTTTGTATTTTGAAACTGCCGAGTTCACATTTTGAAAAGGGCAAAAAGGCTATTAGTACTTTTTGAAATAGTTCCCTATTTTATTGCCCTAAATTGTTCAACATTCTTGGCATATTTATTAATTTCCATCAAAATGATCTTCTGTACAGAATGATTGAAAATTTTGACGTATAGGAAAGGCTATGATTGAATTTTATATTACTATTCAGCCTTTAGGGATAATCAACAACATTGTTATGAGAATTTCAAAAGCATTTTTTAAACGAACTGTAAAAATATTTTGTCTCGTGTTGCATATGGTGCTCAATATAAAGACAAATAATGAATTTCACTAAAATAAATATTTCTGGGAAAGGAGGAAAAATATATTCAGCATTTCCTATTTTTGATATCTACACACTTTAAACAGAGGCACATTTGATACGCATCTTTAAAGGAGGAAATTAATTACGAAAAAAAAATTCGCCGCTTTTGAGAACTCGTGCGTTCTCTAGATTTTTTTTCCTATACAGAAGTAAAGAATTTAAGTAGAAGTGTGGAATAGATTGCACCATTAGGACCTTCTATGAAAATCTCACATTCTCTAGCAAGTCATATTTCTACTACATTAATCGAATCCATGAAATCATAACTATCGTTAAAAGTTTGACATAAATGTGTTTCCATGAATGATAACTTTAACAGTGTTTCCCATCATAGATGAAGGATTTGTTTTCTCTTTATTTATTTAAATGCATAATATGTCTACAAATAAAAATATTTACGAATTATCTTTATTGTGTAGTGACAACACAGGTAAGTGTGCTTATAAACTAAAATGTGCTGAATTTCCAAAGCAAAGGCACTAAATTCATTGGTCTAAATTTGACCATTCATCGGTCAAATTCAGACCAATATTCAAGTTAGAATATTGTTCTCAAGGTAGCCTCGTGGTAGCTCGCCTACTTTCGGTATTGAGGGTGCTCGGATCGAATCTCGATAAGATAAATTAAATATCTTCGTATCTAGGCCGGATATGGGCTCGTAAATTTAGTATACCAGAATGTCCCTGTATGAAGTCAGAGAGGGTGAGAGAGGGTACGATCCCCCCAGATGTCCCCCTTGGGTTTGCTTGGTTAAAATTGAGGTGGCAACTAGCTAATACGGACTCTAATTCTTGTGGTGCTATATGAACCGGAACCGCACGCTTCAGCCGGAAGCTTATATGGACCTGATTCGGAAGTTCCAGCTAGAGAGCATTAAAAGCAACAACAACAAAAAGTTAGAATATGGATGCTCTGTTAAAATGCTAATGACCCTACGAAGCCTTTTGTATGATTATTTAGAGGGTAAAATGTGCAACTAAGAAAGATTTTTTACTTCTGTGTTTTCATCATTCATTTTCATTATTCATTCTGTGTTTTCATTATATCTTCTGTGTTTTCATTATTCATTTGATATTCAGTCTTGAATTATGAACTTCCTTAAGTGTGGAAAATAGGGATATTTTAATGCATTACAATCACATTGCACTATACATTTCTATAATAGTCAAAGTATGCACTGTACATATTCATTTAAGTGTAGGTAATACGTGCAAGCAAATAAAAGTTAAAAAGAGGACTTTTATGTTAAAAAAACAGTATTATATTTGGGAAATTTTATTTTGTTTTTGTTTATAACCAAATATCAATACAATTTAAAAAATCGAAGATAATCATTCATTTCCTCTTTCTCCTCTTTCGAGTAAACCAGTTATATTTAAATACGGTTATTTCAATCTTAATTCTGATTCATAGTAATTTTATTCAATCCGAAGACAAATTACATTCATGGGCATAAGATACGATATATTTCACTTGCCTCATAAATTTATTCTCCTCTCTATTCCCAAACCTAAGACGAATATGAAACTTATTATTCAATTCAGATGTGAAATGAAACTTGAAGCTCCATGCATTTTGAAGATCTCGTAGCTTATTTTTCTGAGACTTTGAAATATGTGAGCGTCAAAGTTGAATTCCATTTAATATTCAGCCTGAATCAATCAAAATAATGTAAATCTTGTTTTATTGTCTTTATGTGTTGAAAAGGTTTCTATGAAAGCTATCCATTTTTTAACAAATAAATCGTAAAGCTAAATAATTTCAGCCTGAGAATTGAAATGAGCTCTGACTACAGTGCAGAAAGTAATCTGAAACAATATTTCCTCACACCTAAGTAACTTAACCAGTAGGATCACCCATCATGAGAGTTCGTCTAAAGGTCCGAATTTCAAAAGTCAACCCTTTCAAACAATCGGAATAGCAAGTTTCTGAAAATTTCATGAAGATTAATTAAAAAATAAAAAATATATGTAACTAAATTACTCAATATTAAACTTATATCAATTAATCAGACTTCGTAACGAAAACTGTTAGCAAAACAGTGGCCCTTCAAAACCTTTTTCAGTGAGCCGAATGTGATAGTCGCAGGATGATGCGATGGGGCAGAATGGTCGATGACCTCCCAGCAGAATCCCGCAGCAAATCTTGACCACGGCAGTCGATTCCATGGCTAGGTGATCATGAACAGGTCTAGGTACGTTCGTAACCGAAATTCTCTTTACCCCTTTACAATCGCATAATTTTCAAGGAAACAGTAAAAAAAGTGCCTATTTTTCCAGAGAATTCTATTTATTTCTTGATCTGCCGCATCTAGTTTAAAAAAACCCATCCCCAATTGCATTGTAAATAGTATGGTGCTGCCATCTGTTATGCAAAATAAGAAATGAAAATTTTTCAGGGTAAATTAAATGAATTGTCTTTTATCTTTCTAGTGCGTTACTTTCGAACACTCCAGCCCGGAAATATCAGGCTACGAGAAATAGAGGGCGAAACCCCCCCCCCCCCATAATTTTGACGGGAGCAAGAAGGAAGGGGTTAACCCTTTGAATACTGTGCACTGTGGCAGACACTGATGCATATAAACATCCGTTTTATAACGATAAATTTTGGTTCACTTTCTACTGTCTAAAAATGAAATAACCGCTCGCTGGGCCTGTTTGGATAAATCCATGTCCCGACCGAATGTAGTTCCCTTGCTTAAACACTTTCAAATACACTGAAGTGCCACTGAATTAGGGATACCTACCTAGTAACGAGTTGGGCCTCCTCTGGCCTTGATAACGGCTGCCACACGACGAGGCATAGATTCAAAAAGTTTCTGGAAAAGTTCCACGGGAATGGTTTGAAAAATATTGGTTAAAGCTGTCCATAATTCAGTAAGGTTCTTTGGTGCTGTGTGATGGCCTTTCACGCCTTGTTCCAAAACCTCCCAAAGAAGTTCAATAGGATTTAAGTCTGGGCTTCTAGGTGGCCAATTCATGACAGAGAAGTCAGAGGAATGCTCATCCAACCAGCCAGTAGCCAACCGGGACTTGTGAGAGGTATAGTTTTCTTGCTGGAAAAGTCCATTACCGTGCGGATAACAGAACAGCATAAACGGATGGAGGTGATCATCCAGCAACTCTACATACCGAATTGCATTGAGGGAGGTTGGTACACGCAACAAAGATCCCAAACTGTGCCACGAAAAAACACCCCAGACCATGATTGAGCCACCATGCCCTTGTACAGTTCCAGCCAGGCATGCAGGATCCATGGCTTCATGAGCCTGACGCCATATTCTCAGCCTCCCGTCGGCGTTAAGTAGTCGAAATCGAGACTCATCACTCCATGCTACTCGTTTCCAGTCCTCTACACTCCAGTCTCTGTGCTCTCTTGCCCAGGCAAGACGTGCAGCCCGATGGCGAGTATAGAGCAATGGTACTCTCGTAGGTCAACGACTCCCGTAACCCATACGGTGAAGCGAGCGTTGCACAGTCTGTTTACTGACTGTACGACTGGCACCGTCATTAAACTGGGTGGTAATTTGAGCTAATGTTTGGCTTCGCTGGCTACGTACAATACGCCTGAGCTATCTCTGACCACGCACTGTCAAGGCTAATTGTCCTTTGCAGTTTGCCCGATCGCTAGTTTTTTTTTCCACCATCCATGTATTCTTGGTATACTCTTGACACTGTCGACCTTGAAAATTCTAGCTGTCTGACGATTTCGGAAATTGAATGGCCCATGCGTCGCGCACCTACGACTTGTCCGCGATCGAAGGCGTCTAAATCAGGCAGTTTACCCATACTGGCAATTCCAACAACGAATTCATAACAACCACAGTACGCGCTATATATGCAGTTACCACAGCGCCCTCACTTGCGCATACATGATGCGCAGCGCTACACAATTTGCATAGGCTTTGCTATCTCTAATTCAGTGGCACTTCAGTGTAGTACATTGATACTTTCCGATGATAGCAACTTTTATTCGAAACATACGACGTCATCTACGAGCGTAAACACAAAGCTCTGGGCACTTGCCACTGCCCAGTGGTTCTTTTTCTGGTCATGAACCACTGCCGCTATAGCAAAATTCACTTTCATGTGGGCAAACCTTATAAAAATGAATTTGGTGAAACCATTCTGTGTTTTGAAATGTGTATGTTTTTAGCTCAATACTAACTGTTATGGATGTTAGTCAGGTGAAGTATAAACCGTTTGAATAAAATATTCATCAGACGTGTAATGTGTATTACCTATTCATCTATTATGTAATCTTATGTTGATTGGAGTATATTTGGCTGTTTAGCATTTAAAGTCTTCTTTTTTACTTAATTGTATCAGTTTCAAATATTATCTACAATTTTTTATGAAAATTTTCGCTGTGGAATTTTAAATGTTAACGTGTTCAATTTTAAATGTTAACATATGAAGAAATACCTTTAGAAAGTATGGATAAGTTTGTTGATAACATCTGTTGATAAACAAATAATACATCTGTCACAAATAAAAAAACTAAAAATATGAATATGGTACGTAACCAAAAATATTTATTCCACTTTTATCGAAATTAGAATACAGAGAATTGAAAGTGCCCAGTTTCATTTACTTCGGTTTTAAAGTTAATTTTTATTAATGAGATGAGAAATTCAGAGAATTATTCTGCGTATTTTTCGTTGTATTCAAGATTACTCTATTTGTGTTTAAATTTGCGTGATTATTATTTGTGTTTAAAATCAAAGTCAGTTACAATCTAAACCAATTTTTTTCTGTCCAAAATTCTAATTCGATCTGTTTTATTTATGCACTGGTAAAATTGGCGAAGTGAGAAAATACTTCAGAAATTGTCAAGACAAAGTCATCTAGCTGCATCTTTCATAGCACAAGAAAAGGAGATCATTTTAAGTATCCAATGTAGAACCACAAGACTATTATAAAGAATCAAATATGAGTTTAATCATAACTTTAATATGAGGTATCCTCTTTACATATTTTGAATGCCTTAGAAAAGAAATCGTAAAACATATTTGCGAACAACTCGGTATTCGGCCTGAAAGCAGACATCAGTTTAGACTGATAGTTTGCAGCGATAAATACAAATCTTAAAACATAAACTAGAGGACAGTGTTCTTATAAAGCCACAATAGATCAAAATCTTTTAGAATGCTACGGTAAATTCTGGGTTAGAGAACTTCCGAAGAAGAAGAAATTCAATTTTAAGCTTTTCTCAAAATCATTCAATTTAATCGGTATAGTTAAATGATTTTAGAGAACATTGTATTATTCAATCACGGTAAAAGCTTAAACGGACGTAAAATTAAATCTAAAATTCAAATCCAGTCTTAAACTTTACTAATCTTACAATGTTATATCTAAATTCAATATTTCTACTTATTTATTTAAATCGAAGAACTGGAGAACTTTTAAATGTAAATACTTGATTATACAATTAATGTTGCAATTGAACTATTTTAAGATACATATAAGATAAGCACAATCTCCTTAAAACATATATAGACAACTAGAAGGGGAAAGTCCTAGTGTAATATGTATGTACTGATGTGAACTGAGTGGTTAACAAGTAGCCATAGAGAGCCAAAAACTTAAAGAACAAAATCAATGCGCCCAATATGTAACATAAAATGTGCTGAAATACATTAAATTTCAATTTATCCACTTCAAATGGATAAGAATGTTCATTGCTGACATATTCCAATGTTTTTATTCAAATTTATTAATATTATTATTTTAAAACTAGGAAAAATATAATATTCCCATTAAAAATTCAAATAAAGTTTGAATAGAAAACCAACATATATTACTAACAAATTTTACACACATTTAGTCAAGTAAAAGTTAGTTACCTAGATTTGAGAAACTCGTGCCATTGAAGTCAAATTAAGGTCCTAGGAAATCTCTTTTGATGGCCATTACTCCCTTCTACCTCTTTCATACACAAAACTAGGAAAGAGAGTAATGACATTTTTCGAAAAGGACGAAGTTTTAAAAATTAGGGCGGTTCAAAGGCCTTTAAAGGAAGCTTAAAAAATATATATATATAAACAAAGATAGCGTAATGGGAAAAGTGTCAAAGGAGACTAAATATACAACTTTCAGAAATCCAGGAAAAAGACCTAAAAAATAAAATTTAGAGGTCAAAGAAATGAGAAATGAAAATAAAAATAGGTTTGACAAAAAATTAAAAATAAACTCGCAAAACAGAAAACGGAGAATTGATAGGGATCTCACAAGATCCAAAAATTGTTCCAGGAATGTGATAAAGATTACAATAACATGCCCTAGATCTAATTCACGGCTTTGATGGATGTCGAAAAGTTTTCTAGGATATCTATCTGAGTAGCACATTTAGAATTGTAAATAAATTTAGAGACAAAGGATTGAAATTATTGCCAAAACTCTGTAAGGTCTACTTAATGATCGATTAACAATAATCGATCACTGTATTTGCATAAATACAAAAAAGCTACTACAACAAAAAATGGTAAATTCATCATATACCATTACTATGAATACCACGTAGCCAGATTACTGAAGAGACTGGTTTGTTTAGAGCTGTTTATGCGAGTTTCCTTCAGTGGCTCATAGCTAGAGCGTTTCTAAGCCTAAGCGAGTTTTTACCACTCTGGCATAAAGAGTTTGTTGTGTTACTAATAGTGGATTTCCGTGAAGCATCACTGGTCTGACTTTATATATATTGTGAGTGCTTTAACTTAATTTCCTTGTACAGTGTTTAGAACATTTTGTACCAGTCTTTACTCAGTATTGTTTTTACACTGCACGTTATATGTGTCAAGGGAATAATAAACTTTGTTATTTATCTAGTTTGTTATTTATCTCCAAAGAGTGTAATTTCTACTTTATATAATTTTAAACATAGTTCAGGGGATCTTTTAATTTAACATGTTCGGGAAAAATTATCATTACTACAATCTATGCTTACAGGGCTTATTCGAATTGATTTCGAACTAGTTGCTTTTTCTTATCCTCGACTACACATCTATTGGTATCACTCAAATATTTGAGTGACTTTAAGGGGAAGGGTTTTTTTTTGACAGTAAGATTTTCTCTTTTATTCAAAACTCATTTCCACTCCTGAAATCTCATTTTCATATTATAATCACTTATTAGTTGTGCAAAATTTGCAATAAAATGAGATGCTCAAATATTCGTTTCATTTTAAACCTTTGCGAACCGCTGTATTAAAATAAAACTGAAATTTAGAAAAAATGTTGGATAAAGAGTCAGATGCACTTACTTAGATATTTTATGCCCCCCCCCCACACAAAAAAAATCTGTTTTTATTTTTAAAGTGGAGGTGGGATACCGTTTGTCCCATCATGCAACAACGACATTCCCTACACCATAATGGATATTACAATAGTTTTGAAGCATACAATATAAATCAATAAAAATTAGATACATAAAATAAAATAACATCAACAATTGCTTTAAAATAAATTTTCGATATTTATTAAACATGTATATAATCCTCGTTTTCCCGTATGCGTCGTTTATTTCACTCAGTCCCAACGATCATATTTCTTTGTTATGTTCCTGCATCTATCGTTTTCCCGCATTCATCGTTCAGTTTAGTCGGTCCCTTGAAAAACGATAGATCGAGATTCCACTGTATATATATATATATAAAATCACAATTATGTAGAATTATCAATTTAAAAAAAAATTCTATTCTGAATGGAAAATTCTGGCTTTCCCAGATCTCAGTTGTCAATATAATACCTTGGCTATCAGCAACCGTTGAGGTTTGCACTTGTCTCTCTGGAATTTCTAGCCAGACCACCCGCAGTGTCATTCAATCGCTGTTCTTGGAAGCAATTTCTTGAGATACTTTTCGTACAAATCCTTTGTACTGTGAGGACAAAGGCTCCTAGGAGCCTCTGTTGTTTACCAACTATTTCTATATCTTAGTATCAGTGACAGCCTTAAATAAAGGCACCTGATACTAAAAATGGCTGTAAAACTAACAAAAGTTAACGGAAAAAATCTAGTAATTAATTTAAAAAACGGAAAATTGCAGTCCTGTCATCTATCGGTGAAAATCTCAAGTGTGGTGGGTCTCTTTTTGCACCACATATTTCAAGTGAATAATAGACATCAAAAAATATTATAAATGAGTTATATTTTATTGTTTAGAAAATAAGTTTAAACAATGGAAAATGTCATTAATAACATTTTACATATATAAATATTTTCAAAATCCTTCAAACAATAAGCAGTCCTAAAGGGTGTTATAGAGCAAGGGTGGTTATAGAGGAAGTTAAGATAGTTTTATTTACAATATATTTTCTCTCTGAAAGCTCTTTTGAACTACTGTTACCTGTTTTCATTTGCGGAATATTTGATAAAATATGAAACGCTCAGAGATTTGATTATTTATACATTTATAGGATCATGTTATTTATAGGACGAATTTGTTCGAGAAAATTAATACGCTTTCCGGTATGTATCTGAACAGAGTGATATTATTACTTTTGAATTGAGTGATATTCATAAAAAGTAAAGCGAATACAATATTTGTCATTTGCATATATGTCATTTGTCACATATATGTGTGCAAATGACATATATATGACACATATTTATACATATAGATGTCATGTTATTTAAATGTAAAAAATGCATGAAAATATTTATTTTACTTTAGGTAAGTTGTCCCGCAGTCAGTTCCGGTTCTATGGCAGATTTTTTTAAATATCGGATCAGTTGGAAAATATGGGATTGCATCTAAAACTCGGCTAGGATATAATACCGACGTCAAATATTTATGTAAAATGGACCAAATTAAAGAGATTAAATTTAGTAAAACAGACCTTTCAGTATTTATTACTGAAAGGCATAAAAATACACAATTTTTTTGTTACTAATGCGTAAATCAAAAATGATAAGGTAAAATTTATGCTCTTTGTATTTGTACTCACAATGAAAAAAACGAATACTTTAATTTTTTACACACATAATGAACCTATTATAAAATTACCTATTATGTAGATTGGAAGAGAAAAAAAAATGAATCTTCTAAATTACTTTTTAACCAAAAAGACTAAAAAACCACCTGAAAAGACAAATGAATTGTTCCTTTATTACATTCTGAGAAAGAAGAATGAAATGTATTTAAATGTTCAGCTTAGAACTATCACGAGTGTCATTTAAATCAAAGAAACGATTGTAAAAGCAATTTTTTTCCTTTCAAGTTTGATATTTTATGAACAAAAATCTTCTGCTTTTTATGCGATAATGCTATTTTGCTATTCAATTTGTTGCGATTATGTAAGACATACATCAGTTTTTCTTTTCATAGGTAAATGAAGGTATATTTTAGTGAATCACTAATTTAATTACATTTTGAAACATACTCTAGATAGATTTACTTTGTTGTCTTAGAAAAATGTCAAAAAGGAAAAAAAAATGAATCCTTTACACTTATTTCCATTGAATTCAGAAAAATAAGTTTATAATTAATTTATAATCCTCTGGGAAATTCTTTTTAAATTTAGAACTAGACATTATTTAAAGAATGCCGTTAAAGTATTTCACTGTTAGGTATCCGATGTTTTGGCAGGCTAAGCTGATGTCTTATCAGTAGGAATATGCTAATTGTTCTCTTGTTCTCTGTATTTATCTACCTTTATTTAAATTAATTGGAAAATGAAATGGTAGTTTTAATTTCTTTTACATATCTAATAGGTTCTATTTCATTTTGTGTTTTTTTATCATTTCAACTTTTTAAATGCAAAATAATAAACTGAACATAAATACTGATTTGAAGAAAATATTGTTGAGATATGTAAAATACCATCGCACCAATTGCGCAAAAAATTACTTGCTGAAAAGGAAAAGGCAATGTGCTAATACATATATATATATATTATTTATATATATATATATATATATATATATATATATATATATATATATATATATATATATATATATATATATATATATATATATATATATATATAGTACAGTTTTAGCAACATTTCTTTTACTGTATTTTAATATTTTTTTGGATAAGGTCCATTCGTCTGCCGCATTGACAAGAAATTTTTTTTGTCTATTTCGTTGTTATGCATGTGACGAAAAATTAGTTTAAAGTATCACAAAAAGAAACCACGTGATCAGCATTTAATAAATTAAATTCTAAAAATTAATCTTTATCTTTATCTTCCAAAAATCTGAAAATGGAGGTGAAGATTCGAAAATAATTCATTTTAAAGGAATTTTTATGATCTTTCTCGTGATATAAATTTTAAAACCCTCGGGTTATTTTTTAAAATGCAAACTTTAAAGAATATTACAAAAACGGCTTAAAAATTTAATTTTAAAAAATCTAAGAAGAATTTTCCAAAAATCTTTGTTAGTGCGTCCCTATATTATAAGAAGAATCGCCATGCAAAATTTCAGCTCTTTAGGTCCAGCGGTTTGGTCTGTGCGTTATCTGTCAGTCAGTGAGTCACGGAACTGTTATATATATATATATCTAATATATAAAAATGAATGTTTGTATCTCTGTAATTGTATAGAAATCCACAGTTTAGGAGCAACGATCGTGAAATTTTACATACAGGCGTCTTTAAAAACAGCCGAGGGTCTGAAGAACTTCAAAAATCGAAATTAATTACCGTTGATTTTTAATTAATAAAAAACCAACAATTTGTAAGCTGTTACACTTTGTGGAATCACCCCTCTGAATATGGCGTCCACGTTAGGGTTAGCTGGCAAACAGCGAGCGAAAAGATAAAAATAAATAAAATCAAAAAATTTCAAGTTATATATTAAACCAGAATAATAAATGAAAATAATAATCTTTCAAGTCAGATTTTATACTCTAAAATAAATCGGATCCAACGGCATATTGACACTCTCACATTCACCAACCCATAGCAACTTTCCAAAAAACTCATTGCGTATATTTCTTACTTTACTCAACAGTGTTGTGTATAATCGTGGCGCGTTCGTTAAAACTGTCCATTTGGTACACCGTAAGACTCGGATTCGAGTCTGGGATCGTGCAAATTTTGCTAAACCTGTATTTTCAGCTTTTTATGAAGGCTTTTTTATTTTAGCTGTTATTTTATTATTTTTTTAATTATTATCTTTAATTTATTTTATTATTTTTTGAATTATTATTTTTATTTTATTTTATTATTTTTTTTAATTATTTTTATTTTATTTTTTTTCAGCTTTTTTATGATGAAAGACCGAATATAGCTGAAATTTGAGGAGTTTATTATACATTTATATATTTTTAATTGGTTTTCATATTATTAATGTGTATAACATTTCGTATGTTTTTTTCTTCTATGTTATTTATACTGTGTTTAGTTTTTTAATGGATTTTGGTAGGTTTATTATAAATTTATATATTTTATTTTTCACTTTCCAGGATTTTTTGCTCCAATGATAAAGGCTAAATTTTTTCTATGTTATTTATACTGTGTTTAGTTTTAAAATTGACTTTGGTTAACAAACATTCATCAATAATTTATTTCTGGGCATTGTATTGCTAACAATTAGGATAACGAACAATGTTTGACGGATGCGATTCTCGATTCATAGATGTTCAATAGATGGCGCCACTATTTTAAACTTTTAGTATTCCATAAACCAACACTTCCTAAACGTGTTCGTAGGAGGTGTTCCTAAACGAACGGTACATTCAAATTAAATACAATGTCAGTGTATGCAATTAATGCCAATATATATATATATATATATATATATATATATATATATATATATATAATAAATACGACGATCAATGTATACGATTGATGTAAAAAAAAATATATATTAATAAAAAATTGTAAGGGATATTTTTATAGACAAAATAATGTAGAAGAAAATATTCAAATTAAATCTCATAGGACATACTAAAGAATATAGTACAGTTAATGTTGTACAGTTTGAGGAACATATCTTTTACATTATTTTAATATTTTTTTCAATAATGTCCAATCGTCTGCCGCATTAGCAAGAAAGAAAGTATTTTTTTGCATATTTCGTTGTTATGTGAAGATAAATTTATTTAAAGTAACAGAAAAAGAAATCACGTGATCAGCGTTTAATAAATTAACCTTTTACATGCCAATTTTCCTTTTTTGGAACACCATCTTTAATATTTTTTTAAAATTAAACTGTGATATCTGTCAGTTTGAAAAAATTACCGTATATTATAGAAGGCATGATTGATTTTTTGACTTTTTTTTTTCAAATATGAATATTTTAGCGTAGAAAAATTTCTAAAAATCAGCTTTTTTCACAATTTTTTAAGTACGTAAGAAAAAAAAATTCTATAAAATTCCTAAAAATTCAAATCCACCCAAAAATTTCCCCATCGTACTTGCAAAGGACAAGTTTAACGAGTTAATAAAATAAATTAAAATAATAACAAGAAATATTTCCTCAAGACTGCGTAAAAATGCAATGTTCCTTTTTTGGAACATTGCATTTAACGATATACAAAAGCATGTAACGATATACAAAAGCAGTGATATCACACGTGATCAGTGATTCTGCCGTCTGATTACGTAGAAAATTCAGTCGAACTTACAAAGCTGTACGCCCTACAAAAAGGAGACTCTTTAGACGTCGACGCAAATGACATTCGGCAGTTTCTTGGATTACTGTTGTTTAGTGGCTACCACTCAGTACCTGATGAAAATACATATTGGAGCTCTCAGGAATATTTGTATATCCTAATTGTTAACAATACAATGCCCAGAAATAAATTTCGGATGTTAAAAAAGTATTTCCACATTGTTGATAATAGTAAATTGGAACCAGGCGATAAATTAGTAAAAATTTCTCCCTTTTATAAAGAGGTTGGAAAAAATTTTCGTCAATTTGGATTTTTTCATAAAAATATGAGTATCGATGAATCCATGGTTCCGTGTTATGGGCATCGTTCGGCTAAGGTGTTCATACGTGGAAAGCCAATTCGCTTTGGTTTCAAAGTTTGGATGATCTGCTCAGCAAATGGTTATCCTTATGCTATGTCTATCTACGGTAGAAAAAGTTCGAAAAATGAAAATTTGCCACTTGGATCAAAAGTTGTCTCCGAACTATTATCTTTTATTGACAATCCAGAGAAACGCAAAATATTATTCGATATCTTTTTTTACATCGTACAGTCTGCTGACAGATTTATCTAACAAAGGCTTTAAGGCAATCGGCACAGTGCGAGATTCCAGAACGGGACAATGTTCTCTTAAAACAGCAAAAGAAATATCGAAATTTCAAAGTGGAGAGTTTGATTACCGATGCGATGGAGAAGTTTATATGTGCCATTGGAACGATAGTTTTGTTGTAACTATTACATCAAATTTTATCACGAACCATTAGGAAGAGCAAAAAGATATGTCCGAGCTAAAATAAAAGTCGATTTTCCTTAACCTTACATTATAAAATTATATAATTAAGGAATGAGTGGAGTACACCTGTTGGACCGACATACTGGAAGTTATCGACCAAAGTTACGCAGCAAAATATGGTACTTTATTCCTTGATCATAGTGTGGCATGTAAAAGGTTAAATTCTAAAAATTAATCTTTAAAAATTCACCAAAAATCATAAAATGGAGGTAAAGATTCGAAAAAGATTTCATATTAAAGGAATTTTTATGATCTTTTTCGTCATATGAATTTTATAACTCTCAAATTATTATTATTTTAAATGCAAACTT
This sequence comes from Dolomedes plantarius, assembly GCA_907164885.2. Taxonomy (NCBI): domain Eukaryota; kingdom Metazoa; phylum Arthropoda; class Arachnida; order Araneae; family Dolomedidae; genus Dolomedes; species Dolomedes plantarius. The sequence goes on along the minus strand of OU015497.1, from coordinate 46,268,546 downwards.
AAAAAAAGCTACTAAAACAACTGAAAAATTTAATTTAAAAAATATCTAAGAATTTTTCAAAAATCTTTCTAAGTGCACTCCTACACTATAAGAAGAATCGCCATGCAAAATTTCAGCCCTTTTATTTCCCGCGGTTTGGTCTGTACGTTGTATGTCAGTCAGTCAGTCAATCAGTCAGTCAGTCACGGAACTGTTTTATATATACATATTATTGTTACTATTTTTATATCGTAACGTTAACTTCATGCGCATGCATTATTTTCCTATGCTTTTTTTTGTCTTTATAATAGCGTAATTTTCAAATGATTTTAAACAACAATAATTTTTAACTGGCATTCAATTCGCTGTTAAAACTTTGTATTTACACCCTATTTAAAAGAAGTAGGGTGTAAATTTTTCAAAGAGGATGTTTCAACACCCAACTTCAAAGAAGTAGGGTGTAAATTGTAGGGTAGAAAGTTGGTAAAATCAAAATTTTGTGCAATGTATTTAATTTCTCGATTAAAAGTAGTTTTTTTCTAAAAATTAGTTTATTTCGCTTGAAAAGCTAAATATTTTATGCACGCGGTTTATATTATTATTACTATCTTTATATCATAAAGTTAACTTCATACGCGAGCATTATTTTCATATGCTTTTTTTTATTATTATCTTTATAATAGCTTTATTTTCATATGCTTTTAAACAACTATTGTTTTTATTCATATTATGTTGGGTTTTTATTGATTAAAAATTAAGGGTTATTAATTTTGATTCCGGAAGTTCTTATTATCTTTATTTTCATATGCTTTTTCATTTACGAATTATTCAAATGTTGGTTAAAAAACTTATGTAATTCATACATTTGCGTGAGTTTAATTATTGTAATTAATAAATTTATAATTCTGGAGAGGATGTTTCAGGTTTTAGTGGTACTATGATGAAAGGCTGAATCTACGAAAATTCTGATGAGTTTATTATGGAGAGAAAAGGAATTTAATATTTAGAGGATGTTTATAGGAGTTTAATGGGGAGAGGAGTTGAATGGTTTGCAGCCCTCAATCAAACACTTCATTTTTTAAGAGGCAACGCTAGAGTCATATCATGGTTCTATTGGAAATTTCTGCTAAACCTGTAATTTCAGCTTCTTTTTTTGCCCAAATGATAAAAGACTAAATCAGCTGAATTCTGAGGAGTTTATTATAATTTTATATATTTTTTTATTGGGTTTTCATTTTATTCATGTGTATAAGATTTCACATGTTTTTTCTATGTTATTTATAACGTGTTTAGTTTTAAATTAATTTTGGTTAGCAAACATTAGACAGTTTGACATTTTTACTTTTCATATTTTAGTGCTACAATGATGAAAGGCTGAAATTCCTGAATTCTGAGATGTGTATAACATTTCACATATACTTTTTCTATGTTATTTATACTGTGTTGATTTTGGTTAACAAATATTGTTAAAATCCCGGGCAATGCCGGGTACTTCAGCTAGTACATATATATATATACAGTGGAATCTCGATCTATCGTTTTCGAAGAGACCGATTGAAATGAACGATAAATGCGGGAAAACGATAGATGCGGAAACATAACAAAGCAATAAGATCGTTGGGACTGGATAAAATAAACGATAAATGCGGGAAACGATAATTGCGGAAACATAACAAAGCAATATGATCGTTGGGACTGGATAAAATGAACGACACATACGGAAAAACGATGGATCCGTAAAACGATCGATCGAGATTCCACTGTGTATGTATATATATATATATATATATATATATATATATATATATATATATATATATATATATATATATATATATATATATATATATATATATATATATATATATATATATATATGTGTGTGTGTGTGTGTGTGTGTATATATATGTATGAATATGTTTCTCTTGTGTAATTGTTAATTTGACACTGTAATTACCACTTTAACATGGCTCGAGTGCCTGAAAATTTCTCGTAGATGCTACCTGATACAGGCACATTCAAAAATTTATTGTGTTCCAAAAACAATGCACTTCCTGTCTGATGTATCATGAAAATTATCTACATCATTTACAGCTCTAGATCTTGTGTTCATCCTTAATGTTTTGCGGATCTGCCAGATAACTTATTCTTCATAATGTAACGTTCCTTAAGATATTTGAACGTCTTTGCATATTTAAAAGTTATTGTGAACGAAATACGCCATGTTACACATCTGATGAACACGATCAGCTATATTAATAGGAAGGAATATATTGTATGAGACATTGTATTCTTTCAAAATATCTCGAAGATCTGACGTTCATTTCTTTAGGATCATCAAATGAGATTGATAGATCATTGTGATTCTGAATGTTCCTTAGCATACTCTAGTATTTCTAATAGTCTAAGAAAACGTCAAATCATTCATCTCTGAAATACTGACGATTTGTGTTAGGGAGACCTGTCTACCTAGGGCCACCTTTTTTCAATGAACGAATACAGACCCACTGACCTGTTAAAAATTGTGAAACTGATAACCACACATTGTTATACTAATTGCCATCCCATTGGGATTAATATAAATACTCAAAATAATAAAATCTGTGAAATAGAAGGTTTTTTAAGAAACTTCACATATGGCCCTAGGTACAAGACAGCATTGTACCTATGGCCAGTAGCTGGTGTACCTAGGGCCATTCTCTAAAAGTTAGGTTTCACTCCATAATGTAGAGAAAAAACGTATACACATAAATTTTATAACATAAGCCAAATGAATATGTGCCAAATTATTAGTGAATTTCAAGTATTTTCATAATGATTCATCATTCTTCAGATGAATCATTTTTCAGATGCCTCTAAGAGAAACAGTTTTTTTCACAATTTTCCTTTTTTTTGGCCATTCTAATTACACGTTGTTCTTCAATTTATTTATTTTCTGGAGTGTCTGTCAGGATTCTAAATCTCCCTGGTTTTCGGCCGCCTCTTTTGGATGTACGAGGTTTTGCTTTTCGAAAAGGTAGTACCTGTTCAGGCGTTACAAATGAAATGGAGTTAGATGTACGAAGCTCGCAAAATGCAAGCTTCGTACATGCTTGCGTTTCATGTGCTGCTTCGTCGCGAAGCAGCACATGAAATAGAGTTTGATGTCGAAGGCTCTGAAAATTCTGCAGGTCTTGTAACTGAGTTTGATACAGAAACTTTCAGTTCCGTCATTGTTGACTCACTTTCTTCCTTGGGAAAATCGTTATTTTGGCAATTTACGGATGGATCTGGTCTGTCGGTCACACTTGAACTCAAATATTCATCATCAGTGAATATGGTTGAATTCACTGGCCATACACCAGACACACGAAAGCCCGCTAGAATGTTTACAAGAGTAAAGACCAAAGGATATGATTTGACAACATTCTCTGCAACTTCATATATGGTGATTGGTTTCCCAGGGTTTGTCAGCATCCAATTACTACACGCTGTACTGTAGTATTTCTTAAAGGATCCAAACACGCCTCTATCCAAATATTGAAACTTATGGCTGGTATGTGGAGGAAAAGTAAGCATAACTACGCAATTTTCCTTAGCCAAAGTCATTGCTTCAGTACTGACGTGGCTTTCGTGATTGTCCAAGAGTAACAAGACATTTTGAACCTCTCAACATTTGACGTGGTAAATAAAATGCTTCAAAAAATCTACAAATTTTTCGGCATTTGATCAGCCACTAATATGTGCTGTTCCCACGGTTCCTGGAGGCGCACCTTTCAGCATGTGGTTTTTGAAGTTCACTCTTGGAAAAATCATCATGGGAAAGGAATTTCCTATTGCATTTACACTGCAAATAATAGTTATATTAGTTCTTCGTTCACCAGAAGTCATGCTGCCAACATGTTTCTTGCCTTGTGGGGGCTATGACGTTGGTCGGTGTGTGCACTGCCGTAATACCCGTTTCGTCCACATTATAGATGGATTCAGGCAAAAACTTATGGTTTGCTAATACTTGCTGATACTTCTCAAAAAAAGTATCAACATTTGTTTTATTGAAACGCGTAGCTCTTGATAAACTTGTGGGTTGGGGATTTCTTAGTGACAGAACCTTATTTCTTTTGATAAAATCATAGTACCACTGATCACCAGCTTTACCATTTGCATCCCAGGACTTTGGATATTTTTTTATTTGCTTTTGCATACTCAAAAGCAAGCTTTTTAACCTGTTGTTTTGACAACCCATAATGCATATTGCATGCAAAGACATGGTACTGAACAAGGACACTCTCATCATCGTTACAAAATACCATCCAAACACCACATTGGTTAGAATATGCACAATTTAATTCTGTATTTTCAGCATTAGTCTTCCTACAAAAGTCAGTGTGTCTTTGCAGTGTTGTTCTGCTTACTCCAAACTGTCGTGCTGCAGTCCGAACTGGAACTTCATCAACCAAAACTGCTTCTGCAGTTACATTATATGCATTAAGATTTGATCACTTGGTTCCATCAGGATTTCTAGGCATCTAAAGGAATAATTACGAATTTGTAATTACCCTACTGGTAAATTAAGAATTTGTGGTATGAAAATATGATAAAGGTTGAAAATTTAATTAAAGTATCGTATAAACCTTATTTAGAATTATACTTTTGCTTTTATAAATATATTTTTGAAATAGATTCTCATGTTTATATAAACAAATTAATAATAATGAATAATAATAATAGTAGCAAACATATTTTTTGTAAGTCAAGCACATTGAGAGTTCCAGAGCAAAATATATAGTATCCCTTCTATTTAAATAACATACAATACAAAAAAACTTAACTAAATCAAAATTGTTCAGATTTTTCCTTCATTTATTATGAAAACGTTTTCAATAAAATAACAACACACAGAATATGATTACAGTTGTACCTAGGGCCATGGACCTAGGTACAAGGCAACTATGTGGCCCTAGGTACAAGACTAGGTAATTTTATACAAAATGTCTTCTACTGAAAAACCCACATGGAGAGGGGACTTATTTAATACCTCATTTAGTACTTAATGTTACAAACAAAATTATGTGCTAGAATTCAAAGAAAAGTATTTCACGTACCTTTGTAAAACAATCAAAGTGATGAGCTGCAAAATTTTACTTCAGACCATGCAAAAACGTTTTTCACTTATTACTTGCCACAGATTTCTCCTCCAAGATTTCTAATTGGCTGCTAAAATAGCAATTACTGTTGCCACTCACCGAACTGAGTAATAAAACTTCGAACTAAATATTATTCAAATAAAGTGGGGTGGCCCTAGGTACAGGATGGCCCTAGGTACACAGGTATCCCCTACTTCTAAAAGTCGTATTGACTAAATGTTAGTTTTATCTCTAAGTTTTAGGTATTTTTTCTTAGAAATTTCCTCAGTGGTTTTAGTAGGTTATTTCATAGTACAGGCAAGATGAATATTTCATATGATACACTGCTGGCCACCCAAATTGCAACACCAAGAAAGACAAGAGATATCTCAACAAAATTTATTTTCTAGATAACATGTGAAGTGTGGTTCCAGCCAAAATCTGTAGCCAGAGTAGCCGCCATTGTTGGAGATCACCGCTGCCACACGCCTCGGCATTGATTGAAAGATACTTTGGATGAGTTCTTGGGGTACAGCAGACCAAGCAGCTTCCACACGTTGCCAAAGTTGATCTGCTGTGGCAGCTGTAGATGGAATCTGGGTCAATCGTAGAGCAACCATGGACCACATGTTTTCTATCGGCGAAAGATCCGGAGAGCGAGGCGGCCAGGGAAACAATTCAATCTGGCGATTGACGAAGAATCGTTGGACAATGCGTGCCACATGTGGTCGCGCATTACCCTGTTGAAATATGGCTGTGGGCAAGCCCTGAAGGTAAGGAAGGACAACTGGCTCCAACACCTCGGAGATGTAGCGCTGGCTGTTTATAGTACCGGCAATGCGTACTAGAGGTGTGCGAGGGTGATATCCAATACCGCCCCATACCATAATACCCGGTGCAGGACCAGTGTGGCGGTGCATAACGCAGCTGTTTAGCATCCTCTCTTCACGGTGTCTCCAGACTCGAATGCGACCATCGTGGTGTTGCAGACAGAAGCGTGACTCGCCAGTAAAGACAATTTCATTCCATTCTGCCGTCCACATCCTTCTGTCATCGCACCATTGGCGGCGGAGACGTCTGTGGTTCTGCGTCAAGGGTAGACAAAGCAATGGACGTCTTGCAGACAGACCACTCTGCTGTAAACGGCGTTTATTGGTATGAGCAGACACTGGATGATGCGTTACAGACTGCATGTGCTGTGCTATGGTTCGTGATGTGACTGAGCGATCCGTCACTGACATGCGCACAATTTGCCTGTCATCACGTGAAGTGGTGCGCTGAGGTGGATGCGATCGAACACGCCGGTCCGTCGTACCCTCCTGCATCCAACGATCACATATCCGCATTACAGTTGTTTGGTTTCGTACAACACGACTACCGATTTCCCTGAAAGATAATCCACAATCTCGGTAGGCCACTATCCTTCCTCTTTCGAACTCGGATACTTGATCAAAAGATGATCGCTCTTTTCGACGAGGCATAATTGATCGTTTTTTTGAAAAAACCACAAGTAAAACACAATTGCCAAACTTGAAATCGTCGAAATCTCCAAGCGTTAAATAGCGCTTTGAAGTGGCGCCACAGGCGCGCGTGATGTGCGTCTGCGCTGAAATTCTAATCATTTGTATATCTCACCTCCGCTAATGCATGTTGTAAATTTCGTGTTATTTGCATGTTTCCTTCAGGGTGTTGCATTTACATTGGCCAGCAGTGTATGTGTCAGGACCATAAGACTATACCAATATTGTTAAACTACAAGTAATTATTTAGAAGGGGGAAACTCCGCCATCTTGTGTCTGAAGGAATACAACAAAACTACTTTCTTTTATTGGTAATATTTTACAGTTTTTGAACATAACATTTCTCTGATATTTTCCTAGTTCAACACAGAGACAGTTTTTTACTCTAAAGATGAAGGCGATGACAATAATTTACACCAGCTATGGTTTTTGACATCAGCTATGTTACTTTATTTTTTTATCATCTCAAGCGGCATGCACTAGCATTTTCTACAGCCCCCATTCCTCACCGTGAACTAGCTACGATCTTTATTTTGGGAGGATCATACAGGTGTACCACGTCCTGTGAATGTGCAGCACATAAACACCTATGCCTTACTCGGGATTCTAAGATGAACCCGCTCCGCCAAATCTTAACCGGAGACCCTAACCACTATACCGTATAGTTAACCAGAAATGTAATTCCCATGCCTTACCCTACCTACGTTTTGTGGGGACAGTTAATCATAGCAGATTTTGCTAACCTTCGGAAGCATAAAATAAATATATTGTTTTTAAATATTTTATTTTTCCATTTGTATGGAATTCATTTGTATGGAAATCCATTTTCCATTTACTTTTCCATTTGTATGGGGGTCCATCCCCATGCTATCATTCGCTTTGAGATATATTTTTGGAAGATTATTGAGCTAATTTTGACACGGAAGGACTTATTTATTGTGCTTTGGTATTTTAAGGCTGCGATCTGTTTGTTGATAGCAATATACCTACCGGCACCTCCTCGTGGTGGACCCTGGGGGGTTAGTCTCTGACTACCTGCTAACGCCGGAGGTGGGGAGAAGAGAAGTCTCACACCATGGAGAAGGTGAAAGAAAATGCTGCTGAGAGTGGAGGTTATGCACAAATAGTAAGCCACAAGTTTAAGAAGCTTGGCAATATTATAAGTACCTCAAAATGTAGCGTTGACGCAAAAGGGGATGAACAACGACGATATCACGGCTATAGCTGATATAGCTGATGTTACGAAGCTGCAACAGAGACTCATTGTGTACCTGATTGGACAGAATAATATACTTAGTAATTCAAAACAGACCAGCTATGCTGAGATAGTAAAGAAGACGCCAGAGGCGAAAACGAGGATGATAGAAAGGAGAGGGGTTGAGGTCAATGTGGTCAAGATTTTTCGAAAGGGAACAAACCTCTGAGGAGACCAAGGAGCAGATCCGTCAGTTGATAGCTCCAGAAAAACAAGATTGGTATTTCTTCTTGTAAAAAAGCTCATAATGGTGGAATAATTATTAGCTCAGAAAAGGAAGGTGATTTTGACAAGCTCATAGCTGAATTTACAGCAAATGATAAGTTGAAAAATAATTATAGAGTTGAGATACCGCCTAGAATGAAACCGCATATCATAATATATGGTACACTGTTGGAAATTGATTTATGAAAACACGGTTTTTTAACAAATACTTCTTTCATATTCATTAAAAATGAATGAAATTTCATACATTATACGTGCTATGTATAGCAAATTATTTACAAAAATGAAATTTCATACATAATGATAAACAAAACCATAAGGTAAAAATTAGACTTTCGTAACATACAAACATGGAAATTGATTTATGAAATATCACATTTCATTGGCTATTCTGAAGTAATGTGACAAAAATTTGCATAAAACCAAGTAACGTGACATGCGCAGTAGACATAAAAAGCGTTATATATTGGAAGCAATACGTTTCAGGCATACTTTTCACGATGGGTAAACGAAAGGTGTTGTCTGTGGACGAAAGAGCCAATATCGATGAATATCTAGAATGTGGAAAATCTGTTCCGAAAATTAGTAATTTAATTAAAAGACCAGTTGGTGTGATATATAACTATAGAAAAGATTCAGCAAATTATGGAAAAAAATTTAACAAAAAAAGTAATCCACGTGTAACTGAGATGGAGAAAAGGGAGATTCTTCAGCTTCTATCAAAAACCGGCCACAATTCAAAGCAGATGTGTGCAGATCTATCCCTTCCTGTTATTTCTAGAAGAGTTAGGCAAATTTTGCATTCTTCATAGAGCTTGAGATGGTCGAAGATGATGTCTAGAAAGATACTTCTGCGTCACAAGCAGATGCGTTTTCAGTTTTGTGAGAAGTACATGACAATGGGCGACAATGGAAAGAAAGTCATTTTCTCCGATGAAAAGAAATCTAATTTGGTTGGCCCCGATGGTTTGCGGTATTATTGGAGAGATCTCTGAAAAGAACCAAAATCTACATTCAGCAGAAATTTTGGTGGTGGAAATTTGATGTTTTGGGCAGCGATTGCTTATGATGGCAGAAGTGAAATTGTATTTATAAATGGTCGCTAGAATTCTTATGATTACAGCTTAGTTTTAGAAAATTCCCTTCTTCCGTTTGCATGGCGGTATTATAGTTTAGATTACATCTTCAGTTTGGCATTGTCAAAAATAGTTCAACGCATATAAAAATTACATTTTTTTGGTTATCAATAAATAAAACTAATATTTTAATATAAATAGCATACTATATATTTTTTTGAAAATAATAAGGATTGTCTTGGATGTTTTTGTTTGTTAACGATGTTTAGAAATACGTTCTTAATTTTTTTATATTTAGTTTTTTATGACATTTACCTTGATTTAAGCAATTTTAAATGAATTTTCCTTTTACATAATTTCTATTATTATCAAAGGATCTATATTTTCTCTTTTGCTTAAGGCTGTTTCAAAACAAATTTATGAAATTTATTATTTACACATGAATTATTTATTTCATGCAAGGGAAATTTAAAAAAAATGGATCATCAGTTTAAATTACATCAAATGAATTAGAGAATACCTTCATCATAAAATTGAAATTATATTATGAAAAATTTAACATATCTCATCCAGAAGCGGTATGGTTTTTCCCGAATATTTCCCGATCCCTAGATTTTCAAAATTGCATGTAACGTAGAGTTGTACTTATGAAGAAAATTATTTGTTGAAGAAATTTATGAACACCTCCCAAAAGACTACTACGCAGACTTCCTATATAATAAAATTATTTCTCAGCAAAAGTAATACGAAAGTAATTATAACACTTCCCCAAACATTCATAAATATCATGGATAAATAACTTTGCCACAAGCAGGGTGTATGGACGTAGTAAGTCTTTATTCAGACTAGTATTGCATTCGCCAAATATTGTAATGCTTCCAAATGTAATGTTTCACTACAATTTACATAACTAAAATTAATATATTGATATTTCTACCTCTTTCCATTTCTCGCTTGGCCATGCTGAAAATTAGAATTATTTAGACACCATTACAGAAAAGGAATGATTTTAATGAATTTAATGTTTTGATTTAATATGTATGCTTTAATTTCATGCTTAACTAAATTACCTCAGAAAAAAAAAGAAAAATGACGAGGAAAAAATCTTTGAAACTTTTAGAATTTTCCCATATGTATCGAAGAAGGAATTACTTTTATATAAAGACATTAAATATATAATATAAATAATTAGTTAAAAAATAATTAAATATATTATATAAATAACTTTGCCATAAGCAAGGAGTATGGACGTAGCAAGTCTTAATTCAATATAGTATTGCTTTCGCCAAATACTGTAACGCTTCCAAATGAAATGTTTCACTACAATTTACGTAACTCAAATTAATACATTGGTATTTCTACTACTTTCCATTTCACGCTTGGGCATGCTGAAAATCAGAATTATTGAGACAACGTTACAGAAACTGAATGCTTTAAATGAATTTAATATTTTTGATTTAATATGTATGCTTTAATTTCACGCATAACTAAATTATCTCAGAAAAAAAGAAAAATGTCACGGAAAAAATTTTTTGAAACCTTTAGAATTTTCCCATATGTATGGAAGAAGGAATTAATATTATGTAAAGAGATTAAATATATTATATAAGGAATGTCATCTTTTGGAAATATTAATATCTGACTGTAGTAATCAAAATATTATATTAGATAGCCTTAGTAATTCGATAATGCAATTCGATTATTCAGTCACGGAATTTTTTGCGCAGTTCAAGTACTACGGTTAGTGACGTTATCACGAGAGGGAACCATTATAGAATATCTGTGCTCCCGACAATCTGTCAGTGTAGTATGTCCTGTAATCAGACAGATCGATAATATCGAAATCTTTAGGATATTGGCGGATATGAAATTATAAGTAAGCATTCCTGTATAGACAATTTTTTGTTTTAACGAGGACAATGCAGCTCTTCTGAAAACGAGTTGTTAAATAATTCCTAATCAGAGAGGACACAAGCCATGACTTACACACAGAGACTTTATCAAAACTTAATCGTAAAAATTCCCTGTTTAACCTTTTTAGGTGCAACAACCTCCCCCATTTGGAAGGTAAATATTTTTTCCCCATTTTTTAACCTAAAGAATCTTGAAAAAGTTTCCAATTAAAGATTGCAAAACGTTTTTACTTCTTTAAACTGATAACAAATGGCAGTACTAACCCGTTTTCTGCTCATTTAACTAGAATACATTGAATTCAAGGGAAATAAGACTAGATTTAGGCTTTTGCACTGCGCAAACGGCGCCCCTCAAAAGGTTAAGGAGGCAAGCGACTTTCAACCTCGAGTTTTTGAATTTGCAATTTTTAACTCTATATACAAAATGAGAATAATTAATATTCTTTTCTACTATATTTAAGACCCGTAAAATTCAAAATAAGGATTTTCTTAGCAGAATGATGCTTGTTTTTCAATATTTTTTTTCAACGATTCTAACATTTTTCAAAACGCTTCTTGTGCATTCAATATCATTTAAAATCTGTAAATTTTCAAATATAAGTTTACCATATATATATATATTAAAATAATTGTACATGGAATTTTTTGTATGAATCTAAAGTCTTAAATATATATATTTTTAAATTCTGCCAGTTATTTTTAATTTTTTTTTTGCTTTATTTCATGGTCTATAAATTTGAAAAATATTTGCGGTTTTAAATAACTAAGCACAGTTTTGTGGCAAACACTTCAATTAACAGTTCTGCGAAATTTGGAAGAAATTAGAAGAAAATGAATGCTGTCGTAACGTTTTGAAACGCTTATTAACTTTTGCTACAATATTACTAGTAAAGCCTGCCTTGCCATTCGAATACTTAAACGCATTAGGGAGCTGTTCGCTCAATAATTTTACAGGGGAGGGGTATATAGTCCCCCAGACAATCGCATCTTTCTCAAAAAATGTGCACCCTTTTGGTCACGTGTGTGCTTTCATCGCTTATCAGCGGAAACAGAAAATACCAATGTTAATCCCTTAAAAGGGGTTGCCTAACGCTTGGCGAAAAGATTCTCCATTTATCCCCTTCCCCTCGTAGAACACACAAAATAACCCTTTGTCTTATAGCTTTGGCGGAGCCTGCTGGCGACCGCTGGGTCGCCAAATTCCAGATGTTTTCCTCTTCACGTCACGTGACGGGGCCAGCACAGGAGCGAAGGTTTGAATTGCAGAAACAGATATCGTCTAGTCCCTGCCAACTAAGGATGTTTCTACGATTCCAAACTCCGACGCCCAGACCGAAAGTTCTCCGGCAAATATCGGCGACTCGATCCCGCCCGCCTGATCCTTGCTGACCATTACAAAATGGTACATGGTCGAGACCATGCTCGACCATGTACCATTTTGTAAATGGCAATAAGCCACGGGCCTTAAGCCTCCTCTAACTAATTTAAATTTAAAAATAAATCCGAAGTACTTCATATACTTGTATCTGTCACCCTTTTATCTTTTTTTTCAGAATGACCAGCAATGGCGATGTTATATGTGTATCCGTTAGATATTAACCTTTTCCTTACGGGGTGGGATAGCATGTATCCCAAGAATACGGGCAAGAATGAATATATATATATATATATATATAACCCCCTTAATGGCCGTTTTTAAGAAAGGGGTATGAAATTTCCCCTTTTAAAGAGGGAGTTGGAAAAATGGGCCCCGTAAGCTAAAGGTTAAGATATGGAGTTCCTTTCTTCCCATGACAATTTAATACCACATCTCCCAATATACTGACGTGGCACAAAAATGTCATAGGAAGAAAGGACTTCATATCTTAATATCTAACGAATACACATATAACATGGTCAGTGCTGGTCATTCTGAAAAAAAAATAAAAGGGTGACAGACACGAGTATATGATGTACTTCGGATTTATTTTTAAATTTAAGTTAGTTAGAGGAGGCTTAAGGCCAGTGGCTTATTGCCATTTACAAATTGAGGTACATGGTGGTCGATGTCCGGTCAGCAAGGATCAGTCGGGCGGTATCGAATCCAGTAACGGCATTGGAATCGCTTCTTCCAGGGCATCGGAAACAGGAGTAGTAAAGACTGCATCGTCCTACGGCAAGGCTCCCCAGAGATTCCTCTGTCTGTTTTTCTTCAACCTTTTCCCCGTGCTGGGATGGTCACGTGACTTCTTGATTCATACACCACCTGGAGCATATCACGCCAATTCCAGCGCCAAGGCGCACGGCTAGTTCTGTGGACAAAGATTATTGATGTGTCTCCGAGTAAAAAAGGGATCAAAGGAGAATGTTATCGCCAATCGTTAGGCAACCACTTTTAAGGAATTAACATTGGTATTTTCTGTTTCCGCTGATAAGCGATGAAATCAAGTAACGTGACCAAAAGGGTGCACATTTTTTGAGAAAAAAGTTATTGTCTGGGGGACTATATACCCCTGTAAAATTATTGAGGGAACAGCTCCCTAATGCGTTTAAGTATTCGAATGGCAAGGCAGGCTTTACTAGTAATATTGTAGCAAAAGTTAATAAGCGTTTCAAAACGTTACGACATTCACTGCTACAATATTACTAGTATAACCTGCCTTGCCATTCGAATACTTAAACGCAATAGGGAGCTGTTCCCTCAATAATTTTACAGGGGTATATAGTCCCCTAGAAAATCACTTCTTTCTCAAAAAATGTGCACCCTTTTGGTCACGTGTGTGCTTTCATCGCTTATCAGCGGAAACAGAAAATACCAATGTTAATCCCTTAATAGGGATTACCTAACGCTTGGAGAAAAGATTCTCCATTTATCCCCTTCCCCTCGTAGAACACGCAAAATAACCCTTTGTCTTATAGCTTTGGTGGAGCCTGCTGGCGACCGCTGGGTCGCCAAATTTCAGATGTTTTCCTCTTCACGTCACGTGACGGGGCCAGCACAGGAGCGAAGGTTTGAATTGCAGAAACAGATATCGTCTAGTCCCTGCCAACTAAGGATGTTTCTACGATTCCAAACTCCGACGCCCAGACCGAAAGTTCTCCGGCAAATATCGGCGACTCGATCCCGCCCGCCTGATCCTTGCTGACCAGAGACCATGCTCGACCATGTACCATTTTGTAAATGGCAATAAGCCACTGGCCTTAAGCCTCCTCTAACTAACTTAAATTTAAAAATAAAACCGAAGTACTTCATATACTTGTGTCTGTCACCCTTTTATCTTTTTTTTTCAGAATGACCAGCACTGGCCATGTTATATGTGTATCCGTTAGATATTAAGATATGGAGTTCCTTTCTTCCCATGACAATTTAATACCACATCTCCCAATTTACTGTCACAAATGCGCATGGAGAATTTTTTAAAAATCCAGCATTATGGAAGAATTTTTTGAAAAACATGTCTTATTTTTCCACAAAATACTTATTTGTGAATTCTAAATGTCTTCAATGTAGTAAAAATAATATTAATTTCAGTCGTGTGATATATAGAGTAAAATATTGACTATTTTAAAAACAGAGGTTGAAAGTCACTTGACCCATTAATAAAGTGGGGGTATTTTCACAGGAGCTGTAATCTAGGCTATCCAAACTTCAAGGATAAGAATTTCAGGCATTCAAAAACGGCCTGCTATGAAAGTCGTCAATTGTGTCTCCGCGTACCTTCCTGTTTATAATTCGAAGGTAAATTCAGTTAATGTGAAAAAAATGCTCCAAGAAAGATAAGAAAAAACAGTTGGAATCTCTACCAGTGGATATTCACGGTTAAGGATATACATAAAAAAAGACGACGAAAGAATGGTCGATTGTGTGTATTTCATTTATTATCCTCCTAAAGATGTACTACGAAACGGTATGAAGATAAGACCCTAAAGAGTATGACAACTACCTCTCACAATACCGTAAAACCCATTAAATATTGAGGGGGGGGAAACAAATCCTCTCCGATTGAATTCTTGCTTATGTCAGTTGCCAAGACGTCAGTTAAATCAAGATGCCATTTTGTCGAAGTTTTCTTACATAACAAATATTCGCGGAATTCATTTTACAAATGACAGAAAACCTCTAAAAAATAAACTGGGTATTACAGCCAATAAATGATGCCATATTTAATACAGTTAAACGGACGGGAAATGAAAAACAAGTTATGGCAGATGTGGAAGAAATATTTGAGAAGTATAGCGTTTTGCTCCAAAGTGTATGTTAAAGATGTTTAAGGGCTCGAGGTAGTCTAGCCGTAACGTGCGAGGTTTCGATGCTGAGGGTGATCGGATCCCGGCAAGCGACGTTAAATTCATCCGTATCTGAGGCGGGTATGGGCACGTTAAATCTGTTGACCGGAAAGTTTCTCTATGAGGTCAGAGAGAGGGGAAGAGGGTACGATCCCCCCACATACCGCTCCTGGGGGATGCTCGGTCAAAATTGAGGTGGCACCTGGCTAAATCGGACTCCGACCCTTGTGGCGTCTTTATAAAGCGCAAGCCTATATGGACCTGCTCTG
>OU015497.1:46170441-46247941 GCA_907164885.2 Dolomedes plantarius | reverse complement strand
ACTCATTAAATACTTATTATCTTGATAATAAAAGTGTGTTCTTTAAATATTCACACGCGAATTTAAGAGTTAAATAATTACAAGATAAAAAGAACTTTTATATGCCACGTTTTTAAATTTTCTGTTGAATCATATAAACTTGACAATTCTATGTATTAATAAATACTTTTTAAAAATCTTTTTGATTAATTATCCCATCAACTTGAAAGAAAATGAAGTTAATTGGAAGTTAACTTGCGGTTAACTTTTAATTCCCGTCACGGCCGTTAGATTTCTGCACCAGTCTACAAAACAAAATTAACTGAAAATGAATTCAATACTGTTTAAAGATGGCTAAAAGTATTAAAATAATGCATTGCCATCGTGTTCTGAGCTATTCTAAAAATTTCAAATGTCTAGCTAGTCGGGAAGTTAGTTAAAAATCGATTGCAAGATTTGTACCGGACAAACAAACAAACACACACACACACACAAAAAAAAAAAAAAGAAAAAGAAAGCGAGTTAATAAAAACATGGTAAAAATTGAAAGTTATCATGAAGGTGCCGACACACTATTTTAAGATTTCTTTGCTTTGAAAGTTTTGCCAGGATAACATGCAATAAGAGCATCAAATAAAATTTGCAGAATTATAGTCTAGGTATTTATGTAAGCCATGGTCAGATATGGAGCCAGCGCTTTTGTACCGAAAACGGTCCGTACGCCATCAAGTGTTTAATCCTGAGAAGTTCAGTAAACAGATAGAGCAAAATTTATGTTGAACGATGAGAAATATATCTGAGCAGCGCCAATCAACCCATTTAACTGCCCATCGACATTTAAAAGCTGCAGGAAAGATTGCTATAGTGTGTCGGTAGGTTCTGCCCGTTTAGTTGGATTTAAACATGAAACAAACAACAAGTGGAAATTTGCACTTCTTACCTCTGTCATATATGTTGTGATATGTAACTAAGTGTATATGTAACTATATATGTAACTGTATATGTAACTGTATGTGTAACTATATATGTAACTGTATGTGTAACTGTAAATGATTTTAGATGTAAGCTGGTGTGAAGTGCTGAAGCAATGTCGCGGTGGAGCAAAAACCATGTGTACTATTTTATAACTCAACATGTTTTTAATAAATATAATTAAAACTTTAAAATAGGTGTGTATTATTGCTTTACAGGACCAGCAAATGTCAACCTCTCCATGTTAGAAAAAGAGCCATATCTCAATCGAATAGTCACCGGTGAATTAAAATGGGTCCTTTACAATAGTGATTCTCAATCATTTTATGTCAAACTCCCCTCCCCTCCCTCTTTGGTTGACCTTTTTAGGCTCTGCGCCCCTTCCTGGCTTAAGAAGCGCAAGTAACGATAATAAAACACATTATAGACATATTTTTTGCTAAACATCCACCCTCCTCCCCCTTGAACAACCTTCCCGCCTCCACAAGGGGGCGCAACCCCAGGTTAGAAACACTACTTTACTAGAATGTAAAGTGTAAAAGACAGTGGGTTGGTAACGACAAGATACAGTCTGCAACATATAAAGGTTTCCTTCATCTAAAAAAGACAATGAGAGTTTTGTGGGCTATAGAAGGATTATCTGTTATCTTAAAAAGCTGGCATCTTAAAAATCAAACCATCACTTTGTGTGTGTACTGCGAACAAAGCTTTTGATGGAATGAAAATCTGCATTAGCTGACAGAAAAGGCCTTATTTTTCATCATGGCACAGCAGGACCTCACGCAAGAGAAAAGCTAAAAAGTTCAAACAATTTGAATGGGAAATTATCCCTCATCCATCATATTCTCCTGCCCTGGTACCGACATATTACCATCTTTTTTGAAGCCTTCAAAACTCCCCTTAATAGATCATTTGAATTCGGAATACCATGTCCGAAGAAAGCTCGATTCGTTCTTTGGGTTAAAACTCGAGAACTCCAATTGCTAGGGTATTGAAAATTTAAAATTAAACAAATCATTAATAACAGTAGTAAATATAGCTTTGATTACAGTTAAATGCTCTTTTTTGGAGCTATTTTCAAACTTACCCTGAAACTTACCCTGAAAAGCAGCCATACTATTGAGATGCCAGTATAGTTTATAGGTTCCTACCTTGTGCAGAAGATACGTGATTATTTCCTTTTCAAAATGATCAAAATATAATCCTCTCCTCTTCAAGAAAAGGTCTAACTCCAGATACCGAAGAATTTAACGAATAAAATTTGAAAGCACGCTTGAAATATTTTAACAACGCAGAACGTACCTGAAATAATATTTCTCATTTCATATATACACTTATTTAAAATTAGTAAATTACTGGAACATAATTATGAGAAACTACAATTAAACAAACGTTAATTACATTTCACTATTTCAGAAGAGCTTTCATCTGACAGCTTTGCCTCTTCTCTAGAACATTCGGAGCGCGTATGAACAATAAGCTGTTGAAATAAGTTGAAGAGAAGAAAAAAAATAATGTTGAGTGCATCATTAGATGTAGGTTGATATATTTAAAATTTAATGCACTCCTAAAATGAGAATTCCACTAGTGGTTAAATATGCGCATTTCAGAAATGAGAAGGCATTTAGAATTCTTTGGTGTAGTCATATGAATGCATAATTTCATAAGATAAAATAGCTTCATTTATAACAAAATAAGGTATAAGGCATAGAGACCGTAGATAAATTCGAACAATTTTCTTTTAGTGAAACGTTTGATAACTTGGAGGGAAAAGAAAGACATTTCATGGTAAATTATTTCAATGTGTAAATTATGCAAATATCTATATACAGACATTTCAGCTCTGATCATATGTACTTTTCTAATAGGAAACAGTTTGTCTGAGTTATTCAGTACATCAAATATTTTACTAAATTTCACCAGTTTGCATTCATGCATTCATTTTCATACAGTCGGTTCTCGTCATTAATTGGTTCTAGAAGACTCGACGAGTATCGAACGAGTTTCTCCCGTAAGGAGTAAGGTAAATTGAATGAAATTCGTTCCGGAATACCAACAATTTTACATTTTACTAGGCAATTTATAAATTGATATGGTTGTTTTTTATACAAAATCTTTAAACTAGACAGACACTAATTTAATGCAATAATTATATAAAATAAATACAATTCCGTATTTGCTGTGCAAAGGGTGTTAGTTCCAAAATGGGATAAAATGTGTATCAAACCAGGCATGTTGGAAACAGTTAGGGCTACGGTAGGGTATAGAAAGCTAAGTCCAATTCCACTCCTAAATAATTTTATTCATCAGGGAAAATTTGGGATATGTGAAGCAAAACATAAACATGTTAGAGTGAAAGGGGTTATTCCCCAATCAAGGAACCTAACACTCTTACTCAACAAAAAATAAAATTGGAAAAAATTAAAGTTTAAACTTAAAAAAACTGACTTTTCAAAAACCGTTTTTATCAATCCCGTTTTTCTCACAACTACTATTTGGACTTGGCATATTTTCACTGCAATCACAGAATTTATCTTCATTCAATTTGGACTGAATGGAGACGATGGCATAATGGGACTAGTGGTGAAGTAGAGGAGGAGAAGGGTTATTGCTTTGAAGGGGAGTCTGCTGTCAATAAAACACCAGACTCCTGCACAGGGATTCGCTCTCTCTTATGTGTCTCAACAACACTGATCCCTGCTGTAGACTCAGATTTAGGGAAGTTTCATTACAAACCTACGAAGAGAAATTTGCTTTTGCCTAAGTTTCAAAAGGTTTCTGAAGTGAGGCATTGTTTGATCATTAAAACAAGTCCACAATTCGGTCATGTATAGCTTTGTCAGGGTGATACTTTTGAACAAAATGCTGTCATTCAATCAATATCGGTCTTTTCTTACATCCGGAGAGGAGAGAATGTTTTCGCATGTGTGACTAGTACCGATCAAACGTCGAGTACCAAAGCATTATTTTTTAGAGTCGGAATGAGACGAGTACCGAAGCAAATTTTTCGCTTCGAAATGGGAACGAGTACGAGGTATGACTTCATTTCTGTAAGAAGGTAAATGGATTGCGAATATGCGTTATTGATGGACATAAACCAATGTATTTTATTAATAAACACACTCAACTTGGAGTCATTTAACGGGTACCATTGAAAGGAAAATGTATGCTAAAAATGCACCATGGCTCAGGGCTAGTGACATCGGATGGCAAAATGATATACACAAAGAATAGGTTATAAAGAATGCATAGAAAAAAATAAGACGATATGAAGGAATGATAAGAAGCAAGAAGAAAAGTAGAGGAGAGGAGGAAAGTTATAGTCGTAATAAATGGACCACACACAGGAGCTTCCAGCACCGAGCCAGGTTGTAAAGGATCCAGATCCGTCGGAACGATTGAAAGTGGGGTAACGAAGATAGGCCCCTAATCAGGAATGGTCAGTAAGAAGTTTATAATTAAAAACCCAGCGAATGAATGCGTGTGGGTGTTGTCAGAAATGGAATGGAGACACCAATGGAATTCCAAAGTGGGAGGAACGAAAGGTTAAGAAAAAGAAGAAATGGTGAATTTAAGAGGAGGGAAGGAGCTCGCTTTACATATAGAGATGGTCTCACTTGACGTGACTTTTGAGGATGATGTTGATGCTGGTTACTAGATGACTCTGCAGAGTGAGAGCAACGTTAGACTGCGTTAGACTGTTATGATTTGTATGGTATGTATGTTCATAGAGCAACGTTAGGACTGTTATGATTTATGGTTATAATTTTGCAATGATTAACCATTTACTAAGCACCGTTCCTGTTAAAGTGTCCAATGTAATAAAATACGCCGATCTCACTAACATCACTATCGATGGTTTGCATCTGTTATGAAAAAAAATCTAGTCTTTCCCTGTCTTTGCAGCAAGATTACTGTTTACATATTGAAAGATGGATTCTTTTCCTAAGAAATCACAGATGGTGAATACTGATATTCCTAAAGTAGAAAATTAGAGTGAATATTGTGGCTAATACTCTTAATAATATTGTGATTCCTTTGAACCACCTACACAAATTTGAATTGAGGAGGTAGTTCCAAAGGCATGTTCCTTTCAAATCAGAGATACTGAGACATTTGTTGTATTAATTAAGTACCACGGAGCAATCAGTATCTAGATTGTATCAGTAATCCCAATGCAAAATTGTAAAACCTAAGATCGTAAACAACGTTTAGAAAACGGTATTCGAAATTATAATATTTAAAATGTTATTCAAATATTTCTAAAAAGGTTAGCAGGTTAGAAAAAAAAAATTGTAAGAAATATCAAAAAGAAACGCATTAAGGGAGCATGATGTTATTAAAATGTGCTTTCTACGTTAGACGCTTGTCTTTTAAAAGTCTTTTAATTAAAATCTTGTCATAAACTTCGTATTTTCAGAGAGAGGGTAAAAAAATCATGCTTCTAGTTTAAAACATCATTTAACTGTTAAAAATCATGTGGTTAATATGAACGTAATTCCATTCATTCAGAGAGAACATTTTCATTGCATTATAAAAAACATATAAAAAGCGTACATTTGAAGAAAAAAATAAATGAGGCTATTTGAAACATCATATTTTCTTGCAAGGGGAAAGAAGTAGTCATGATTTACATATAAATTAACAAGAACTGAAAAGGCTTAATTTCTAGTTATATAAAGAACCGTGTATATGAGCTTAAATAAGAGCATTTATGTTTCACTAAAAAGGTCTTCAGAGTATTTCAAATTTTAGGAGCAGAAATATTTCTTAAATTTAAGTCAATGAAACGTATCTCAGTGGTTCTTTAAATACGTCTAGACGAAACTTCATTTTATAGTTTCCTTAATAATGCCTCATAAATAATGTGTTGAGTAAATTGAGCTATGCTCTGGATAACGTTTAGAATCAGTGTGTTGCATTATTAAAGTAGCTGAATGTAATATGCAGATGTTAGCTACAAACTAAGGATTAGGTTTATCTCCGTTAGCTTAGAATATACTGAAGAACATGAAAAATTATCCTAGAATAGGAAATTAGTAAGGTGCAATCTAACCTGTAAGAGTCTTTGATAGTCGTTTTATACTTTATTTAACACTGCACATAACACAACCTATAACAATTTATTAGATATCTTACTTCTACCATTTCTAGGATATATCTATATCGAAGTCACCCTCTAATAAAGAAAGAAATGACACATTTTGCACTAGATAATTAACAAAATTTATTATTTCTTGACACATTATAACGTGCAGTGTAAAAACAATACTGAGTAAAGACTGGTACCAAATTGTTATAAACACTATACAAGGAATGAAGTTCAATATCACAATATATATAAAGTCAGACCAGTGATGCTGCATGTAATCCATATTACAAACACAACAACCTCTTTAGGCCAGAGTGGCAAAAAACCGCTTAGGCTTAGACGCGATCTAGCTATGAGCCACTGAAGGCAAATTGCATACACAGCTCCAAACAACCAGCCTCTCCCGCAATCTGGCTAAGTGTATTTATAGTAATGGTTTATGCTGAATTTAACATTATTTTGTAGCTTCTTTGGATTTATGCAAATACAATGAACGCTTATTGTTAATCGATCATTTGGTAGACCTTACACAATTAAAATTAGACTGAAATTAATTACCGAGTATAATAATGAAACCTGGCGAGCACTGCCAAGATGTAATCCATTCATATCAAACCTAGCAATCCAAGTAAAATATAACAATAACTTTTTACATCGTTCTCCGGGGGTCACGTGGTATCGATGATGCCAACTGAACTCCAACCACACAATCCATTCGATTCATTCGATTCGTGGACATATACAGACTGCTCTCAATAGAAAATCTTTATGATCTAACCTTATTTCCTGTGTTGAAATCTAAAATACTAATTCGTATTCAATTTATATAATAACCATTTATAGTGTTAAGTCACTTATAGGGTTACTTTCCTCAAGAGAAAAATTTGACAATTTAGGATCTCCTGTAGTTAATATTAAGATCTGAAACTATTATTGTTTTCTCAATTCCATGAATACAGTTTCTAAACAGGGTTCCTTTTTTTATCGTAGGATGAAAAGAATAGCTGATTAGCTAAGAAACCAAATCTTTGCGTGTTCTTTGAATTCTAGGAGTAGGAGAACTGCAATTGAACGAACAAATCAAGTGGCATACATATAATATGGTGATGGGATGTTTTCTACATTAGAACCTGGTTTTCTTGCATACTAATTATTCTGCCATATAAGATCGGTTTAATTAATTAAAATCTTGAAAGCAGATCTAACAACAAAGCTGCCAACAACAGGGATCAACCTTTCTTTTTTTACTCATAATTTAAAGAAAGAAGAATTCCTGTGCAGTATACTAATGTGTTACGTTAGTAGGTATTGAGAAACCTGTGAAACCAATCATAACACAATTATAAAAATTTTGATTTGCAGCAGAAACACTCTTCATTGCATTTCGCTTTCTTATGAAGGTTGTTTACTTCGTTTTAAATTATTGTTGTTAAGAATTTTTTCTAAAAATTAGCAATTAACAGCAAGTGGTGTTACAAACATCTTTGTAATTCGGTCATAAAGTAACTTAACTGTCGACTAGAATTCTCATAGTAATATGGATGCGACTCTTTTCTGACATTCCCCAATATCCCAAAAACGTTTGTTTCGGCCTACAGTATAGCAGGACCTGTCGATAACCTAACACATCAATCGTAATTTCATGTACGAGCGTTTGTAACTATCTACACAACATAATCATATAACGAGAATCAGAAGAGATTTGAGTAAGTGCAATGCTATATACGCATTCCTCTACATATGTAATCCGAAAATTTCAATGACTAAACAAGTACAATTTTTAAAAGACGCATAAAATTCTAAAAATCAGTAGTTGAGGAAATTCAGATTAAATTGTTTTCTTAACATCACATCTTATTTTTCTCTTTTATTAATTAAAAAAATACTTTATTTTTATTTAAATGACTTTGCCTCTAACACGCTGTGGAACTTTTCATTCGTATATTTGTATATATATATATATTATATATATAATATTAAAAAACTAGTAATTTCTTAATTCAACACTCTTAACATTTAAAAACTATTAATTCCTTACTTTACTATTCAAAATTACATACCCCTTTTTTAATCCCTTAAGTATTTAATTCCCTTGGGCATTCGCGTTAAATTCCATTATTACAGCCTAGGCAATATCATTAAAGATGGCTGTCTTTTTTAAGTAGAGGGACGCGGCGCGGCGTCAGTACAAATTTAAATCAGTTCTGCACATCAACAACAACTTTAAACCAATCAAATATTAAGACACGCCCTTTAATCACGTGATGGACTGAAGTTTATGTAAGTGTTGACATCCAGAATTAGAACGGATTCCTGTACTTTCACTTGCTGCATTCATACCGACGGAGCGGCCGGTGATCTCAATAAAAATGTAGTTCGAGAAAGCTGTGTTATGATTTGTGTCCGAGGGTTGAGATGATGCGGGATGGATTTAAACATTTGTGATGCACGGCCGGGCGACAAGTCATCCAATTTAACCTCAATTAGATGAAGCAAGATGAATCAGTAATCAAAACTATGCCACTCGGCCTTTCATTCGTCCGCCCGCGCCCGTGCTATTACATATATATACCCCACAAACACAGATGCATCAGGCCGGTGCCGGATGATTCCGGCCAGCCGATTCTCCACTGCCGGGCCGGCGCATTAGGTCAGTATCGGATCCGTCACGGGCTTGTCCTCTCGCCCGCGATTTCCCCGTCGAGTGCTGGACCGCTTCCGGTAAGAATGAAGCTATCGTGCATCCGACTGCGAACCGTGATAGAACCGCAACGTACCCGTCGATGCGGACATACAGCCGCACCATTGCCGGAGGGTGACGGGCCGGTTACGGGAGCAATAATTCGTGTCGACAGGCCTTCAAATACCCATCTCGAAACCATCAAAGCGCCGTCGATCAGGGTACTTTCCAGTACTGGGCCATAATTGGAATTCCGACAGATTTCTAAGTTTTTCTTAGACCCCTTCCTTTCACATGCTTTTTATTTTTATTAATGAGATGTTTATGATAACAGTACTTATGATAACAGTGTTTATGATAACATTTGATATACATCAGAATGATATATATCTGATATATATCTGTAGATATCAGATGTTTATATATAATAATCTGATATATATAACATCTGATATCTACCCTTACACCTTTATTTCTTTTTTTTCTGGCTCTCCATGTATAACTAGTATTAATATTTTTTACTTTTCTCTTTTTTCTCGGGTATTTTCAGGTAATAGAAATATTAATCTCTGCTAAAACCTAAAATTTTTGTTCAGAATAATCCCTTAAAATTATATTTGTACATGTTATTTTAAGTAAAGTTCGTAAATGTACTCGAGATAAGAAAATTATAATATTTTTCCATAGAGGAAATTTATTGCATTCTTCTCAAAGTTAAAAGTGAGGTGTAATATATATTTTAAAACCAGGAATTACCCGATTATATAACTTTAATTGTTATAATTTATTTGAAAATGATTTAAAATTAAAATTGAATGAGTTCAATGTTTGTAATTTTGTTCAGTATTTTTAGTAGTTGACAAGTGAAAAAAAATTTCATAGTTTGCATATCAAAGAATGGTTTATTGTTAAAGCTTAGCTGTTCAAGAAATATTTGTTTTGAGACACTCTTCAAATACGTCTTGATAAGTTTATTCTTTGGTGATAAAAAATAATAATATTCTGTCATCCTGCAGTCTTATATTGCTGAATACGATAAGACTGAAAAAAAGGACTGAACAAAATTTATAAAACATTGAACTACATTCAATTTTAATTTTAAATCATTTTCAAATAAATTATATAAATTAAGATTATATAATCGGGTAATTCGTGATTTTCAAATAATATTACACCTCACTTTTAACTTTGAGAAGAATGAATACATTTCCCTCTATGGTAATATTATAATTTTCTTATCTCGAGAAAATTTACGAATTTTAATTAAAATAACAAGTACAAAATATAACATACCTCTCGGTCATTGTCCAATGACGGTATATTAAAAAATGTTGGAAATAAAGAAAATCCCACACAGTCGAGAATAGGAGATAACAAATGTTCAACCATGTACAGAACTGAAGACATTAACTGTGTCGGAATATAATTGGCATAAATAGCGTGCTCCAGAGTTTCGCGAACACAAATCGCCAATTTTTTACGTCCTGTATAAAAGATTGGCGACTGACCAAAGAGCATTCCCGTCTATTTTTAGAATTACCCTCCACTCTTTCTCAGAAAACGGTCCCTTCTACTATTTGACACCTGCAACGAGTGTCCACGAAGTGAGGACAAAGGAATCCCTTCCTCCCAATGCCAAGAGAGGAGAAAGTCAAGAGAGGGGGAGGCGGCAAGTCAGCTGCGCGGTTAAAAAAAATTAAAACTAATTTATTAGTAAAATAATGAATATAACAATATTATCATTATGCTAGATAACTACTTAAGAGTTAAAAATGAATTTTACAAGTATACTGGAAATAAACAAAACCACATTGGTTTTAAACACGCTACTCCACGTAGCAACCAGTTGGGAAATACATTTTTCGTTTTTGTTTTAACACGTTTTAAACCCATCAAATAGCGTCGGTGATGGCGGTTTTTGTCAGGTTGCAGGAAAATACTATTTTATGCCCTGAGCCTATAAACCACGGCCCGGGATAATTTGCTATATATTAATTTGAAAGTGTCCACCTCAACAACTGAAAACAAAGCTTTTTGTCTCTAATTTTGTGCTGGATTTTGTGATTGCTGACCAATAAAAATATTTCACAGGTACGGAAACTTGATGATATTTTTCATTAACATATCAGAGCACCTCACTAGAATCAGCAGAAATCCATCAAATATGCCTCATTATTTACAGTGGGCTCCCAAAAGTGTTCGTACACTTACAATTTCAATGAAATAGGGGTCTATCCATTAATAAAATGAATATTTCAGAATGCGTATTAACAATAAGATCTATAATCTATTCTTAACAAACTACTACATGAAATATTTTAAAAAACATAGTAAACCTTTATTTTTAAGAAATCAGTAATCAAAAGTACAAAAAATTTATCCCACAACAGTCATCGAACACTTGTAAAAATCTCTACTTATAAGTAAATATTCTAATTTTTCGTTAAATTAATATTTAGTAGGATATCCTTTAGCATCAACAACAGCTTTTTTAAACATCTGGGAATAGATTGCAATAGTTATTTTGTAATTTCTCGCATCAATCTTCAATCCATTCTTCCATCATAATTGTTTTTAGTCGCGTTTTCCTTTTAAAAATGTCGGGTTTTCGTACTCGAACCTCAGTTCTCTCCAAAAATGTTCTATTGAGTTAAATCTGGTGATTGAGGTGGTGTTTTTCAAAAATGTGGACAATTATAGAGACACCAGAGGCGAACGTTGAGAGCCGTGGGCTTAGGATCGTTATCTTGATTAAAAAAAAAAAAATAAATACCCAAATTTTAGGCTGAAAATTTTAAATTGTCTCTTAAAATATTTATATAAACAGCATGATTCATTATGCCCGCAATAAATACCAAATTACCTAGTCCTGATGTTGAAATGCACTCCCACACAAGGACGCCTTCCACCGCCATGCTTAACTGTTCTACTAAGTTCTTAGGATTAAGTTCCTCATTTTTTCTTCTCCCATACAAATTATACGCCCCTCAGAACCAAAAATGTTAAACTTGCTTTCAATCGGCAAATAAGACATTATTCCAATAGGTTTGGGGCTTATTAATCATTGATAGTGCGAAGGAAAGCCTGAGCTTTCTGTTTTTCTCACAAAAAAATTCTACGGGCAGAACGCCATATAATCCAGCTGCTCTGAGAACTCGTCGAAACCGTTTCAGGTGAAATTGAAGTAGAAAATGTTTCATTAAATTCTGCAGAAAGTTTTACAGCACTCAAACGTAGATTTTTCACAAATTTTCTAATTAAATCTCTGATCCACGTTTTGTTAACTTTGCCGGACCGACCTTTTCTCATCTTGATTTTGATCCGATTTTCTTCTTAAAGCATTTTTATCACCATACTGCACCAGTATAATGGGATAAATACGTAATTTAGCAATATTCCGAACTGATTTACCACAACGATGATGAAAAATAATACATTTTCGATCCATGCTGTTTGTTGTTTCTTTGCGAGCCATTTTTAAATAATAAATAGAATATACGGAATAGGCAAGTAAAAATTATAGCCAAACGATATTTTAAATGCCCCGCACAATTCAAAAATAAAATTAAAGTGCCAGGCGATAATTTAGTTTATGAATTTATCCGAAAATATTTCAGTGTACGATGTCTTTTGTGAGATAAAGTATTTGTTTACTTTTGATTATTGGTGTCTATTACAAATAACGTTTTACAATGTTTTCACATTATTTTCATATAGTTTTGTTAAGAATAGTTATACATCTTATTATGTAAATGCCCCATTCTGAAATATTCATTTTTTATAATGGATAGATCCCTATTCATTGAAAATTGTAAGTGTACGAACACATTTGGAGCCACTGTAGGTGTTCATATTCAAAATGACCTATTCCCTTTGGAACCAAAAATAAGGCATGAAATAATATCACTCTTAACATTTTGTAAATATTATTCTATTCTTTTAGATTCCACCCCTGATCTAAGCAACCAAGACCGACTTACTGTTGTAGTAAGATTTGTTCTATTAAATAATGAAATCAAAGCAAATAGAACTTAGGGAGCATTTTTGGGGGGATTATTTCAATATCAGATTTCCTTGAAACAGATAATCAAATAGGTCTACAAAATGTAATATGTGGAAAGTATGTTACATGATCCATTTAAAAATGAAAAATATATTATAGCTGAAGATTTTATTGCGATGAAAACTGACACGTTTGCCCTCTATATTTCCCTTGAAATGAACGCGTTACATGCGATTCAATACTTATTTACAAACAACTCATCTATCTGTTTCCAATTTAGTGATTACCATACGAATTTTATTACCCATTGCCTGTGACTGTGGCTAGCGGGGGAAAGAAGCTTTTCAAAACTAAAATAATAAAACAATTATTGAGATCTACCCTGGGACAAGAAGGCTTTCAGACTTATCTATTATTAGCATAGAAAGGACATTTCGGAAGCTATAGATGATCAGATATTATAACAGAATTTGCATTAAAAAGGCAAGGCAAGCAAAGATTATCTTTTTACTGACTTATTAAGTATATGTATTAAAGATATGTGTTGTATGTATTTAATATAACGTATTCATTTAGTTGTTATATCAATACATTAATAATTATATGTTAGGTTATAAAATTAATAATAAACTGAATTTATAATATTTTCTGTAATTCGTGTTTCATTTAAGGTAAAAAATATTTCACAGAAATTTCAATTAATCCATATGGTATGATTGGAGGGGGGGAAATTATTCTCGCACACGGGTGGCAGCTACCCTAGAAACTGCCCTGTAATTACTAGCACATTAAAAGCTACTAAATTACTGTCAACATTTACATACATACAAACACACACTTTCTAATTTTATCTCTGATGAGATGGAGTTGTTTATGAAGCATATTTGGAAAATATGAATACGGTTCATATGAATGGGTGTTAAAACTTATAAAGTATTTGTACCTACATTTACATATACGTTGGTCTGCTATGTGAAATTTATTTCAGTCATCAATTATTTTTATTGCATTTCCACGATTCATTCTTTATTGTTCTATACATCACTAGGTATAAAGTATGCGAATAAATACCGTAAAAATGACGAATAAAATTCATTGTACCTCAATATTTTAATAACAATATTATGACTGTATAGAGGTTTAAAAATGTATGATATGTTTTAGTGTTTAATCTGTTAAAAATTTATTGAAATGCATTCGGACGCAATTTCATTTAAAAAGAGAACTGTCACTCGAAGTATTTTACTTATGCTATGAATATATCTATCTTCTGATAAATAAAACATGTCATGTTCATTCATTACAAAATCAATATACTTACCCCGCCGCCCGAAAAAAAGTGCCGAAAATAAGTTTAAAATGTTCATGTTTCTATAAAAAAATGGATCCAATTCCTACGACACGAAATATTTAAATCATGAAATAATTATCAACACCATCACGGAAATTTGAAGACCATCACGAAAATTGAAGTCCAAATAAGTGTGACCCAGCGGTCTACCAAAAAAACGAAAAGGTAGCGCCTAACGGAAATTGATATTGGCACAATGCAACAGCTGGTAGGGTATGCCAGGTAAATTGCAGAGAACCTGAGTTTGAAATGAAGCGCCAGATAGATACCCGCTTTGGCATCCAAGAGAGTCTGCCGAAAAGTCCGTCTTAATCAAAATGGCTAAAAACAAATTTAGGCAGGGTCCTACTCCTTGCATCTCTTTGTGCCCCCCATACACTCTTGATCGAAAAAATTATCCATTGTAAGTGGATGTTTATTTTTCATTTCTATCTAAAGAGCCAAAAATCAAATTAATATAATCTAACAATAGTGATGTATGTCAAACATGACGGTGAGATAGTAAATGAAATGTATCTATACACAAAATTATATTCAACACATCATTGTCAAATGTTGGAAAATCATAATAATGCGCAGAAACAAATTGTGATTAAGCGGCTTCGTGCTTATGAGTATCTTAAAGACAGATTTAAAAATGTCCACTGAGCTTTGTGCAGAAAGCACTTGTTTTAAATTGTAATTATTCGCTAATTAAACAGCAGTGAAATAAACAATTTCCATGAGGTTTACTGTTGTATTTCACCAATATGATTATCATAAAAAAATAAATAGGCAGAGAATAGAATCTAGAGAGACTTCTCGGAATAAACGTGTTTATCATTAAAACATGTCACTGAGCGTGCGCGGAAACAGTGAGTTTCTAAAGACATATTTAAACATGCCACTGAGCATGCGTAAAAATCAATTGTAAATTGTAAATTAGCGCTAATTAATAGAAATTGCTGTCACAAAAACCAAATTTAAGAATTCTACAGATTACAATCTTTCGTTTAAGACTAAATGAAGTAAATTGATGCAGTAGTTGCTCTCACAGACTGCCCAAAAAGTCGGCTTAGCAAATTAAATATTAGATGATATATATTATGCATATATCCCATATTATAACCGAAAGATATATTATGTCAGCCGTATACTTCTGATATAATACATCTTTTCATACAAGGAAAATTATGTGAATTTTTCGTGCAAAGAAGTTTCACAAAAGTGAAATAAAATTTTATGAAAAGTCTGTTTAATTTAATCTTCGCCTTCCCTTCCAATCCATAATTCTGATGCAGATTTCTGTTACTTGTGGTTACGAATCGGACGACCGATTCCGGGACGTTAGAGGAAAAGCGGTTTTTGGGTCGATTCCCATCCAACCATCACCGGCCCTTAAAAGGGTACACACTACGGGATCCCCGTCGGAGATTCGTAAATCACCCGGCAACGGTACGGATCATTTTCCCCGAACCTATCGTTCTACCGAGAGCCTCCAGAACCGGCCCGTCAAGTTGCCGTCAGTCTTGTGGGGGTATATATATATATATATATATATATATATATATATATATATAATATCCGGGCTACATAATAATTGGAAGCCCTGAACGATTTCAAAGAAATTTTAATGTCTGAAAAATACAGTTGCGACTGTAAGCACTCAAGAAGTTTAAAGTCTGGGAATAATTTCTGCTAGAATAAAAAAATTAATAATTATCTAAATATTAAATTTCAAGCACATTGAACCATTAATGGATTTTAGAGCAGGCGTGAGGTGTTAAAACTTTCCCCTGTCCTTTATATTCCATTTAATTTGTTAGAAGTATGTTATAGGATAACGTTTTGCCTATGGAATCCAAATGAAACTGAGTGCATATAGATTCCGTCTTACAGAAATACTCAGTGAGAATAATAAACTTTAAATATTTATCTCTGTAATATCTCCAACTAGATAAGATTCTAGTACCTATCTCTCTTAAAGTCAAGTACACGGAATCGTTTTGAGTTACTTTTTATTAATTTGGCACATCAAGGATCTTTCGAACAAAACGGATATCTCTTGAGTGTGGCTGTTCATTTATGTATCATTATAATTCATATAAGTAGGGATGTACGATAAAATATATCCAGAAGACTCTAGATAAAAATCTCCGAAATTAAAAACTCTCCCAAACACTTGTGAAGTAAAAGAATGATTAATATACGAAGAGAATTCATTTTATATAGAATAAATTTCTGAATACCCGTGCTTCGCTACAGACTACATTCAAATTTAATACAAACGGTCAATGTATGCAATTAAAGCCCCAAAAAACAAAAAATATATTTATAAAAATATCATAACGGATATTTTTGCAGAGAAAATAATGTAGAAAAAATTATTCAAATTAAATACAACGATCAATGTATGCAATTAATTTGTATGTTTTAATATCCATAAAACATACAATTTTTGCTTAAATTTTTAAATAAATTTCCATCTCTATAGACTAGTGGTTAAATTTTATCTTTTGCCGTATTTCAATATATTTTTTGCCAATTTATTTCGTTGTTATGCACGTGATGCAAAATTATTTTTTAAAGTATCACAAAAAGGAAAGAAACCACGTAATCAGCATTTAATAAATTTAATTCTAAAAATTAATCTATAAAAATTCACCAAAAATCAGAAAATGGAGGTAAAGATTCGAAAAAGATTTCATTTTAATGGAATTTTTATGATCGTTCTCGTGCTATACATTTTATAACCCCTCAAATTATTATTTTAAATGCAAACGTAAAATACGTTACAAAAACAGCTTAAAATTTTAGTTTTTAAAAATTCTAGAAATAATTTTTCAAAATTATTTCTTAGTGTACCCCTACACTATAAGAAGAATCGCCATGGAAAAATTTCAGCCGTTTAGGTCCAGCGGTTTGGCTGTGCGTTATATGTAAGTCAGTCAGCCACTGAACTGTTTTCTATATATAGATTAAATAGCTGAAACCCGGGCTTCGCTACGGAGTACATTCAAATTAAATACAACGGTCAACGTTATGCAATTTATGCCAAAAATAATATATAATTATTTATAATAAATTCCGATGATCAATGTATACAATTGATGTAAATATATATCTATCTATATATATATATTTATAAAAAAATCGTAAGGGATATGCATTTTTTTTGGATAATATCCAATCGTCTGCTGCATTTAGAAAGAGGAAAAAAATATTTTTTTTTGTCTATTTAGTTGTTACGCACGTGACGATAAATTTATTGAAAGTACCAGAAAAAAAATTCACGTGATCAGCATTTAATAAATTAAATTCTAAAAATTAATCTTTAAAAATTCACCAAAATCAGGAAATGGAGGTAAAAATTCGAAAAAATTTCATTTTGAAGGAATTTTTATGATCTTTCTCGTGATATAAACTTTATAACCCTCAATGTATTATTTTAAATGCAACGTAAAAAAAGTTTAAAAAACAGCTTAAAAATTTAATTTAAAAAAATCTAAGAAGAATTTTTGAAAAATCTTTCTTAGTGCACCCCTACACTATTAGAAGAATCGCCATGCACAATTTCAGCCCTTTAGGTCCAGCGGTTTGGTCTGTGCGTTTTATGTCAGTCAGTCAGTAAGCGAATGAATGAGTCAGTTACGGAACTGTTTTATATATATACATATGAAAATTGAGAGCGATATGGTTTCCTTCAACTAGCATGTCTCGCCAAGTAAAGCGATCTAATTAGGGATAAATACTATGTCTTCGTTCGCTTTGATGCTTTTAATGACTCTTATATATAAAGTCCTGGAGAGAAATGCAAAAGTATTTCAATCGTTGAAATCTTCAAAACGTCGTGGACTCTTATTGGAGTTTATATGTCCAGGACTAGTTTATACTATCCTGGCAAAACTAAGAAGCGGGCATACTAGGCATGTGTCTTTCGTACTGTTGAATATATTGGTGTCTCTGCGGTCCAGCTCCTGATTGATCAGGAATTTGTCACTGCGCGATTCATTCAACATGATCTATTGGAGTTGGTATGGCTTATAACTAGGTCAAGGACATTAGCCACAACAAAATAATATGAAAAAGATTATTTCTTGACTTTAAGGGAAAGAAAAGAGAGAATACTCCATTATCACCAAAATAATGTTTAGTAAAATTCATAAGTTTCCATTGCATAAATTTAATAAAATTACAATTTTGATCACTTTGATCATTTTATTTAGATTTTCAGACAATGTTTCTACTGATAAAACAATTATGAACGTTTTCAATGATTTGCCATCTAGACGACATTTTTCTGTATAAAATAGGTTATAATTATACTTTTAATAACATTCTGACAAATTTGACCCCTAAATTTTGATATATTTTCCCCATTCTTTATTTTTTTTAAACTGACTTCACACTTCTATAACAGACGTAAATCAATCGCAGGTAGAATTATCTTGATTTAATAAATTTTTTCAAAGTGATTAAACCCGATTTATTTACCAAATAGAAATACAAAACTATTCATCAACACATGTTCGTGTATGTCACTAAGTGAAAATTGAGTTATTTGTACACAGTATGAAATTTTAACTGAATAATTACAATTGGCTGAAATATTAATTACTTGAACTTAAATTTGCATTGAGGTATACTTTACTATTGCTTGGATACGAAAGGTATAGGAGAAGAACAAAGTAAAGAAAGGGGATAAAAATTCTTAAATCGGCATTTCATTTAAATATGATAGGGCTAGAAAATACAACTTTATTAAAGAAGGAATAGCATATTCTCTAGGAGTAATGAAAATGTCTGAAAACAAAGATATGCTACTGGAATTACACAGATGAAAATTTCAATTCTAACAATTAGAAGTAAGAAAACAATCAAAGTAAATAAAACTTAGTTTCCCATCTATCTAAAACCTCCAAGCAGTATTTACAGGTAAAAATGATTTAGATTCTGATAGTACTGTAAATTATTCCATTTAAATATGAGTAAAGAAATTTTTAAAAAGAAGCCAAAAACATTGCTATTGTTTTCACGTACACCCCAAGTATCTTGACTTAAAGGATGAATAATTCTAATTAGATTCAAAATTATTCTATTTCAATATGAGGAAAGAATATTTTTTAAAAAGAAGCCAAAAAACATGCTATTGGTTTTCACGTACACCCCAGATTTCTTGACTTAAATGATGAATAATTCTAATTATTTTCAAAATTATTCCATTCAATATGAGGAAAGAATATTTTTTAAAAAGAAGTCAAAAAACATGCTATTGTTTTCACGTATCACCCCAGATTTCTTGACTTAAATGATGAATAATTCTAATTATTTTCAAAATTATTCTATTTCAATATGAGGAAAGAATATTTTTTAAAAAGAAGCCAAAAAACATGCTATTGTTTTCACGTACACCCCAGATTTCTTGACTTAAATGATGAATAATTCTAATTATTTTCAAAATTATTCCATTTCAATATGAGGAAAGAATTTTTTTTAAAAGAAGCCAAAAAACATGCTATTGTTTTCACGTACACCCCAGATTTCTTGACTTAAATGATGAATAATTCTAATTATTTTCAAAATTATTCTATTTCAATATGAGGAAAGAATATTTTTAAAAAGAAGCCAAAAAACATGCTATTGTTTTCACGTACACCCAGATTTCTTGACTTAAATGATGAATAATTCTAATTATTTTCAAAATTATTCCATTTCAATATGAGAAAGAATATTTTTTTAAAAGAAGCCAAAAAACATGCTATTGTTTTCACGTTCACCCCAAGTTTCTTGACTTAATGATGAATAATTCTAATTAGATTCAAAATTATTCCATTTCAATATGAGTAAAGAATATTTTTAAAAGATGCCAAAAACATGCAATTGTTTTCACGTACACCCCAAGTTCTTGACTTAAATGATGAATAATTCTAATTAGATTCAAAAATTACATTAAAAAGTTATATGCACTTAATAAAACTTCATTTCCATTATTTTAGCAAAAACTAACGTTCTATTGAAGTAAAAGTTTTGAATTATTATAAATATTTAAACTAACGTTTATATATTCTTAATACATGTCAATGAACTGACTTTTTGTTACTAATGATTGTAGATTTTGTAGATAATAAAATTTAAATTGAATTTTCCTCCGATGACATCAAAAGTTAAGCCTTTTTACGTCTAGGAAGCTAGTAATAACGGATATTATACAAATATATTATTAGACAACATACATTAAAATATGCATTTTGAAATTTTTGAATTCGAATGAACATTTGTCACGGAAAAGGAAATCTGTTAGTAAAAAATTCATAAAAAACCATTGCTTATTAGGGCAATTTTATAAACGTTTTACGTATACAATAAAAATAAACAGGCCCGTGCAAGTAACAAAATTATTACGAAGGTATTATTATTATAAATTATATTTAACACAGTAGATAACAGCAATAAACATTTTTAGAAGCTGAAAGGAGTATTGCTCTTTCAATTACAATAGACATGAGCACGCTAATTTGTACACAACAATATTGATGAAAGGAATACTAAATTAATCGCATTTGTATCAATGCGTAATATTTAATTACTTTAAAGCATGAAATATCTGAGATACATGTAACTACAGTCATTGTGGGTATTCTTATTAAATTAGGATTACTTTCATTGTTACTAGAATTTTGGCGACTTAGGTTTAAGAAAGAAATCTGTTAACTGAAATGAAAATTCTTTCAAACAGTTCGCAGTAAATTACTTTTTCTTTTCAAATTACTTGTTTAATTGCAGATATAATTAAATCAGAAATAGATTTTAATTTAGTATTGGGCTTATCTCATAACAAGTATAAAAATGTTCACAAATACTTACACAAAAGGATCGGAACAACGAACTCTCAAATTCTGTATTATGTGTTGTCATTTTAAAAGTCTCTAACATGTATTTTATTATCTCCTTTCAATTTCAGGTAAATTTCTTTATTTTTAACCCTCATATTAACTTAATCATTAAGCCTTGTGCATGTAGACAGCAATTTGTTTCGTTACGATTACTCTAAGCAAAACCATACATTGATTATTATAAAGTGAAAATACCGTGTAGTTAATTTAAATGTAAAGGGAATTCATAAAGGCTAATTTAATTAAACTAAGTACTGAAATAATGTATAAAACGAAGCTTAAAACAGTTGTAAACTTAACATTTTTAGCGATACTTTGGTAAGAGAATGTCATGAGCCATGATGCTGTACATTATACTATCAGTATGCATGTTGAATACATGTTGTACACATGTTGAATATATATATATATCATTATCTATGACCATGAACTCTACGCTGCAAAATGCAGCGTACTTTCTGAATTGGAAAGCAAATTAGGATCTCTAAAAAAATTACAGTTTAACGCTAATTAATATAGTTAAATATAGTTTATGCTTCTAGCTATTACATATATATATATATATATATATATATATATATATATATATATATATATATATATATATATATATATATTATAAGTGTTTGGGGAATCATTTTTTTATTTTATGCTAATAATATTAAATTTATATTGACATGTTATGATAATTGTCAAAGATAACTGGCTGTGAATGAATTTTTTTTTCGAATATTTACTGTATTGTATGCTATGTATTCTATTTTATTGTGTTCTGTGCTGTATTATATGCTATTTGCAAATAATGTGTGCCGTAATGAAGACAGTAAATGGGAGTTTTTTATTCGTGAAGTCCCATGTAACTTTAAATTAGCATATATATATATATATATATATATATATATATATATATATATATATATATATATATATATATCTATATATATATATATATTTATTTTTTTTCTAGGGAAACTCTAGGATAGATGGCCATAGTTTTTAAAAGATTAAAATAAAAATTTTTAGAATGCAAACACAAGAAATATTTATGATTATTTAAAATTCTTATACATGCACTCATCATATTTTAGACAAAAATAATTAAACATTGAGAACAAAAAGTGGGAAACATAGTTTGAAATTAAAATGGCATATGACCATCTTTCCTTCAAGCCGAGGAGAGATGGCTATTCAATAAAAGAAAGAAAAAGCGAAGTTAAAATAGCAAACAAACAACACATTTCATATAGTTAATCATGAAAATCATATAGCAATATATAAAGATGCAATTATATCACGGGAAAATGAGTAAATAAAATTCGGAAAAAAACAACATTTGAAGTATAATGTGACGGTGAAAGTTGTGGGTAATTAGTAATTTTATTTATATTTTAATATTTATCTTTTAATAAGTCAATGATTTTCTAAATATAATTAATTTGTACATTTCATTGCATTGTGATTCCCAAATGAAGGAAACAACTCTGGTTTTATATGACCAATTAATTTATTGATTAACATAAATGATATGATATAATACATTCCTACAAAACAGGTCATACTTCATCTACACATACATTTAATTCATTCACTACAAAATCATTATTCGAATTAAGTCATTATACGAATTATCATTTATTTTTCGCTAACTTCCATTATCTGATTACTTCACTACCGCGCTCTATATTATTAAGTTAATGAAGGCTACGTTATAAGAAGCAATGACGGTATAATATGAAGAGGAAATAAAGGGACCGTACCTCTACAGATGATAATTGGCTCGTCGTTGTGGACATCGGGCACGGAGCTATAACGGACTTCATTTCATACACACATCACTGGTACTGGATACACACACGGTAGAGTACGGGACTCCTTTAGTCATTCTAGGCACTGGATACACACACGGTAAAGTACAGGGCTCCTTTAGACATTCGAGGGACTGGATACACACACGGTAGAGTACAGGGCTCCTTTAGTCATTCTAGGCACTGGATACACACACGGTAGATTACAGGGCTCCCTTAGTCATTCTAGGCGCACGGCATTGGGCAATGGGGCGCATTCGTCTTACAGCTCTGCTGGCATCGGTCACGGCTTATATCATCATCATCGGGCGCACTTCGTACATTTTTACTAGCTAGATTGCTACCACTTCTGACGCTAACTTCTAACTCTCTCTGTGTCCTGTCTGTCTTTTTGCTGCCTCATATTGTTTCATATTATTTTTCTCTAATTTATGCCGGCTCCGCCTCTTCTTCATTCCATTGTCCATATTATTATATGTCATCACAACTCGTCCGTGGCTGCCTTTTCTGCATCCCCTTTTCACCAATACGCAATGAGGGCGGGATTTATAAAATTCTCCTTTTTTTCCATGCACTTTTTCCCATGCTCCGACATCATGAAACACGTGTTCTGTTTTATAGCCCTCATAAATTTTCAGTCTTCCTTTCTTCTTTTCTTCTCTTCGTTGCCATTCATTCTACAGCACTTTTATTTTCTAGTTTTATCTTTAGTAGCTTACAATTATTGTTGGCCATTTGCTTCTTAGCACTGCTTATTTCTTACATTTCGCAATTATGTTACTTTGTCCCGTACTTTTCGATTTAGCTGCCCCTGGCCGTGACATTATTGTCATATCCCTATGACATATAATTTCAACAATTCACTTTTTTACCACATTTTTGGCAAAGGTCTTGATAGTTTCTACACGTATCATGGAACCACTTCAGGCACCTTATACATTTTATCCAGTCATCCTTTTTAGTTATGGTATTGTATTCTTTTCCACGACCAACACCGTGATCCCCATCAAATTCTATTCCCTCGGAATCTGTAGAATCTAATAATTTCAAATGTATTCCATCTTCTTCGTTACTTGAAGTGTCGTATTTTTGTTTCCTTCTCGTGTTTATTTTAGGATTTTTACTGGTTTTAAACTTATTTATCAACTTTATCTGTTTCTGGGATGAAAGTTTCCGACGGTTTGTCAATATTTTCTGGTGATGTCTAAAGCATAGCTACCTGTTTGGTACGTTTTGTAACTGTTTTTGTCATGGTTACATTAGGAACAGGTGCATATAATATAATTATAAACATAAAAGTTATATAATTATTTTAAATATAATTATATTTAGTTAAAATCCTCACTCCATATAATTTTTAAATATTGCTTAAATGTGGTCATCTCTCCCCGATTTATGTGTCCATCTATCTTGAAATTGAAGGACAGATGGCCACCCAATTTAAAGCTTCACTCTGCCATTGTACGTCTTTGTAGGCTTACAAGCAAAGATTGGATTATAGACGTGCCTTAAAAGTCCGTAAAGAAAATAAAATGTAACGTACGTATTTCAAAACATTCAGATACCTAACTCAACAGAAATATTCAACCACTAAATTAAATAAACATTAAAATTTCACTTACTTTTTATAAAAGAAAAACACAGCTGTGCCTTGCAATGAATGAACTTGTTGAAAACATAATGCAATGAATGAACTTGTTGAAATATATATATATATATATATATATATATATATATATATATACATCTATATATATATATATATATATATATGTTTACAATATTGTAAACAAATAAATATATATATATATATATATTTGTTTGAATAATAATTAATTTACTGTAAGAACAATCATATAATTTTTTTCCATTTCCTGTTCAATAAAATGTAAAATAATAATATATGATATTGGAAAACAATAATGAAGCTGAAAGTTTATTGATTATAATATTGCTAATTTTTAATTAATATTCTTTGAATTTTCATTGACAAAGAAAATTCTTTAGTGTAACAAAAGTTTTAAGAAAATAATTTTTAGCCACTTTTATCTATATATATATATATATATATAATATATAAATTTGTAAGAAGTCTTGTGATTGTTAAAAACTTATAAATTTTACTATCTTTCGAAGGCTGAGCCGTGAAGTTTTTATTCTTCCAAACTTAGAAAATGCACTTGGAGTAAATGCACTAAAGTGTTGTTGCTTTTTTTTCTTTATGATGCACTATTTGAAGTCATTTAATAAATTTCCGAAAAGCTTCAGTTCAAGATAATGCTAAATGACATGAGTTATAGTATGTTATTGACGTTTGATTAAATTGTACTAATCTTATTTTTCTTTGTTAAAAATGAGAAAAATTTAATTTATATCCCACTTGCAAATTATACAAAAAATTCAAATATTTTTATTGGTAGTTTAGTTATGTGTACATATAAGAAACTGGAGATGTCTTTATACTCAACCTATGTTCAGTTAAATAGTATTTTTTATAAAAGTAAATAACTTTTTGTGAAAAAAAATTTATTAATTAAACTAAACCATAATTTAACTGATATTTTTAACTTTTGTTAGAATAATAATTAATTTACTGTAAGAACAATCATACATTTTTTTTTCCATTTCCTGTTCAATAAAATGTTAAATAATAATATATGATATTGGAAAATATTATTGAATCTGAAAGTTTATTGATTACAATTTTGCTAATTTTTAATTAATATTCTTTGAATTTTCATTGACAAAGAAATTTCTTTAGTCTAACAAAATTTTTCAGAAAATAATTCGTAGCCACTTTAGAAAATTACTCATGAAAGACATAAAGAAATAATTTTAAAAAAAATAAAGATCATTATTTATAACATCCATTAGTTAATTCATTAAATTAGTATCGACAAGCTTAGCATTGCTTATCTCATTTATTTCATTTCTAAATAGGTTGTTTGAATGGTTGGGTTATAATGGAGGTCCAGAGAGGACATGCTGCGCCAAACACAAGGTAATATGTGAATAGAAATGATTTATGCATTACTTGAAGAACAATATTTACGAAAGCATTATTTTCCGTTTATAAACAAAACACTAATTTATTAATTTACTTTTAGGATGTTTTCTCTTAAACATAATTATTTAAAAACCGATCTTAAGTGGTATATATCATTAATAAATAACCTGAAATAGAAATGTATTCAGTCATTTTAATTTTCAAATGTGAATAAGCATCTTATCTGCAAATTTTCAACTTAACAAAAACTAGTTGGTACCCGTCCAAACATGACGGCTAGATAGTAAATAAGTGTATTAAAACAGAAATTATACTCAACACATCATTGCAAAATGTTGAAAATCATTATAATGCGCAGAAAGCAAATTTTTAATTCTAAATTATTGCTAATTAAAAAGCGCGAAATAAACAATTTACATCCGGTTTAATCTTATATTTTACAAACATAATTATCATATAAATAAAAATGGCAGAGAGAGATCTAGAGAGACTCCTCGGAATTGAAACATGTCACTGAGCATGCGCAGAAACAATGATTTTCTAAAGCCAGATTGAAACATACCACTGAGCATGCGCATAAATAAAATTTTAATTGTAAATTATAGAACATTAATAAAAATTGCAGTTACAAAAACCAAATTTGACAAATCTACAGATTACAATCTTTCGTTTAAGACCAAAATGAAGTAAATTTATGCAGTAGTTTTCCCTCACGGACTGCCCAAAAAGGCGGCTTAGCAACTTAAATATATAGATTCCGTGTTATACAGCAATCGAGATTCAAAAGCTGTTATAAATGTACACTATCTACCAATAAGTATTTGGACACCCATGCAAATGACGATATCAGGGACCCTGATATACCTCA
The DNA here is from genome assembly GCA_907164885.2 of Dolomedes plantarius. Lineage (NCBI taxonomy): Eukaryota > Metazoa > Arthropoda > Arachnida > Araneae > Dolomedidae > Dolomedes > Dolomedes plantarius. The sequence continues at coordinate 46,221,312 of OU015497.1, read as the reverse complement.
CGCCGTCCTCCATTAAATATCGTGTAGGAAACATCATTGGCATTAGTTGCATGCAAGATACCACGAAGTGCAGAGTTATCTGTTTTCGAGAAAGGTATGATCGTCGGATATCACAGAAATGACAGATCCTTAAGGGACATATTAAGAGAGCTGAATTACACAAAATCGACAGTGACTAAGTGTTTCAGAAGTAGAAAGCGAGCGGAGATTGCCGGAATGTTTTCCGAGTCGGCAGACCCACGGAACTGAGAGACAGAGACCGACGGATGCTGTGCAGAGAAATTCGGAAGAACCGCACCCAAACGATGGCCCACATACTCCAAGTGTTTCAACAGGCATCCGTCGATCAATACCATCCACAAGGAAGCACATCTGCTTGATTTTCATGGTCGTGTTACCGCCCAGGAGACTTTGATCACAGTGCAACCGCCCTGCTCGGTTAATATGGTGCAAATCACGTCGTAAGTGGACCGTTGATCAGTTGAAACGGGTTTTCTGGAGAGACGAATCAAGGTTCACCGTTTACCGCTCGGATGGTAGGGTCTGGGTCTGGCGTCTGCCTGGAGAATGCCTCCTGCCAGAATGCATTGTATCCACAGTAAAGTTCGGTGGAGGTGGAATTAAGGTCTGGGGGTGTTTCTCCTGGCATGGACAGGTACCCTTGGTCCAAATTCATGGTAAGCTCACGCCGATGCCTACTGCGCTATTTTGGATGACAGTGTGCTTCCTACGCTGTGGTAATTTTACGGATTGGACCCATGTTACTTCCAGGACGACAACGTCATCTGTCATATAGCGAGGTCCACATAGATTGGTATGGCGACAATGGGGTTAACCTAATGGTCTGGCCTGCTCAGAGCCCAGAACTCAGCCCTATCGAGAACCTCTAGGTCGAGTTGAATCGCCGAATCAAGGGATGCAACAACCGTCCAAAATTAGTGAAGGAACATACATTTCTTCTCCAACCCGAGTGCAAAAAAAATACCACTAGCCGCCATACAAGGACTTTTGAAAAGCTTGCTCCGGAGAGTTGACGCTGTAGTTGCCTCTCGTGGAGGCTCTACCACCTATTGAATATGAATAAATTTTGTTTTTCTTTTCTATCACAAGTGTCCAAATACTTATCGGTAGATAGTGCATGTATGTAGTATGTACACACACACACAGACAATTTTCTCTTCAATTTTTTAAAACGAAATTCTGCAACATTAAAAATAAAATTAAAATGCCATACAATATAACATACGAGGACTTGCTTTTAGAATTATCACTGAATATTCTTCCAATACGTTGATCATGATAGACTATTAAACCATTATTACTGAAGAATTCTTTGTGTGATGAAATTAACCACAACTTTCCGTCGAGTGATACTACAGCAGTAAGAATCTGAAAAAAAGTAAATGAGAAGAAACATGGCAAGAGCTAGTCTGCCTTCAATGCATCCCAATGAAGTTAATTCATGAAAAACATATCGGCTAAATAAAGAAATATTCATTACATTGGATTACGGGGAGAAAGGCTGTAGCTAACTCTTAAAATGTTCATGTCTTTGATAACTGCATCACACAATAAAGAATGTTGATGATAATTTGTGCTGTAGGAAGTATTGGGATCAACAAAATAAATTTCACTTTGGTGCGTTGAGGATTTAAGCTAACTAGTTCCAAGATGAAAGATTCTGCAATTCTTCCTAAATTAAATTTCTGTTTTTGAAGAGAGATCTGTTTCCAACAGGAAACAAAATATATTCCAGTTCGTTTAAAAGGAGCTTTTAAACAAACAAATCTGGACATTATCCTGTCCAAGACGAAGCCAAAATTTTTCTAAGATGAGAAGAAATTTCCACTCTGCAATAAAGCAGTCTTGAGTACCTTGTAGGACTTTGAGAAGCAATCAGGCACGTCTGTGAACTTAAAATCATGCTTCGCCATTGCAACTAGTAAATGATTTGTTTGAATAATTGTAGTAATTGGCCTTCCATGCTTGTAACATCTAGTTTTAAAGTAAGATTACGTTCCTCCATAACGGACCTCCGGAGAGCAAAATTACAGATGTCCGTCGTCACTAGTTATAATGTTGGCAAGGCTCCAATCCCAGTCTATATCGCTTGGGCAAGCAGTAAACAGTTAAACATAAAAGTACCAAAATACGTCAAAATTTTGGCATACATACTTATACATATATACATATATACATACTTATATATACATATATACATACATATATACATACATACATACTTAATAACAATACATAATTAATAATACATACAAAATCCTACGTGATCGTACGTTAATAACCCGTGGTTGTTTCGTTAGACGATACAACCTGAATATTATTTTCCGATCTAGTTGGGCTGTTACCAACTTAATTACAATAAATTCTTTGATAATTGAAGAAAGCACCAATTACGAACGATAATGCTTTAGCATATTGTCTTAAGGACAATTCTATTTTACGGGAATCAAATAAAATATTAGTTTAAAAGATTTAATCTTTTAATCTCTTAAGATCTAAATTCCTTAAAATATAAAATTACTATTTTCAGGAAAACAAATTTCTTTCCAGGGTCACAATCAGACAAAATATAAAGTATAGTATAAAAAAAAGGCATTTACAATATGGTGTGTTACCAAAATTTACATTTATTGATAAATATTTGGGTAATACATTTGTCTACTTTCAAAACTCACAGATATCTAAACAATGAAACCTTAATTGGTCTTCAAATTTTAAGGCCTAAACCGATTCATTTTCTGTTTCACTCGAATTTCAGTAGAAAACTATTCACTATCTAAGAAATTATCTAAACTTCTCGGAATTTATTTGTATATATCGGGATAGTGTAGAGCATGTGTGCCAATTAACGGTTCTTTACAGAATTTCTATAGAACTGAAAGGAATTCCTTACATTTATGTGTTTTGTTATCTAATTCGTATATAAATATCGGATGCTAAAGATAGAATTTTGATGCAAGCATGATCTTTCTAAAGCGATATTAGTTTATATGCGTTTTATTTGTAAAAGGTCTTTTGAAAATAACACTGCATTTCGTATGATACTACTGCATTAAACATATTTTGGTCTCGTACAATTCATCTAAACAGAATGTTCTTGTATGAAACAAATTAGGTAGATGCTATATTAAGCTTTTGTAAGAGATAAAATATGCAGAATGCAGAGAAAGGGGTGGAGGGAAAATGTATTTAATAAGAAGCTCTATATGCAAAAATTATCTATTTAGTCTATGAAGTCTATATGTAGAAATCGTAATTGAAAATTGCGTTTTACAGTATTAGGTATACAAATAACCTGGGAAATCTAGTAAAACCAAAATTTACAATTTGAAGACTGACAAATAGTTATGGAAAATGTTTTAACGTAGGATTACGTTCCACCATAACGGTCCTCTGGAAAGCAAAATTTCAGACGCTAAAACCTCCGTCCGCACCCAGCGAGTTATAATTTTATCAGCGCGCCAAACCCAGTCTGTATCACTTGGACAAGCAGTAAACAGATAAATAGAAAAGTACAAAAATGCCTCACATTTTGACATACATATATGTATATATATATATATATATATATATATATATATATATACATACGTACATATATATAGATATATATACATAACACATACATACATATAAACATACAAAAGAGGTAAGCAACGATAAGTAATCCTACGTTAATAACCAGCGGTAGTTTCTTTAGAAGAGACTTTATTTTTTTTCTCATCAGGTGCGAAAGAACTTAACTGTTTTGTTCCGTATGACAACTAACAAATCTTGCCGAATTTGTAACTATTCTGATGGCACGTAAAATTACCACCTTTTTTTTTAAAACATATAATTACCAGGGTATCGTTTGCGTCATATCCTATTCCATATATATCTACTACCCCATGCATATGTGTGCGTGTGTTGATTGTGGCTCCTCTGTAATTTCCACCCGTTTTATTTAGAAAATAAAACGTTGAGAAAATAAACGGAAATACTAAATTTTCGATATGTATCAGTTTAAAAGTTATCTTCATCCTTTTGCAAATAGTATAAGGTATGAAAAATAAATTATTTAATTCTTTTCCCGATTCAAGGGATGAAATTTGAGTTAAAATATAGCTGCCCAACTTTGATTCAATAATTAAGAAATTTAAAGACAATATTTTTCTAAATAGGGATAGTAAATTAGGCAAAATTTTGTGCTATTATTTTCTTTTAAAGTGCGCTTTATACTTTCATTGGAGTGTATCCGAGTGATAGAAGCTTTTTTGAACTTTCAGATTTTTGCATTACTAACTAAAGAAAAGGTTGTATTTTCTTAGACTCTATACTCTTAATATCTAAAACAATGCATTAAGTAAAGAAAATAAGTTTAATATGAACTTCGTATATTGTTTCAGATGTTCCTGTACAATATGTATACATCCAATTATCAGTTGAGAGTTAATAATTATCAACACTGAAATAATAAAGTAATTGACTATCCTATTTCATATAACAGATTATAAAAAAAAAATTTAAAAATCGGTTTTCAATTGAGTTACGTATTTTTAACTGCAAAATCTGTATTTCAGGTGATCGTAAACTGAAGTTTTTTAATCTCATATTCCTTCTGGATGCTTATACATTGGTTTTCTGAGATGTACAATTCATAGTAGACGTCGTATGAAATTGGTTCAAAAGATAATTGGAAACTCGTTTCTCTCCCCTTTCTTCTATACTTCCTCTTAACCTTTTCATAAGCAACAACCTCCACCATTTGCATGGTGCAGATATTTTCCCCGATTTTTTTAACATAAAAAATCTTGAAATTTTTTCCAATTAAAGTTTGCAAAATGTTTTTACTTCTTTAAAATGATAACAGATGGCAACACTACCATTTATTGCTCATTTAACTGAAATACATTGAATGCAAGTGAAATAAAGACTAGATTTAGGCATTCGAACTGTGCGCCCTGAAAGGAGGAAAGGACCTTATAAACTCTTGAATAATCTGCTTTTTTCCAGTGATTTATGAAATTGGAAAACTTTTTCACTAAAAAGTTTAAAACGTTTCACATTAATTATCTTTCCGCCCGTTCAAATAGCATTGGTTAGAAATATCCCACTCATTTTAAGTCACTGAATCTGAAGTAAAACAAATTGCTGATTTTTTAAGTGTAACACACCATTTCAGATTAAAATAATCTAATGGCTTTTAAATTAATAGTATCCCCAAGTTCTTATCCATAAATACTTATCTTCACAAGAGCAATAGCACCTGCAAATCCTCTTCCATAATTGCATCAATTCAGCACGAGAAAAGTTTGAAATGCATTTTTTTACTCCTTGGTTTATGTATGTTATTTTATTAATTCTATCTTGTTACCTTATTAACTAACTTTCTTGTAACACAACTTGCATCATAAAAGTCCCAGAGAATGATTTTAAAATGTAGCAATCCAATGCTATGTCGGATGAGGGAAAGAGGTGTCGTTCAACGAAAAATATAAATATCCAGCCTACAGGTAGCCTTAGACCTAGGTTTTGCCCTTGTTAGAGACTCTTCAGCAAAGGAATAACCGAAGAATACGCTAGACCAGAAGTGGGCAATTGTTTTGGCTCGAGAGGCCGCTTAAAATTATTGCATTTATTAGTTAACTTTGCATTTCAGAAAAGGTATAAATTGTATCATAAAAATTAATGAATACAAATTAAATAAAATATTGGCAGTTTTCCTGGCTGTCTTGGCGGGCAAAAAAAAAAAATCTGTAGCGGGTGGCATGTGGCCCACGGGCTGCAATTTGCCTACCCCTGCGCTAGAGGAAAAGGAATTCCTAATAGGGATTTTTTACGGCCTAAATTTCTACTGCCGACTAGAAAAGAACAATCAATCTGCCAACTTCGGTAAGAATATCGTAGAGATAAAAAAATATGAGTAAAAAAGATAAGTTTAATTCAATTTATTTCCAGTTAAGCATCACATGGGATATTTGACAAAGTAGATTAATTGTAGTTAAGAAACTACACTTAGAAACATTCAATTTATTAAAATTTTTATTTACATTAATTTTGAACTTAATTTTATATTAATTTTGAACTTAACTTACATAAATTTTGGACTAAAATAGGGCGAAAGATAAGTTTAATTTGATCTTTTAACAATTTAGTACACCTATACCTCGCTATACGACTGCTCTTTATACGGCATTTCGCTATAACGGCCTTTTTTAACTATGGGACTTTTTCGATTTACGGCCCCCAATGTTTCGTTATACGGCCACAACAGCGGAAAGTGAAAAATGCAGCATATTATAGCTTAGTGTTTCTTCATGTTAATGTTCGTCATCACAATAAAACAGTTTTTAAACATTTTATTTTATGTTTTTTATTATACGTATACATATGCGCATATGATTTTTTTTCTTTGTTTATAAGTTTATTTTTTGATTTTCTGTTTATTATTACTTTGTTTTGTACTTTTATTTTCATGTAAACATTTTTATAGGGAAAAAATAATAAAATACTTTATGAACTAAAAATATTATTATTTATAAAAAATTGAAATAGATCCCATTAAATTTGTTTGGATTTGTATCAAAATAATTGATTCGTTATACGGCTTTTCGCTTTATAGCCAACGTTTCTGGAACGCGTCTAGGCCGTAAAGCGTGGTATGGGTGTATTAAAATAGCCAATCCCACTTTCGCTAGAAAAACCAAACATCCACTCTATACTTTATAGTCAAAAGGAAATTGTAAAAGCCTGCCTAAGTACGATAATCCTTCAAAGGTCATGATTTAAATGCTATTTAAGCTGAAATGAAACAAATTCATTGCACCTGGAACGTGTTTTGCCCTCTATTAAACGCCATGACGCATGAATACTCGTCTTTGTGTAATATCATACCATGCGTTCTAATTTTAGAGCTCTTTCGCTAGCGCCATTCAATCCAACTTCCCCCAAGAATATTTCTACAGCCCGCAATTTCTTAACTCGCGTATTTAACCACGTGTGGAATTTCCTTTGAACCTTTCATTGCCGGAATCCTGAAAACTTTTAATAAATTACTCAAGCTTTATGGGAACGTAATCTCAAAATTAATTTCCACATTTTCGCCTCCGAAAATGTGTTTTAACTGCGCAAAACTTCAGCGTTATTTGTTTATCGTTTATTCATGGTTGTATCTGTTTGTTTCATATAACTGATGTAATGAAAAGAGATGAAAACTGTTCCCAAAAAGATGAGCAGTTTTTTTTTATCTAAGAATATATCAAATTCATATTTAAATTAATTTTATTTCGATTTTTTTCCAAAATTTTATTTCATACCCCCTATGTTGCTTGGAAGTTTCCGTTAAAGGACTAGATTCAGACTGCTATGCACTGACCCTACTGGATTTTATCACCTCAATCTAAATATATAAAACAATTCCGTAACTGACTCATTCATTCACTGACTGACTGACTGACTGACATACAACGCATAGACCAAACCACTGGACCTAAACGGCTGAAATTTTGCATGGCGATTCTTCTTATTGTGTAGGGGTGCACTAAGAAAGATTTTTGAAAAATTCTTCTTAGATTTTTTAAATTAAATTTTTAAACTGATTTTGTAACTTTTTTTAAGTTTGCATTTAAAATAATAATTTGAGGTCTATAAAATTTATATCACGGGAAAAATCATAAAAATTCCTTTAAAATTAAATTTTTTTCGAATCTACCTCGATTTTATGATTTTTGGTGAATTTTTAAAGATTAATTTTCAGAATTTAATTTATTAAATGCTGATCACGTGATTTCTTTTTCTCGCACTTTAGATAAATTTATCGTCACGTGCGTAACAACTAAATAGACAAAAAAAATTGCTTCTTTCTAATGCAGTAGACGATTGGATATTATCAAAAAAAAATATCCCTTACGATTTATATTTATATATATATATATATATATATATATATATATTACATCAATTGTATACACTGATCGTCGCATTTATTATAAATATATATATATTTATTTTTTGTTTGGTATTAATTGCATACATTGACCGTTGTATTTAATTTAAATGTACTCCGTAGCGAAGCGCGTGTTTTCATCTAGTGTTAACATATGGAGAACATTTGTCTACTATTTACAGCTACGTAAATGTTAATAATACAATATAAATGGTAGAACTTTTCCGCACGTTCCGACAAGATTCATTTTATAAATTTCGTTAATCAAAGGAATTTAGGAGCGTTTAAAACACAATATACCAGATTTTTTTTCCCGATTAATTTAATTTTTAACTTATTAATTTCATTTAAAAAGAAAAGTAGATTTCCGCTAGGTGTAAAATTTCTTTCTCTATTACGGAGTACAGTTGTTTAAAAAAATTAAATCCAAGTCGGCAATCCTTGGACAAATTTTCTCCATAGGTTAACATTGAGGTGATCGAATCCAATAGGTTTCGTACACAGCAGCATTAAACAATTGTTCACCCTTGGACTAAAGGCACTGTGAGACCATAAGTAAGAACGTATTGGACATACGTCCCTTGATAAATGTTCATTTTAATATACATACTACTAATATACCTATACATACGTCTATATATTTTGTCTATTTATAGATAACTAGCTGAATACCCGTGCTTCGCTACGGAGTACATTTAAATTAAATACAACGGTCAATCTATGCAAATAATGCAATACACATATATATATATATATATATATATATATATATATATATATATATATATATATATATATATATATATATATATATATATATATATATATATATATACCGTAAAATCTCGACTATAATACGCAACCGAGTATAATACGCATGCTTGATTTTGCGCGAAATTTTCGGAAAAAATTAAAATTTGACTATAATACGCACCCATAAATTTTCAATATTTTATTTAAATATTGCACAAATATTTATTAAAATAAATAAAATTTGTAATAAAAAGAAACGAAAACGTCAAATTCGATAGAAAAAACTTAAATTGTTAATTCAAAACAAACAATACTGTCAAATTATCAGTCTTAATCACTTTCACTAGAATACAGCTCATCTATTGTTTTTGCGTCCATGTCACAATTATTGTTGCCGTAGTAATATATATCGCCATCATCATCCTTACTTGACGATATGAACTGTCAGTTTCGTTTGTTTAAAAAGAATACCTGCTTTGTAAACGGGTGGATGAATGACAGAGTGCAGATGCGCACGGACCAGTGTTGCGGCAATGTCTTACAGCTGCTGTAAATTTGTTTATCCAATGTTTAAAACTACGTTTTATTTTGTATGCGAGTATAATACGCACCCTCAATTTTGCGGACTAAAATGTGAAAAAAAATTGTACTCGAGATTTTACGGTATATAAATAAATAAATAAATAAATATATATATATATATATATATATATATATATATATATATATATATATATATATATATATATATATATATATATATACATATATATATATATAATATTGCAAAGCTAGTAATTTCTTATTTCAACGCTCTTAACACTTAAAAACTATTAATTCTTCACTTTAGTATTCAAAATTACATACCTCTTTTTAATCTCTTAAATTATTTAATTTCCCTTGGGTATTCGTGTTAAATTCCAAAAGATATTCCCAAATTCTAGTATTGTCGTCCCAGTAAAACTTATGAAAAAATCCCGTGGTAACAGGCTTTGTAACCCCAGGCGATTTCATTCAAGATGGCTGACTTTTTAACGAAATTAAAGGATGCGTGGCTTCACTAAAAATTTAGATCAGAACCGCGCAACAACAAGTACCTTTTAACCAATCAACTATTAAATCACGCTCTTTTGCCACGTGATGGAATGAAGTTTATATAAGTTCAAGCATACCTCGGAGAGCAATTTTTTGGCGTGGCACTGTTGCCTAGTAAACCGCCGTCATCGATGTCAATAAATGGATAAATAAACGTATGTGTTAAATGAAGATAATAGTCTTTCTGGTTACGACTACAAGTTTTTGAGGTGTGATATGCCGACTCCGGTCTCCGTTAACATGGAGCTTGGTTGGTATATTACAATGAGTCGGCAGAGATACAGGGACTTGTGACAGGGATGCAAGTTTTGCTGCGCGGAAGATGGCCCCATTGAATTTCCATAGAACTGAATGCGTAATTTTCACGTTTTCGTTATCTCTCGGCTTCACGCCAGTGCGATTGGAATAAAAATCGGCCAAGATCATTCTGCGGCTTCCCTAGTCCAGACTTGTGGGAGCTCCGATCAAAACGAATTTCAATTTTTACGAGTGGAATATTTCAGCTCCTACGTTGATGTTTGATTACGAACAATATCATCTCTTCAACATTTATCTTTGAATAAAACAGCTATTGCGATGGGAGGAGAAATGAACTCTGCTGATCAGTGGTTCCCAAACTGCGAGTACCGTCCGAAGGAAATTTTCGCATGTCTGACAAAAGTGTGCGTTAGCCGAGTAACAAGCGAGGAAAGGGAGATTCCCCGACGAACTGGTCGACGGACATTTTTCGAGCCACTCGATACAACCAGCGTGGATAATACTGCTTTTGAAAACATTGGTGCTACGATCGTTAATTTGACAGAAACTTTCTTAGTTGGAACTCCGCTGTGTTTCCGAATTGAGAAAACTTTGCCTAAGAGTTATTCCTGCAAATGCTACAAACTTTACTTCGGAAAGGACATTGTTCATCGTACAGGACTTTCGGCAGAGGAGTACACAGCGATAAAGAAATGTTAAGAAGAGAAGATGATTTGTTTGTGATGGCTGAAAGTGACTCAGGAAAATTAATAGTGAAAAATAATAAATAAATGAATAAATAAATAAAATAAAGATCATACTAATATTATTATTAAGAGATTAACGGCCTAGAGGTAAGTTGAAATTAATTCTACATTCTGAAATTGAGATAGTAGCTAGGATTTATTGATATTTCTTTAACAATAAGCATGTTTTATACATTATGAAATTAATTCTTTGAGATTGGGGAAAGTTTAAATATTATTCTCGGAAATTCCAGTTTGTTAATCCAGTAGTTTTTTTATGGGGGGGGGAACAAGCGAAGTATTGTGTATTAACTTATGAGTGATTGAAAATGTTATTTCGTTAATTGTTGACAAATTAAGAATTTAAGAGACCTCGTCGAAAAGTCCTATGAAACTGAGAGAATTTTTGAACAATTTACTGTAAATTTTGACCTTCAGAATTGATGATCTTTTTTGATTTTTGTGTTTATATTTTGAGTTCATAAAGTGTTTAATTTTGATTTCCATTTTGATAGAATTTTAAGTGTATATTGTTCATATTATAAAAGTAAAGTCTTACGTGATTTTTTGAAAATGTTTAATGGGAAGGATAATGCTTAGAGATGGTTATACCTAAATGGATGTGTCAGACTTAATAAAATAGAAGAGGTGTTTGGGAAATATAGGAATTTGAAATAATGAATAAAGATAAACTGACACATTTTCATTTTATTTTGTGAACAGGAAAATTAACTAATTCATGCTTTCCGTAGAATCATTTGACTATTGAGCTGAATTCAGTAAATTGAATGTTTTGTTTTTATTTTGGATTGCACTAAAGAAATTTTTGAGACTTATATTTGATAAAATGATTATAAGTGTGTGTTTTCTGTATAATTTTTATAATATTTCTGTGTTCTTTTTCTAGTAATGAATATTTTAGTGTTTTAAGAAAAGTAATAACCTTTGGTTACGTTAAATTGAAATGTTAAATGAGTGTATTAATTCTATAAATATGTGTTCTCGCACCCAGTTCAAAATCTGTTGTCTATCTTTATCTGTTGAGTGAGGACTCGGGCATGAGATATTTAAAAAATTATTTGTTCTATCTATAAAATACAATACGACTGTTAATGGCCGTAATTGTTCAGACATTTCTTTAGTTTAATAGTTATATCTATATAGAGAAAATACATTAACTGTAGATATTAATTTGGTTGATTATTTGTATAGTTTTGGGTTTTATCTAATTGTTACGCCACTGACCAGGAATATTTTCTCTTCATAACGGCATCATCCGAAGCGCTCTTCGTAATGTGCCGATGTCCGGTTGTTAATGCGTGACGTTGGTCATAAGCTACGGAGAGGGCAGTGAGATAGATTCGTTGAGTTTGGAATACGTTTATATACAGAACTTTTATTTATCAGAAGTTGTGCATTAACTAACAAGTGGTTTCATCCAGGTATAAAAATATTGTTCTAGTTATGTTAGTCATTATTATATAATAGCAATTACTTTGTAGTTACCCTAATCATGTCAGCACAGGAACCAAAGAAAAAAACGTGTAGACAACATTAATTTTCATGCAGAATGGGAAGAGAAATATTTTTTTATACATTTTAAGAAGAAATGTATTTGTCTGATTTGTGGTTCAACAGTTCCCAACATTTCACAACAGTCGACATTTCACAACAGTTCATAAAAAATATGATACTGAATATCCTCCTAACAGCAATTTAAGAAAATATAAATTGAAAGAAATGAAAACCGCATTAATTGCCCAACAATCTTTGTTTACCAGGCCCGCGAATAAATCAAACGCTGCTACTATTGCATCGTTTAAGATTGCACATATACTTGCAATGCACAAAAAACCTTTTAAGGATGGTAACATAATTAAAGAAATAATGCTTGCTGGATTAGAGATATTATTTCAAGAATTTAAAATTAAGAATGAAATTATGTTAGCTAGCCAGGAAGTTCAATTATCCAGAAATTCAGTAACTCGTAGAATAGAAGCAATATCTGTGATTATCAGAGAACAATTAAAAGATGATTTACAAAAATGTGTTTTTCTAAGTTTACAGTGTGATGAATCAACAGATATCTGTAATGTAGCACAAATAAATATTTTTATAACGATGGTTTTTCAAAGATTGTTCAGCAAAGGAAGACATACTGCCAGTTTTGCCATTAAAAGGGAATACACGTGGGTACGACATAAACCAAGTTATTAAAAATCATATTACAAAAATTAATCTTCCGCTTCAATTAATACTGTTATGTTACATTCTGAAATAAGGTGGCTTAGTAAGGGAAAGGTCTTGGAACGATTTTTAGAGCTTCATCCAGAGATAAAACAGTTTGTAGAGTCTAGAAACGAAAATTATGTAGAACTTAGTGATCATAGCTGGTTATGTGATTTAGCCTTTCTTACAGACATAACGACTAAAATGAATATACTCAATCTTGAACTTCAGGGAAAAGGAAAAGCTATTATTGAATTAATAGGAAGTATCAGCGCATTTAAATCAAAATTAAATTTGTGGATGACCCAAATAAAGGGATATAACTTTGGTTATTTTACAAATTTGGAGTACTACGTAAAGAAATATGAGAAAATTGAAACAAATAAGTATTTTGAATCTCTTACTGAGCTCAAAAATGATTTCTCAAACGCCACTGCCACTAATTTTCCATGTCCTCCTCCAACTGAAAGATAAGGAAACACGGTAAAGTTCCTTAAAGGTAAAAATATGAAATAAATTTAATTTTTATTACTGACTACATTTTATTACTGATTTGTGGTAGGGGATTGTAATCCACCTACCACAAAAGGAATTTCTAAAAACGCTACTGCATACATAAAGAAAGCTAAAAAAATACTTTCTGAAATGTCAAAGTTTAAATTAAGTTTAATTCAGCATTCTGATTGCATAATTGCATAACCATACATGCTTTTATAAGAATTAATTTAACTCTCTCATGGTATTTGTCACTATGGTGAACACTTTGCCATAGAGTTTTAAACTATTTCCTGATAAGCTATATCATTGACATAATATGTCATTATCAAAATGCAGCAACAGTATAAGCCTTAAAATTTCAGTAAACGTATCATACAAATTTATTCATAAATTGATATTGCTTTTGGGCTAATAAAAAATTTTAGACTAATCTTGTAAATCATTAATTTCATAGTGTGAATCTTTATTGTAAGCAAATTAATATGTGTAATGGAACAAAGTTATATAATTATATATTTTTCTTGTAGCACTATTTTGAAGCAACATGGCATTCACATTAAAAATTACATTTTCATATGTTAACAGAATGAAGAAATAACTTACCGAAAAATGATCTTCACAACTCCAGTGGGTTCTCTTAGTGGAAAATGATGGATTCTTTTTTACTAAGCAATAAAAGTACTAAGTAATATTTAAATGGTGTTTTAACACACTTTGACATCTTAAAAATAAAAAATACGCTAGATATCTAACTGAAACTACGTAACACAGTCGTCAAAAATGTAAACAAAAGCGCTATGTTGCGTTGTGTCGTCATATGTATCCGCAGGCAGTTTAAAGCAAGTTTTAGTTTTAGTTTTAGTTTTATTATAAATACTTTTTAGTCTTTATAAAAAGTATGTAAATCGTGTAAAAAAAGCATAAGAATTTCAATATAAAATAAACTTCCCTATAGAAAATTGATTTTTTTATTGATTCTTGATAATAAATATGTGCTTAAATATTATAAAAAGAAATGGTTGCTTTAAACTTAATAATAAAAATTTTAGTTTTTTTCTTACGGGTCTTCCTTATACCTATTTTTTTTAAACGATGCTGTCATTTTTCTTTACGATTTTTTTTGCTATGCGATTGCTACAGGTCTATTATCGTTCGTTTATGTAATAATGTAACGGTCGTTTACCACGACTGAGATTATAACCCGGTTCCCTTCCTATATTCTATCTACTTAACTATCTCCACGTGAGAAATTCTCGTTTTTCGAATGTTATTCGTCACTAGGTTAAGAGGACATTACCCACACAACCACACAGAGCTAATGGTCGTCCATTAGAGCTCGAAATTCATCCATGACATCCAGGACGTACTATAGAAGTCTATAAGATGAAAAATAGATGTCTAATAGTCGTGCTTCATTTCGAAGTCTATTAGACGTCTAAGACGTATTATATACATCTATAAGTCCTCTAAGTTTCTATCTCTAATAGATGAAGCCTCTATGGTCAGCGTCTATAAAAGATTGTTCCCGAGTGCAACTGAATGAGGAATTTGCAGGTTTTTATTTTACATTTATGATATAGAAAATAGAAAAATATGATCAAAAGCATCTATTTTTTTTAGTTTTAGAACTCTAAAAGCTAACATAATTTGTTTTTAAACGCGCACTATGCAGGCAGTTTACCCATACTGGCAATTCCAACAACTAATTCAGAACAACCACAGTACGCGCTATATATGCAGTTACCACAGCGCCCTCACTTGCGCATACATAATGCGCAGCGCTACACAATTTGCATAGCCTTTGCTATCCCTAATTGAGTGGCACTTCAGTGTAGGTGGACCCCAAGATGTCTCCTGTCGTGTTTCTGCACTTAAGTTAATATGAACTGTCAATAGTAACCCCTAAAAGTGAAATGGTAATTGGCGAATTTCTCTACCAAAATATGTGTTTATGATAGCAGACCCTGATTCTGTAAAAATATAAAAATCCAAAAAAATGTCTGTTTACGAGTTTCTGAAATAAACGATTCAGCTAGGGTTTCAAGGGAAAGATATGAATATAAATTTAAAGCGAGACAGGATTTTTCTAAATTTAAAACATATGGGTGGGTAAAATAGGAGGACCACTAATCTATCCAATCGCTGAGACTCTATTACATGTCTGTGGGGAGGAAGAAGGGACTCCGTAGTGGAATGAATGAATTTTTTGACAGTTTTGTCAACGATCGAAGAGTTTAAGCTTCTGCTGATTGCCAAAACTTTTTAAAAGTTATTTCAGAATTAACAGAATTGAGGTCCTGCCGTAAACGCACAGCACAGTCAACGTAAGCGCAGAAAATGGCTTGCTATTTCACAGAAGAATTGAAACTACAGTTTGATGTAAAAATCAAAACATCGAGAGTTGGAATTTGTTATTAATCTCAACTTCAGAGGTAGACTAGATATGCGGATCAGTTCAATTAACAGTGTTTAAGATGGTAGAAAGATTTAAAATGACTATCTACAAGAATAATCATGTAATCAACATACCTTAATCAACATTTAAACTGGTTTTTCTTCGAAGGAGGGTATACACAGTGCGTCAAATAAGTTTTAAGACTCGTCCCAGAGCACAGGTTGTAAAGGCGCTGTGAGTGTAAATCCGCATGCGTCATAACGTCCATCGTCTTCTGGCACACTGCTAACAAGTTGTGCGCATTTCGTTAAGTAGTTGAGAGAAGGCGAGCGTTTATTGCAGAAGTGAATATTTTTCATGCTGATTTTTTAAGATGGAGCAAAGAGCTTTAATCAAATTTAACGCAAAACTTGGTAAAAGTACTTCGGAAACGTACCAACTCATGAAACAAGTTTACGGTGACTGTTGTTTAAGTAGATGAAATGTTTTTGTGTGGCACAAACGTTTTTTGGACGGAAGAGATATGGTAGAAGATGATCAGCGTAGTGGAAGACCAATTTCATCTAGGAGACCTGAAGTTATAGAGAAAGTACGAAATTTCGTAACAAACGATCTCTGTGCATCACTGAGAATGATGGACGACTCTTTAAACATCAACAAAGATACAATTCGAACCATCCTGCATGAAGATTTGGCAAAACAAAAGTGTGTGCTGAATTTGTTCCACACACTTTAACCCCTGAACAAAAAGCAATGAGAAGTGCACATTGCGGAGACATTATTTCAGCCGCTGAAAACGGTCCAAACTTCTTGAAGTCCATTGTTACAGGTGATGAAACCTGGTGTTTCCAATATGATCCTGAAACAAAACGAAAAAGTGCGAAATGGAAGTCACCAAATTCACCACAAGTCAAAAAAACAAGAAAAGTTCCATCCAAAATCAAAACAATGCTCATTACATTCTTCGATAGTAAAGGTATTATCCACAAATAATTTGTTCCAACTGGACAAACAATTACAGGTCAATACTACTTAGCTGTTTTAAAGCGTTTGATGGCCAGAAATCGTCGCATTCGTCCAGACTATAGGACTGAAAGCAGTTGGTGTTTGTTACACGACAATGCACCCAGTCACACCTGCCTTATTGTTAGTTGATTTTTGGCAAAAAATAATGTTTGTGTGTTGAACCATCCACCGAATTCACCTGATTCAGCAACCTGTGACTACTCCTTATTCCCAAAACTTAAAATGAAGTTAAAAGGGTGGTATTTTGAGGATATTTCGACCATACAAGAAGCTTCGACATGTGCTTTGCAGGCCATTCCACAAAGTGATTTACAACAGGCTTTCGATTCATTATTAAATCGCTGTAAAAAGTGCATTGAAGCCGGAGGGTCCTATTTTGAATAAAAAACCAAAACAGGTATTAATTTCTTGTTTCCATTTCTTTTTACAGACCCAGTCTTAAAACTTATTTGACGCACTGTGTATACAGTAGTTCATAAAAAGGGAGAAGGGCTAAAGAATTTCCCATAGGAAGTTCCTCAGATTGCTCATAGATTGTTCAATGCCTATATTGATTAAAGTAATATATTCTTTAATTTCAATATCAGTATGATGTTATTTCCGAAGACAAGGTTTCCGAATTCTAGTTCCGAAAACAGCTAAGATCACCTTTTAGGGGGCTGTTGGTGATGAACGACTTAACAGATAGTGATACCATGCTGCAATTATCAGGAGATATATTTTTGATTTTATTAGCAAAATAGTAAATTTGTTTTAACAGTGTGGCTATTATTGGAGTATAAAGGGGAAAAAATATAGAAAGTGCTGAAGTAATTTTTCTTAATTTCTAATGCAGGAAGCTGCTAGGCACATATTTTGGCATGATTCCCACAAAGATAAAGTTGAAATGTAGACAAATTAATAAAAAATAACAAATATAAAAGAACAATTATAAAGGTAAAACAGATAAAATATCTAAAATATCTCGTATAAACGGGGGTAAAATGGTTAAAATACAGTCTATAAGTCCCACTAGAAACATCATTGGGAAGCCAGGAAGTCTCTCGTCCTCCAGTACCGTTCGCTTAGATTCCCACGAGAAATAGCAGAGCATGAAAATAGTAGTGCCGAATTCATAGGGGTTCCATTCAAACAAAAAGGACAAGCATTCACTATCCAAATACGAAGGAGGTGGGAAGTCAAGCAGTTTTGTCCTGCAGCAAGTCTGCATTCCTCAACAGCCATGATCTTCGTTGCATTCATGCGCGGAAAGTAGGGACTCTCTCCTCGGCTTGTCCCTAAATCGATCAAAAACACTGGTTTTGTGTTCAGAAAACAGTTTGCATATTATCACAGACATCACCTTTTTTGATAAACGGTCTTACCTCTAGATATTTGAATGATATGACTAGCCATTTTTGCTAGTTTGTCAGCCGCTTCATAATCAGTTATTCCACATTGGTCTGTTAAGAGGTAATAATCAGTACTTATGTTAGAGGGCGTGTGGCCCAGTTGGCAAGAGCAGCGAGCCAGTGATCTGAGAGTCACTGGTTTAATGCTCGCTGCTGACATATCCACCGCCGTGTACACTAATGGCGGCTGGTGCACGAAATATAGGTCGTAGCTGCAATGTCCTCCAAGTTCTCAAATTTACCTCTGGTGGAGCGGGGTCAAGTGTTCATGTCTTGGCACTTGACCCGGTTCAAAATTTTGGGATCGGTCCCTTAGCCAAGTCGGACATCGATCCTTGTGATGATATTTGAAAATGGAGCAGCATCACTCTGCCCAACAGCCTTAGGGACTTGAACTGGTATATAATACCGGTTAAGGGGCATCAGAAAAAACAACTTATGTTACAAACAATGGGCGTAAAAGGCAAATAGGGAGGGTATAAAAACAAGCATAGTCAGTAGTGCGAGAAATTGCAGACTGCATTGTAAATAACGGAGGATAACAGATTTTTTTACATTATTTTTATCCTTACTGAGATAACCATAAATGGGATCTATTTTAACTTTTATATTGTTGTGTGCCCTGGTCATCTAAAGTGTAAATTATTAATGTTATTGATAAGTATGTTAATAAGTTTGTTGCTTTGATTTTAAATTGTATAGCAAGTCATAATATGTATTCCATTTGTAATACCAGGTGTAAAACTATTGGTTATCTTAGGTACTGTAAATAGCTAATTACATTGTTTATTATCGTATAGAACTCTTTAAAATGTTAATAAAACGCAATATAATGTGTTAATCTGTAAAATTTTAAAAAGTAAAGTAAATAGCAATCTATGTCGTATATTTGGTGCATTGGTATATAAAAAGTAAATTATTTAACGAATAGGGCAAACTAGTAATTTTATAATGGATTTTGCAAATTGAAAAAAATTTGTTTGTTTTATCTATACTTATATATAAAGAGAGAGAGCGATTTTGTACGTGGAGGGTAATCTCCGGAACTACTGCACCTATTTGAAAAATTCTTTCACTGTTTGAAAGGTACATTATTCCAGATGGTCATAGGCTATATATTATGTATATCTGATCAGTAGAAATAAAGTTAGGGGGGATACTCTAGATTTGTGTGCACGGCCGCCATCTTGGATTTTTCCGCCTAGGTTTGGCGCATTTCGCATGGCAATAATTATTGCGTTCTGGTAAAAATAACCCAATGTCAAATTCTCTAATTTTAAGATCAAACAGTTATTTCTGATGTGATCTTTTAATTACAGTATAATAATTTTAGGTCAGATCTTGGCCTTGACCTGGAAATCTGAGTCAAATTGACTATACTCAAAAGAGTAAATTATTTTTTAAATTAAGAGTCTTTTTGTTGAAAATTTTTGAATCCATTATCAGTTTTTCGTTAACTTATTAAATTTAAGTTGCTTTTAATTTTGTTTATCGATTGTCAATTAGTATACTATAATGATACACCATTTCATTTATTTGAAGTAAAAATTATCTGCCATCATTTTTTCGAAAAATGTAAAATGCAGTATACATTTTAAATACAATATATTTTAAAATATTTTATAATTCCAAAATGTAGTGGACTACAAATAAATTTAAATAACTGAAGTTCAACTTCTCTCTCCCCAGGAACCTAAGTTAAAAAGTTAGTTAAGGTTAAGTTATTGGTTTAGGAAAAGGGTTTTTTTTCTTATTTCCAACACAGCAGGATAAATGGTCAAATAATCCTTGTCCCGATTTTATTGTATGCACCAAATATTTGGTTAAGGTCAAATCTGAAGTAAAATTTCATTACCACAATGCCCTAACCAAAAAAAAAAAAAAAAGAGGATCTGGTTACTCACCATAAATTTATGGGTTCATAATTATTTTACATTTTTCAAAGCTGAATTTTAGATAATTTTTAAATTGCAAGTTATTTAGGTGGTACAAAAATGCTGTATTTTTTTCTAATTAACAATATATTGGCATAATATTTTGGTGATTCATTGCTATTAGTCAAAGAGTTAAGGCAAACTGAATAGATTGCATTGAAATTTTATCTATAAGTAAAATTCATTTGACCAAATTTTTCATATGCATCATAATTTGAAAAGGTAGTTTTTATTAAAAATGACAAAAAAAATCTCAGTCCAACGATTAAATGATTTTTCAAAAATATTTCTAAGTTTCACAATTTAAAAAGGTCGTTTTTATTAAAAATGCTAAAAGAAAAACCCAAAATTAACAATATTTGAGAATGATTTTTTCAAAAAAGTGGTTTTTATCAAAAACCCAAAAATAAATCTAAGTCCAACGTTTAAATGATTTTTCAAAAAATTTTCTAAGTTTCATAATTTAAACAGGTGGTTTTTATTAAAAAAGCTAAAAAAATTCAAAGTCAAGCGTTTTGAAAATACCGCTTAAAACACATTGGCGAGAAACTTTCCACTCCTCAAAACACGGTAAAATCGCCAAGGTGGCGCAAAAAAATCCAAGATGGCGGCCGTGCACACAATTATTAAGTAACGCAATATTAATTTGAATAATATTTTATGTGCTTAAAATAATTAAAAAAACATTCTTTACTTAAAATCCTTTTTTTATTTTTGTATTTTTATTTCATCTCTTACTCTAATTTTGAGATACCAATGTGTATCTATACTTCTATAATCTATCTATACTTATATATAAAGAGAAAGAGCGATTTTGTACGTGGAGGGTAATCTTCAGAACCACTGTACCTATTTGAAAAATTCTTTCACTGTTTGAAAGGTACAGTATTCCAGATGGACATAGGCTATATATTATGTATATCTAATCAGTAGAAATAAAGTTAGGGGTTTAATCCTAAAAATCTCCATTGTTTCCGCTACTGTCTTCTACCGCTTTTTGTGCCGAAGTCTTCAACGACCCTTAGCGTGGTGCTATCTATATCTATACTTATATATAAAGAGAGAGAGCGATTTTGTACGTGGAGGGTAATCTTCAGAACCACTGTACCTATTTAAAAATTCTTTCACTGTTTGAAAGGTACAGTATTCCAGATGGACATAGGCTATATATTACTATGTATATCTAATATTATATGTATATCTATTATTATGTATATCTAATCAGTAGAAATAAAGTTAGGGGCTTAATCCTAACAATTTCCATTGTTTCCGCTACTGTCTTCTACCGCTTTTTGTTCCGAAGATTTCAAGGATCCTTATCGTGGTGCTGTCGCGGTGGGCTTCTGTTCTGACGCTAGCGGTTCGAACCTAGCCATTCTCCGGCACGCATTTTTCTTTTAAAAAATTTATTTTAATTATTAACTAACATAAAATTAATTTAAGTTATTATTTAGGTTATTATTAAGGTAAAAAAAGATTTACAATTTATTGGCTATCAACTGGAAATTTATTGGTATAATAATTTGTTCAACCCGGACAAAGTCGGGACGGGCCGCTAGTACTTATATATAAAGAGAGAGCGATTTAGTACGTGGAGGGTAATCGCCAGAACCACTGCACCTATTTGAAAAATTCTTTCACTGTTTGAAAGGTACATTATTCCAGATGGACATAGGCTATATATTATGTATATCTAATCAGTAGAAATAAAGTTAGGGGCCTAATCCTAACAATCTCCATTGTTACCGCTACTGTCTTCTACCGCTTTTTGTGCCGAAGTCTTCAACGATCCTTAGCGTGGTGCTATCTATACTTATATATAAAGAGAGAGCGATTTTGTACGTGGAGGGTAATCTTCAGAACCACTGTACCTATTTGAAAAATTCTTTCACTGTTTGAAAGGTACATTATTCCAGATGGACATAGGCTATATATTACGTATATCTAATCAGTAGAAATAAAGTTAGTGGCTTAATACTAACAATTTCCATTGTTACCGCTACTGTCCTCTACCGCTTTTTGTGCCGAAGTCTTCAACGATCCTTAGCGTGGTGCTATCTATACTTATATATAAAGAGAGAGCGATTTTGTACGTGGAGGGTAATCTTCAGAACCACTGTACCTATTTGAAAAATTCTTTCACTGTTTGAAAGGTACATTATTCCAGATGGACATAGGCTATATATTATGCATATCTAATCAGTAGAAATAAAGTTAGGGGTGTCACCGTAATATAATTATTAGTTATAGTATTAGTGGTAGTACAAGTAATTAGAGAGTGATGCTCATATGTATAGTTCCAAATCAATTTATTAAACCAATCATACATATACAAACAACATTATTCATTGAAGATTTCCGAATTTCTATTTCATTAACACCATATCTCTACATATACATTTCAGATTATCTTCCTTCCTATATCTTATCAATACATTAATTCTGATTATTTATCTAACCTTCATTTTCATCAATATCAAACTACTAACATTTTTATCTACTCCCTAACATTGTTATATTATCCTACATTCTTAATTGCTATACACAAACACATTACGAAACTATTGCAAGATACTACTTCAATTGATATGGATATACACAAGCACTATTTTATGATAGACATTTATGCATAAATGTAAAGATTTCACCTAATCTGCCCTATCTAATTAACTACGCTCTCTAATCGGCATTGGGCATTGCTAGGATAAGTCAAAATACTCTCCTACCTTGTCTGACGACATCTCGACATCACAATCCTTGCTGGGAAAAACCTAGGGCTCTCTTTCGGGCAGCGGGCTGGCGGTTCCGGCGGAACTGCGGTCACTATCTGTTGCGGCGTTCTGCGGCGTCTCCGAGAATACACTCGCGTTGGGAGAGCGTTCGTCACTCCGAAGGTCCGTACCTCATCACTAGCATGGCTGGGGGGTCATCGGGCTCTGGTCCAGGGTAACAGCTGCGATCATCGGCATGCGGTGGACTCAGGGTGCTTTACTCCGCATCTAGGCATCTGCTACGGGGGCGCGTTGGTCCAGGGGAAATGGCAGCTCCTCTCTCGCTAAATGACAGGTTAGTCGGTCGGCCTCTCCGGTAGTGGGGTCTGCATCTATCTCATATCGGTTTGCTTTTTCGGGTACCGAGGACTTGGCTTGTCTCTCCGGTATTCAGTTAGCAGCCCGTCATCTTCTCTCTTCCTTCGCTGTCTACCGGGGCTTATGTGTTCTTAGTGAAAGATCTCAACTCGTTCTGCTCTCTCTAAAAACTTTTCCTCTCGAGCTCAACTTCCATCATTAAATATTCAGGCCCTCATTGGTGGCCACCTTCTGTCCTATGGGTCGATCCGGGACCCCTTCATTGGCCGATCACCCCTTTTATATTTCCATCTTCTCCAATCCATATTGACGGGGGCGTTCGCCCTTGCACCTGTCTGGGGTTTCTTACATCTTTGACTTCCCACGCTCTCGCCTGGGCCTCCTGTGGTGTTTCTAACGCCGGTCAACCTCGTAAATCGCCCTACCCCTTTTCTTCTCCTAACTGTGACTCCGTTTTCACATTTTCCTCAGCTCATTATCACCAGCTGGGCCCTTCGTTAAACGCAGCTGTTGACCGTTTTCTCATTTCAATTGCCCCCTCTCAACTTGTTATCTATCCTTGCCATTCGCATACGCAGTACATTATCCCGCTGTTCAAGGCATCTCTTTTGTCTGATTTTTTGAATTCCGTTTTCTATCGCCCCTTTTCTGAACACATGTCGTGTCTCCACGACATTCACCCCTTCCTTTCAAAATTAAAAAAATTTTACGTAGACCGAATCATGACATCTGCCTCACTTCACCTCAAACTTACGCCTGACCGAACTCCAAATCAATCTACCCTTCGCCACCTCCCTACGTACGTCTCTCCCTGCTGTCTACTGAAACAACCTCAAAATCTCTGTTCGACACTATCTAGTCTCTATTTTGACCTCACAATTATCTGTATCGTTCCTGCTCAATGCCCAATGCCGTAGTTTGTGCTCTATAATATATTTCACACTTTTCGCATACTCAGATACCAAAACAAATTAAATTAATTCTTCTCAAATCAGTTAATTCTCAGATACCAAAACAAATAAAATATATATTATACACTTAATACAAATAATCAATACTCAAACCTTACATATATCTTCACTTACTAAAGTACTGAAAACCGCGCGAAATACCGATATATTTCGCAATTTCATTCTCAGATACCAAAACAAATAAACATTATATATTATACACTCCATTAAAATAATCAACAATCATACATTACATACTATATATATATATTCATACTTGAGTAAGGTATTTTTTTTTTAAAAATTTCTTTATTAAATTGTCCTTGTATTCAATATCAATTTGCTGATTGTCCTTTCAGTTTTTTATGACTGTCCTCTGTTATTCGAGTTCAATAACCACTGTCGTGGAGAGCCTTTTGCTTTCTAGCAATGCCCAATATTTTAAACAAATCATTTTTTTTTTGTATTTCATTCCTTCACTTCAGTAATTATTCATATAAAAAGCTTCATATTCCCCTTAATAATACAGTAGAATTACAGTTTCCTAACAATTCGTATCCCTTTCTGACGTAACTTCCTTACCTTTTGACATAACTGTATTTCATTTAAAACCTCCCTTCGATTCCAAATGTTTGTTTATTTACGATTGAAAGACATTCTCTTCCTGACCCGCCAAACGTGACAGCACTTGATTGATTACACTTCGACCCCTCATTTTCACCGTAGCCAACTCGTTTTCTCGGCCATGCGTAATTCCCATGGGGCAAACCAGTTCTGTTTGGCGTTGGCTATTCACCTGTTACTTTTGCCTGCTATTTTAAGTAGCTGTCGGGACCAGTTTCTCAATGGTCTGCCTTTATGTTTAACCTCTCCTCTGCAATATTCCTTACCTTGCGTTGGCAACCCCAACTATTTCGACCGCGTGTTTTTGAAAATCTCATGTATTCAGCATTCAGCGCCATTGGGATTTGTAAGTATTCGTATCGTTCCTTTTTACTTTTATTCAACAATGATTTAATTGTTTTGTTTCCTATTATTTTTTTTTTTTTTTTTAACAATTATCATATCTACTGTGTCATTCTCGTTATGTTATTTATCTATTTATTTTATTTTTTTTAGTGTGCGTTTATTTAATTGATTTTAATCATAGGCCCTCTTTGAACTCTTAAATCACGTTGTCTGACTTATGATTTCTATAGCCTACATTCATTTTAGTGATTTTGTTAACTATTCACTTCATTAATCATTCATATCACTTATTATTATTATTATTGTTAATATTTTCATTATTTCCGGCCACCTGCACGCGTTTATCCGAATGCCTGACTACTCATAATTACTTCTCCTCTAACCATCTAGCAGTTATTTTATGTATCTATCTCTATCGTTCGTTCATTCATGAATTATTTACTTGTTTCTGTATTTATTTAATGATTCATTTCTATGTATTTAATTTTATTTAATAAACCCCTATCATCGTTTATTTATTTTTAAATCTCAAGCCGCAAATCCTTTACTCTTAATCGATTCATTCATTAATTTATTAATCAATGAACTAATTAATTAATTATTATTATAATTGCTCTGTGTCCATCATCTCATGCTTATTGTTTTTCATCTTACAATGCCGTACCTATTTTAATTACCTAATTAATTTACTAATCAATTAATTTATTTTATTATCTTTTTTTTTTGTATGTGTGTGTTCGATCAACCATCTATTTGGATTATCATTACCCTCCCTGCGACATTGATGCGCTGCTATGGGCTCAATATTTCGTACAATCTCCTCTGCTCCGGCATTTCGCCTCATTCAACAATGCAGGTATGTGGATTAATTCAATTTAATCTTTAGTTATTCCTTTTAATATTCATCCTTTTGAATGTTTTCCGTTATTGTATGTCTAACATATGTGATTTTTTTTTTTTTTTTTTTTTTTTTTACACATTTCTTTGCCTTTTCACCTGTTCATTGATTATAAAAGTCTTTTTTTTTTTTTTTTTTTTAATATCTGCTTTCGCTGATTTATCTATCGTATGCTAGAGTCAGGAGGACTAATTTCTACCATTGTCCATTTTTATTGCCACCTAATGTATTCTAGAGTACGACTTCTATGTTCTAATTTGACTCCGCCCTTTTTCTGCCTGGGTGACATTTATAAGAAACCATTAATCCTTAACCTCCTCCTCTTTGGGGCGTGTCCCATGACACGGGTCACTGTTTATTTACATTTTTTTTTTCAGTTATCATTAATAACTTATCTACCGCGTTATTATTCTTGTGAGATTATTCTAGTCTTATTCGCATGTATTTAAATTACTTTGTGTTGGCCGCTGTTATCTTTTCAATACTACATTTAGCTTACTACACATTTTAATAATTTGACGCCTTTCTAGGTATTTATTATGACCTTACTTATTGTTTTGTTTACCTCTGTTATTTTGCGATCTCTTTCTTATTTGGCTTTATTATTATTATTATTTATTTGTTTATTTATTTATTTATTTTGTCTATGCCTATCATTTTCTAATATTGTGATCTGACTACTTTATTTAAATTAATTTTTATTATTGTGCGCGGTGACTTTATAAATCTCAATAATGTGTTCCTATCTCTGTAAATTCGCAAAATTTCGAATTCCCCGTTCAATTGCCTATTTAATGCCTTAATTGAATTTAATCGTCGCAAACCTACAATTTCTCCTACGATAAATTGAATATTTCTTTCGCGCCGTTGATAGCGTATATTACTCTTGCGTGAATTTCGTGTATTTGATTCCTTACTATGCGACTGTCCTGATCCGGCTGCTTGCTCACGAATGTTTGTCACCCTTTTCTGATCATTCTTACTCTCTTTAGTTTTCTTACCCGCTATGAGTAGTGTGTTGACATACATTGCGTTAATATTATTCAATTGTTGCTCGTTCTTTACTGAATTTTGTCGTATCGTACTGTGTGATTTCTCTAATTGCTCCGTATTTGACTGTTTCGATTTTTTGCAATTCGTCTCACATTTTTCTTTTACTCTTCGTTTATTATGTTTCCTGTCACCCTCGTAATTCTGTTTGAATTTTCGGAAAATTACACAATCATTAATTAAATGACCCTTATTCTCACAAGCGACACAGAAAGGCAACTGTTTATTTTCTTTTAAATGTAATTTTATTCGTTTAAATTCATCGCAGTTTTGAATTAAATGTCCCTTAATTTCGCATAAAATGCAAACTTCTGTATTATTGTCCTCCTGTATCTCTACCTTTTGCGCTACTGACCTCTCCTGTTCACACCTAGTTTTATCCTTCTGCGCTTCATTTAAATTTAATTCCTCCTGCGCTTCATTTAAATTTAATTCCTCCTGCTTTTGACCTGTGCAATTTAGACTTTTCGTCGCGTCCTCATTACTCATTATACATCCTATTTCGACCTTGCATTCCTGCTCGCTTCTTACGCGTTCAATTTGTTTTGCCCTATTCACTGCATCTTGAAATTTCTGTACATTTAATTCTCGCAACTCTTTTTCCATGTCTTTATCGACCGCTTGCAAAAATTTAAATAACATGACTTGTTCTGTAGTTTCGTCCCCTTTAAATTGTATCCCAAAATATTCTAAAGTCGCCTTTTCAACTTGTACTGCCAATTGCTCAATATTTTGTTCGGGGATTTGCCTAATGTTTTCAAAATCTCTCTGTTTCTGCAGTGTTGCATATATATCTTCTAATCCCCTTGTCATTGTTTCATCTTTTGTTTTATTGCTAACCGTGATATTATTAATTATTGCCGTATTTTCTTCAATTTCTGTTGCAAAATCTACTGCCTGCTGAAAAGTTCGTGGGCGTAATGTCACTAATTCTTTTGCTATCTCCTGTCGTATTGATTTTATAAATTTATCTAGCATTATCTGGTCTATTTCATAAGTTTTCGCGACTTCCGACCCCAAAAATCGATAGACTACGCCTTTTATATGTTTATAGACATTTTCAATTTTCTGGCCTGGCAATTGTATAATCTTTTGAAATGCAACTTGGTTCATTAAATCTTCCGCGTTTCGTGGCATTTTAGCAATTATTTTTAAACCCAACTTACTCAAATAATCTTATTTTACTGTTCCTGTATATAACTCCCTTTAATTCGTGCAAATTTCTTTTCGTGCGCCTCTCACCCTGTCTTACTCACTCTTAACAATGCCCCGTTGCAATTTTTAATTTGCGTACTTTTTCTTATATAACATTACCGCAGTATCAGTAATATTTTTGTTTTGCTAGCCACTTAACACCCTTCAATATACTATGTAATAATTAACGTTTTTTTTTCATTATATTCTTAGACATTCTTTGACTTCCCATCTAAAATTTCAACAATTCAACTATCTCAGCAACTCCTACTGTATTATAACATTATCAATTCACATACCCACACTTTTCTTTATCGCGAGCATAGATATCTATCATAAATATATATATAGTTTAACCAATTGATTCACATCCACACACAGAGCCATCACTTCTTTCTCAGTGGCGTTGGTCCACATATTAAATTTCTACAATACTTAATTTAACAAATTCCATTATTTAACCTCCAACTGTTTGTCAGGGCACCAATTATGTCACCGTAATATAATTATTAGTTATAGTATTAGTGGTAGTACAAGTAATTAGAGAGTGATGCTCATATGTATAGTTCCAAATCAATTTATTAAACCAATCATACATATACAAACAACATTATTCATTGAAGATTTCCGAATTTCTATTTCATTAACACCATATCTCTACATATACATTTCAGATTATCTTCCTTCCTATATCTTATCAATACATTAATTCTGATTATTTATCTAACCTTCATTTTCATCAATATCAAACTACTAACATTTTTATCTACTCCCTAACATTGTTATATTATCCTACATTCTTAATTGCTATACACAAACACATTACGAAACTATTGCAAGATACTACTTCAATTGATATGGATATACACAAGCACTATTTTATGATAGACATTTATGCATAAATGTAAAGATTTCACCTAATCTGCCCTATCTAATTAACTACGCTCTCTAATCGGCATTGGGCATTGCTAGGATAAGTCAAAATACTCTCCTACCTTGTCTGACGACATCTCGACATCACAATCCTTGCTGGGAAAAACCTAGGGCTCTCTTTCGGGCAGCGGGCTGGCGGTTCCGGCGGAACTGCGGTCACTATCTGTTGCGGCGTTCTGCGGCGTCTCCGAGAATACACTCGCGTTGGGAGAGCGTTCGTCACTCCGAAGGTCCGTACCTCATCACTAGCATGGCTGGGGGGTCATCGGGCTCTGGTCCAGGGTAACAGCTGCGATCATCGGCATGCGGTGGACTCAGGGTGCTTTACTCCGCATCTAGGCATCTGCTACGGGGGCGCGTTGGTCCAGGGGAAATGGCAGCTCCTCTCTCGCTAAATGACAGGTTAGTCGGTCGGCCTCTCCGGTAGTGGGGTCTGCATCTATCTCATATCGGTTTGCTTTTTCGGGTACCGAGGACTTGGCTTGTCTCTCCGGTATTCAGTTAGCAGCCCGTCATCTTCTCTCTTCCTTCGCTGTCTACCGGGGCTTATGTGTTCTTAGTGAAAGATCTCAACTCGTTCTGCTCTCTCTAAAAACTTTTCCTCTCGAGCTCAACTTCCATCATTAAATATTCAGGCCCTCATTGGTGGCCACCTTCTGTCCTATGGGTCGATCCGGGACCCCTTCATTGGCCGATCACCCCTTTTATATTTCCATCTTCTCCAATCCATATTGACGGGGGCGTTCGCCCTTGCACCTGTCTGGGGTTTCTTACATCTTTGACTTCCCACGCTCTCGCCTGGGCCTCCTGTGGTGTTTCTAACGCCGGTCAACCTCGTAAATCGCCCTACCCCTTTTCTTCTCCTAACTGTGACTCCGTTTTCACATTTTCCTCAGCTCATTATCACCAGCTGGGCCCTTCGTTAAACGCAGCTGTTGACCGTTTTCTCATTTCAATTGCCCCCTCTCAACTTGTTATCTATCCTTGCCATTCGCATACGCAGTACATTATCCCGCTGTTCAAGGCATCTCTTTTGTCTGATTTTTTGAATTCCGTTTTCTATCGCCCCTTTTCTGAACACATGTCGTGTCTCCACGACAAGGGGCCTAATCCTAACAATCTCCATTGTTACCGCTACTGTCTTCTACCGCTTTTTGTGCCGAAGTCTTCAACGATCTTTAGCGTGGTGCTATCTATACTTATAAAGAGAGAGCGATTTTGTACGTGGAGGGTAATCTTCAGAACCACTGTACCTATTTGAAAAATTCTTTTACTGTTTGAAAGGTACATTATTCCAGATGGACATAGGCTATATATTATGCATATCTAATCAGTAGAAATAAAGTTAGGGGCCTAATCCTAACAATCTCCATTGTTACCGCTACTGTCTTCTACCGCTTTTTGTTCCGAAGATTTCAACGATCCTTATCGTGGTGCTATCGCGATGGGCTTCTGTTCTGACGCTAGCGGTTCGAACCTAGCCGTTCTCCGGCACGCCTTTTTCTGTTAAAAAATTTATTTTAATTATTAACTAACATAAAATTAATTTAAGGTATTATTTAGGTTATTATTAAGGTAAAAAAAGATTTACAATTTATTGGCTATCAACTGGAAATTTATTGGTATAATATTTTGTTCAACCCGGACAAAGTCGGGACGGGCCGCTAGTCAGTGTATAAATTTATTGTTGTTGTCAAAAATGTTAATTAGTATAATGCATTGAATTTAAGGGGTAATGAAAGTTCTAAATATTGAAAAATCACTATGTAATGCAAATATTAATAATATTTGTTAATTTTAAGTGTCTTAATGATATATTATGTTGTTAACATGTGATTGCGCCATTAATGAGTGCTTCAATTAAGCCCAAGTATGCATTAAGTCTTCTCTGAGTATAACATCTGATGTGTTGTGATTTTTTTTCATTTAAAATATTAATATTATTTAGTAATATTGGCCATCTTGTGGATGACAGAAAATGTAATAATTGTTATAATTGTTGTAAATATAATAATTACTATAAATAACATTAGGGGAAAAAAAAAAGCAAGTGATCACAGGGATGGAAGCTGAATTGACTTCTTGTGTAATCAGGAATTTAAAACTTTTCGGTTAACACTTGCAGGTTGTCAACAAATTTGTCTAAGGGTGTTAAAAATTTAGATTTTTTAAAATTAAATTGTCTTGGCTTGGGGGAGTAAGCGTAGTTTGCTCTCTGTCAATCCTGTGACGTAGGCAGTAATACGATAAGCGTTTCGCTTCAATTACTTTACTACGCCACCTTAAACAACTACAAACTACAACTACAAAAAGCAAGTATGTACAGCGAGTTAGAATTTACATGTTAGAGATGTCAGGACGGCTTCGGGTTCACAGTTCACAGACCACTCTGGCCTACAGACCGAAAGACCAGCAGAGCTGCGTCCTCTCTGGCATAGTGATGCGACATCGATAACAAAACATCGATGTTTTGAAACATCGATATTCAATATTAAAACATCGATGCTAATGAAACATCGCCCAAAAACCATCGATGTTTTTAAACATCGATGTTTTTAAACATCGATGTTTTAGAACATCCATTTTTTAAAACTGGTTTAGTAATCTCTAACATTAATGTTACTTCCGTTAGTCGTGGGGGGAGGGGGGGATTTAATTTTACTCTCTGATTGGGCAGGCACAAATGACAACAACTTGGTTGCTATGGGCTACATTGATGACTCAAAATTCTCGTTGTAAATACCGCCATGTTTTGCCTTCAAATGTCCAGATAAATTCGTGGTATTGCCAGAAGTTTTGAGGGACTTAAGGCAAATATTGCATTTCGCCAATTTGTCAGTGGTTTTGTAAAAATATTTCCAAACGGTACTTTTGGGAGGCATCTTACTAATAATATTAACGTCAACTTATATAAAACCAGAACAAAACAAAAACTTAAATGGTTGCACTCGTGTATATACTATTTGTAAAATAAAACCCCATGGAAGGTTCTGGAGTGTCAGGAACATTCCAAGCGCTCTGATTGGTTCATTGGTTGTTAATTGTCATTTGTCTATTTGCTAAGGAATCCTTCGCCCTTTTGTACTCGTCCTTTTCAGAATTCAGACTTACATTTACTGAGTGTGAAAATTATGCTACGTGGTAAATTTTTTTGATTACGGTACTTTTTCATTTAAAAAAAAAACATCGAGACAACGTAAAACATCGAGCACAAAACATCGATGTTATAAAAACATCGGCTTCAATAAATCGATGTTTAAAACATCGATGTTTTTATCAAAACATCGATGTTTCGAAAACATCGACATCGATGTCGCATCACTACTCTGGCACTCAAAAACAGATCTCTCTCGTGGAGTAATGGAGGTCTTCTTTTATACGGTCGGCGAATTCAAAAGCGTTCTCCGGCGTTTTAAGTGCTTGTAAGTGTCCAAAGTTTATGGGATTCCACATGTCGCTATAGTGTCAAAATTTTGGAGAGCAATCGAACCACTCAGGTATTTATTACTTTTGTAACGTCAGAATCGCGTATTACACCAAATTTATGGCCTCTTATCCTAGAGTTTATGAGACCGCTCAGTTTAACATTTCGCCGATAGATGACAAGTTCGTGTTGAGGGGTAGGAACGAGCATCAGACTTATATAATTAGAATGTTCGTGTAGTAATGGAGACAACGTCACAATGCCCATGGGTTCCGACTGTGAGGATTTCCGTCGGAACAACCTGATATCAAAAGTTTCCGTATAAGCTTAGGCTGTGGACGGAATAATATTTTGGATTACCTTTTTCAAAAGACCTACACGTGAGATTTCATCACCTTTATCAATGTACGTGGTTTTATCAAGTAAATCAATTTAACCATCAATTTTTATTAAATTTTGTAATTACTCAGTTACCAAAAAGGGCGTTTAGAGGACAAATTAAGTTTTTTTTTCTAACGCGGCTTTTATTAGTAGCAGTAGCATAAGGAAAAATATATCGAAAGTGTATACCTCAACAGGAGATAGTTTGCTAAATTTCAAGTTGTAACGAACAGAGGTAGCGATAGAGGTCTAGTGTTAGAGAATTTTAAATCTAGTTATTATACATCTTTGTTTATCGGTCTGTAAGGTGTGTTTGAGTGATCAGTTGCTGCTAAAGTTGATTCTTTGGCCAAACCCTCAGCAGATCTGGTCACTGTAAGAAACATACACACTAGCAAACATGTGGTACTAGCAAATATGCAGGGTCTGAAAATGAGTAGAAAAAATTACCGTGACTGCTAATACAAACCTTACATTCCTATCATTGTAATTTCAATAATAGAAAATTTTATATTTACCAATATATGTATATATATATATATATATATATATATATATATATATATATATATATATATATATATATATATATATATATATATACACTCATGGACAAAAAAATTAGCGCACCAGGAAGGAGTCGTCAAAATGAAACGAAATTTTACATACGTAATGACTACTTTAATATAAGTAAATGATAAGAAAATCAAAGAAAAAGGATAATTTATTTCATTGAAAAAGGCAAAAGAACGGAGGAGTTAATACTCCGTTGGACCCCCTCTAGCGCGAATGCACGATGAGATACGATCGGGCATTGAGTCATACAAGTTCTGTATGATGTCTAGAGAAATTTCGTTCCATATTTGCTGTAACCTTGCCTCTAGTTCGTTCAAACTCGTGGGATGCCCAACTCGTCGTCCCAAATGATCCCAGATATGCTCGATTGGAGACAGATCTGGGGATCGGGCAGGCCAAGGAAGGGTAGTAACAGTGCGGAGACAGTCTTGTGACACCCTTGCCGTATGAGGCCGAGCATTGTCTTGATGAAAAATTGCTCCTGGGAGCCGTTGCATGAGTGGCAACACATGTGGTTGCTGGATTTCATGAACATACCGCTGGGCTGTCATTGTTCCACGGAACAATACTAGGGGTGACCGTGTATTGTAGGCAATGGCACCCCATACCATCACACCAGCTGTGGGACCGATGTGTCGCTGTACAGCAAAGGCAGGATTGAAGCGTTCACTACGGGCTCTCCACACACGAGCACGATTGTCCTCACTGCCGAGATTGAATCTGGATTCGTCGCTAAAGACGACCTGGTTCCATTCCGCTGCAGTCCAGTTTCCTCGTGCGCGGCAAACGGAGGCTCCAAACGGAGGAACTCCAAACGGAGGCGTCGATGGGTGGGCGTCAAGGGCAGCACACGTAATGGGCGCCGGAATACCAACTGTCCTTCAGCCAGGCGCCTTCGTATGGTTCGAGAAGACACAAAGGCCCCTAGTGAAGGTGCTACCTGTGCCTGGATGGCGGCCGATGAAGCAGTTGGCTGTATGCGTGCATTTCTTACGATGTGGCGGTCTTCTCGACGACTGGTCTGTCGAGGGCGTCCTGAGCCTGGTCTTCGTGTACATGACATCTCTCGGGTCCACTGGTCCCAACACCTCCTCCCAACACAATCAGAGCGGCCTAATTGACGAGCTACTCGCCTAGCTGACCACCCAGCTTCAATCATCCCGACGATTCTCCCCCTCTCAAACTGCGACAACTGCTTATATTGTCTTCGAACACGGCGTAATGGCATGTCTATCTCAGCTCTTCCTTTGCAAATGATTCAGCACACTCAAACAAGCTTTGGTTACCTGTTTTATACTCCACAGAGTACGATGTTCAACGCCCTCTACCGGCTATACGTAATGCGCAATCACGCTGCATTTCTAATCATTTGCATACCTCCCCGACATGTACCTACATTGCAAGTTTCGTTACGATCCCGCAATTATTTCTTGGTGCGCTAATTTTTTTGTCCATGAGTGTATATATATATATATATATATATATATATATATAAGTGTGTGTATGTGTGTGCCTATTTATTAATATTATGCCTGTTAAGTTTAAAATACAAACTAGCAAACATGTAGTACTTGCAAATATGCAGGGTCTGAAAATGAGTAGAAATATTACCGTGACTGTTAATACAAACCTTACATTCCTATCATTGTAATTTCAATAATAGAAAATGTTATATTTGCGAATATATATATATATATATATATATATATATATATATATATATATATATATATATATATATATATATATATATATATATATATATATATGCGTGTATGTGTGTGTGTGTGTGCTTGTGTACCTATTTATCAATATTATGCCTATTAAGTTTAAAAATATCTGCAGTTTTCCATTTCATTCATCTGCTAATTATATTTTTTTATTTTTCAAGAAATGTATTCTCGCTATTTTATTTTTACAATATACATAACATTGTCAAATGAAAGATACCTTTTTTCATTCTATTTAACCTGAAATTAAATTAATTTGTGTAAAATCTGCCATATTTTTTTCTCTCTCGTAATAATACTTCAACTAAATAATTAATTCTTAATGAGACTGTATTCGATGTTACATATTTAATTTCGTTTATTTCCGTTCCTTCTTAGCCTTTCTTTTTATTTCGCCGCTCTCCTGAAAATATTATTTGGATTAGAGATTTCTTTCAATTTTTTCTTTAAACTGAAACAACGTTTTTCCCTCAGATAAATTCGCTTAGTCATTTAGCATATTTTAATCAGCGTGTCAACAGAGTTATTTATTTACACAGTTTAACTTCTCACGTTTTCCCTTTTATATTAATTAGTTCATACATACTTAAGATTAAAATAATTTAAATTTATGTTTATGTTGATTCATTATACTTCTTCTGGGTGATTACAAGCTTTTTTTTATTATCCATCTATTTACGTTGCTGCTTCTGACACGACTGCATTTATATAGATTTTAGGATGTCGTGATGTAGTACTGTGTGATAGATTATTAACTGAGTAGAAATACGTATTTTTGGGGTTATGGGATAGTTAAATTCCTTCAGCATCATTCCCTTTTCTTCCCGATTAAGTATATTGAATTAGTAACCAAAATCTTGTAATGTACTTTCAAATTAAATGCAGACCAATTCTTGAAGAAGTCACATATATTTGTGTAAATACACCTATCATGACTTCAAACTGCGTTAATAGATATAACAACAAAAGAAATTTGGAGAAAAAACCCTTCCTCTAGATGAATCAAATCTAATCTAAACAACAGCGGGACTAACAGACTGAGATTAAGCAACTGTGTTCCATGGGCAAGGCTCATAAATGTAGATAATTTTAACCAAATGCGCAAGAAACTATTGTCAGAAGATCGTAAAGAATGACCGGAAGACAAAGGATAATAAAAGAGAAAGTTTATTGAAGGATTACTGGGCCAAAAGTCCACTAGTGTCTTTAAAATTTTTCGAGCAGAAAAAAATTAACTTTATTCATTTAACTAGAGTTAATTTTTTACCCATTGCGGCAGACACTTGGTAACATTCACTCTTTCACACCGCTATTCTTGTTCGTTTCACCATTGAATTACCACATAGGGGAATTAACAACACTCCCTATTAGGGTATAGAACAAAGACCTATTTCATTCGAATCAGAAACCTTTCTGTGGATGTTCGTGAAGCCAGCCAGTATAGGACGTGGTTCGAACGAAAGCTGTTTCCGATTTCGATAGCCAAGTTAATTAAATTATAATTATTTTAAAATGTTCTGCATATATATATGGGAACTGGTCACCGCACTACCCAACTCCGATGTCAAGGGAGCTGAGGTGCCGAATCGTCAAAGTGGGCGATAACCCTCGCCCCCCCCCCCCCCCCCGATCCTAGCAACTCACTATTTTTTGGCAGAGGAGGATTTTTCTGATGCAGAGAGCGTTCGCCTTAGCTAGGGGAGAGGCTTTCTGGGACGACGAAAGGAAATCGGACGCAAGGCAGACGGCTAAGCATTTTTCCTTTGCTTACGACATCTTGTAGGCGCTACCAATTTTAATTTTAACTATGCTTTTATTAAAATCTGTTATTGTTAACCACCTGGACTGATCATTGCTTTAGTTAGTACGAATACTCCATAACACTCAGACGAATCCTAACATATATATATATATATATATATATATATATATATATATATATATATATATATATACACTGCAGGCCACCCAAATTGCAACACCAAGAAAGACAAGAGATATCACAACAAAATTTATTTTGTAGATAACATGTTGACCAAGTATCAAATGATTAAATTTATAGACTTCTGTGAAGTGTGGTTCCTGCCAAAATCAGTAGCCAGAGTAGCCGCCATTGTTGGAGATCACCGCTGCCACACGCCTCGGCATTGATTCAAAGAGACTTTGGATGAGTTCTTGGGGTACAGCAGACCAAGCAGCTTCCACACGTTGCCAAAGTTGATCTGCTGTGGCAGCTGGGGATGGAATCTGGGTCAATCGTAGAGCAACCATGGACCACATGTTTTCTATCTGCGACAGATCCGGAGAGCGAGGCGGCCAGGGAAGCAATTCAATCTGGCGATTGACGAAGAACCGTTGGACAATGCGTGCCACGTGTGGTCGCGCATTATTCTGTTGAAATATGGCTGTGGGCAAGCCCTGAAGGTAAGGAAGGAAAACTGTCTCCAACACCTCGGAGATGTAGCGCTGGCTGTTTAAAGTACCGGAAATGCGTACTAGAGGTGTGCGAGAGTGATATCCAATACCGCCCCATACCATAATACCTGGTGCAGGACCAGTGTGGCGGTGCATAACGCAGCTGTTCAGCATCCTCTGTTCACGGTGTCTCCAGACTCGAATGCGACCATCGTGGTGTTGCAGACAGAAGCGTGACTCGTCAGTAAAGACAATTTCATTCGATTCTGCCGTCTACATCCTTCTGTCATCGCACCATTGGCGGCGGAGACGTCTGTGGTTCTGCGTCAAGGGTAGACAAAGCAATGGCCGTCTTGCGGACAGACCACTCTGCTGTAAATGGCGTCGAATGGTACGCGCAGACACTGGATGATGCGTTACTGACTGCATGTGCTGTGCTATGGTTCGTTATGTGACTCATCGATCCGTCACTGCCATACGCACAATTTGCCTGTCATCACGTGAAGTGGTGCGCTGAGGTGGATGCGATCGAACACGCCGGTCCGTCGTACCCTCCTGCATCCAACGATCACATATCCGCATTACAGTTCTTTGGTTTCGTCCAACACGACTACCGATTTCCCTGAAAGATAATCCACAATCTCGGTAGGCCACTATCCTTCCTCTGTCGAACTCGGATACTTGATCAAAAGATGATCGCTGTTTTCGGCGAGGCATAATTGATCGTTTTTTTGAAAAAAAACCAAGAAAAACACAATTGCCGAACTTGAAATCGTAAAAATCTCCAATCCTTAAATAGCGCTTTGAATTGGCGCCACAGGCGCGCGTGATGTGAGTCTGCGCTGAAATTCTAATCATATTCATATCTCACCTCCGCTAATGCATGTTGTAAATTTCATGTTATTTGCATGTTTCCTTCAGGGTGTTGCATTTACAGTGGCCAGCAGTGTATATATATGCACATTTCAATTGGGGTTTCCTGTGACATTATAGCATAAACAGAGAAAAAAGTTTAACAATATACTGTCACACTCTTAAGTCTAAAGACATTTATAACTAGTAAAATATAATTAATTCAAAAGAGAAAGATAATAAATAACTGGAAGAATGCAATGACAGTCAAAAGTAATAAGCAGAAATCCTGCTCTTAGAGCTAAACGCATCATAAATGCAAGATTCTGTTGCAGTATACTAACTAAATCATATAACGAGGCAACCTACCGGTCTCTTTGTAAGGAGATCTAATCGAATCAGTTACCTCAAGGGGGGGGGGGACATTTTGAATAGGATGCAGGTCTAACCAAGAGGCATACCAAGGCCCCGAGATCCTCATGGAAACAGATAGTGAAATCAATAGAACATAAGCAAAAATCCTGCCCTTAGGGCTTAACGCACCATAAATGCAAGATTCAGTAGCATTACAAAAATATAAATCCTAAAAAAGAACTCAAATGAAAAGACAGAAATAGAAAAGGATCACTCACGCTAAACCGATAAATTGTAAAGTGACGGTTATAACTAAAAACCAGCAATTTTAATCACCACACTTCCCGGAACAAGACGCGTACCTGGTTATGGATGGCGACGAGCCATGTACCACATATTATTTTCTTATTTTATGTTGAATTATTTACAATGTGTAAGTTTTAAGTCTAATGGTCATTTTAAATGTCTAATAGGCAGTTTAATTAATCTCACTTTTTATACACACGCACACACACACACACACACACATATATATATATATATATATATATATATATATATATATATATATGACACGACGCTTATTAATTACCGGCTTATGACAAGTAGTCTTATTGCTCCATCTTATTTTATTCCCTAATAATAATTATTTTTCTAAATAGCAGTCAGTGAATAAAGGCCTGTGGCAAAGAACTACAATTAAAATACGC
The DNA here is from genome assembly GCA_907164885.2 of Dolomedes plantarius. Lineage (NCBI taxonomy): Eukaryota > Metazoa > Arthropoda > Arachnida > Araneae > Dolomedidae > Dolomedes > Dolomedes plantarius. Next base: position 46,181,535 of record OU015497.1, on the reverse strand, counting down.
CTTAGTGTTTATTTTCGAATGTTTAACTACCTTAATTCAATCCATGTTAATTATCTGCCAAGCCATCATCTCAACCCTCGCGATGCGTGACCAGCCCGACCGAAAACAATCCCTCTCTGAGTTAAAACTCTTTGTTTCAAACCTTCTAATGCTATTGCGCATGCGCTCTTGACGTTGCGCCGAAGATGAGGAATGGGTGGGACTAAATTTGGGACTCTCCATGGTTCTTCTAACCTCGTGAATTAAGTTCAATTCTAAAAAAGGGAATTCCCCTCCCGCAGTGCGTCTCGCAATACGAAAAACAGTGATATTTAATACCAGAAATTAGATTATTCTGAAGCCCCCCCTGTGAATTATTTATATATTATTCTTTTTCTAATTAATTCTTAATATATATATATATATATATATATATATATATATATATATATATATATATATTGAACAAAAACTCGGAAAGTTCAATCTTTCACTGTTTATTTCAGCCCCACATGCACTCAAGTAGTTGTTTAAAGCATTGTTAAGGAACACAATGACTCTGCGGAAAATTTATTTTTAGAAGGATAACTCTGCGGATACCCTCTTGCAATTAACAAAGTCATTGTTTTTTACACCACAAACGTAAAAATATTTGTCATTGTATGAAGACAAAATTTAATTTTCAAGGCTTAGCACCCTTTAAAGATTATGGTGTTGCAGATTTCAAACGCTATCAAGTAGCTCATTGTTACTGAGCTGATAGAAATGCCTGTGAGTTTGAAAGCGTGCCTTTTGAAAGCAGTCTAACGATGAGAAATAACATTTGTTTCTGCAATAACCAAGAGAGCAAGATTAATTATTTTAAATGGCCTTACAAAGCACTTATTATCTATTCGAGACTCTTTGTTCCATTTGATGGCCCTATTTAAAAACCCTCTCAAAGTTTTGTTAATTAAGCTGTTATTATTCCTTTTAGCTTTTGAGTTAAGTTAGAACATTTATGAAATTGTTGTTAATTATTTCTCTCATATATTCACTCGGATATTTTAGCCACTCATTCTAGCCACTGGTAAAAAAAAACGATCGTCAGTCGTACTTTTTGATGAATGAATTTATTCCTGCCATTTGTTCAAAAAGAAATTCGGTAAATGCCTCTTATAATCTACCTAACTATTACATATATAAAAATGTCTCTTATTTAATGTTTTCGGTAATAATAAAAAAAAGCGATTTTCGTAAAACAGCAATTTAATTTTTTGAAATTGATTTCGAGGTTTCATTTTTCATTTCATAGCCGATTTTTTTAGTATTTAAAGAATATTTGAAAAGGTAAATTTTTCTTATGTCCAAGTTTTGTTATTCTTCGAATAACAAAAGGCTTACACGATAAGCCATTGGAGTTGTTGCTGTTCCTAGTGCCCCCTGGCCGGAAGTCCTTGATCAGGTCCATATAGGTTTCGGGCTGATGCGTGCGGGTTCGGTTTTTATATAATAACAGGGGTCGAGTCTTCCTTAGCTAGCTGCCATCTCAATTTTAACCGAGCATCCCCAGGGGTCACATTTGGAGGGATCATACCCTCTCCCACCCTCTCTGACCTCATAGAAAGACTTTCCGGTCTGCGGATTTAACGTCGCCATATACGACCTAGACACGGAGGTATTTAATAGCTCGTGTCAGGATTCGATCCTTGCACCCTCAGAACCGAAAGCTAGTGCGCTACCACAATTCTACCTCGAGCCCCGATTAGCTTTCAATCCGAATGACCCCTCAGAGACGATTGTTGCTATGTTGCTTTCATAGCAGAAAGTACGGTATTGACAAACTCTAAATATCCTTAATTCTTGAAGACACCAGTGGCGACACACTAGGGAATGATACGAAAAGAAGCACATCAAAACAATTTTTTTTCACGGGAAAAGCTCTCAGGCTTTATTGGAATTTGTTTTTTCATTTCTATCCATTTGTCAATTTCGAGTGTGGATTTATTGCAGAAAATAACTTAATAACCGTTTAAAGACATTCGGCTGATATTCAAACACTTTTTTTTAGTTATTTTTATTATATCTTAATTTCTGTCTTTATATCTGAACTAGAAGGTAACCCGTCATTTTGACGTCATAATACTAATAATGACGTCATAATGGAAAAAGTATATGAAAGTTAAAAAATATCCCGAATTATCTAACAATATTGCATTTAATCCACACCTTGTAAAAGCAAACCCTTTCATTATTTTTTATTTATTTAGTTATTCATGCGATTGGAGAAGTGGACTGCCATGCAGTTTTTTACAGCTCACTACGCGATATGAATACTTGAGCTACTTGATTCATTCACATTCAAGTTTGTTTACTTTCAGATTCCATCGCAAAAGTAAACAGTTAAATATACAGCTGTTAAATATACAGCTAAAAGCATCCAATTTTTTTTAGTTCTGAATGTTTTATAGAAAAATAGGCTGAACAAACGTGATTTGATGGAGAAGATATTAGTTTTTAGGTAAGAAAAAATTCTGATCCACATCTGAAATCGAAATTAGGCCTAACCGACCGTTTGTTTACTGAGGGCTTCAAGATGAGTACAGCTCGGAAGTGTTATACAGAGACAACGTCTATTATATATATAATATCTCCGCAAAGAATTTTATTTTATACAATATCAAAAGAAAGTCCCAAATTCATGTTTATTTTTTAGGTCTATATTGCTCTTTTTTATAGTGTTTCTTTATTTAAGCTATTTTAAAACAATATTCACATTTTTAAAGGAAATTATTTAATACACAAGCAAATAGTAAGATTAATATCCATAATCAGTGTAAGTGGTAGGAAAAACAGTATTAAATTAAAATTCATTCTGATTTTTTTTATCAAATATTTAGGAAAACTATCGAAAGGCATAGTGTTTAGAAATTAATAACCACCTGAATAGAAATAGGCGGGCATCAGTGCAGGGAAGATCCTAAGTCTCATTTAAAAATTCCATAGATCTGCACAAATTACAAAACGGTTTGGAAAGGTACCAACTTTAAAAGATATTTTGCCAAGCAGTCGAAGTCAGTGTCTCATCAGACGGAAGCAACTATTTCTTTCTGAGTTATTGTCGAATGTACTAAATATTTTTTACCCAAATTTCTTATAGTTTCTTTTAAGAAACATAAGTGTAGTGAGAAGCCTCAAATACTTATTGACATATTTTATAGACTGGTTCGGGCTATCTATGCCTATTTATTGCGTTCCTCTGCTCGTCAGGTATGCTTATCTATTTTATTTCCATATACTCCGCAGTAGAAAGGAATCTACTGGATAATAACGACTCTTCTTTTAATCTGAATCAAAAGAATGTCTTTTACGACGGTCATACGCTTAAGTCTCCTACAATGCGATTAATCCGCACAGCGTTATGTGTAAACCGTGTTATAAGAAACTCGGAATTAATTCAAATCAGAAAATGCGGTCTATGGAAATCGTGTTATAAGAAACCCAGAATTAAATCAAATCAGGATATGCGTTCTATGGAAACCGCGTTATAAGAAACTCAGAATTAATTCAAATCCGGAAATGCGTTCTAGGGAAACTATGCTTTAAGAAACTCAGAATTAATTCAAATCGGGAAATACGTTCTAAGAAACATAGAAATAAGACAAATCAGATTAATTTATACCTCGTTAGTGCAAACCACTGCCGCAAATACACTATTAAAGAATACTCAGAATTGATATAAATAATACTCAGAATTCATACAAATTAAATGAATTTGCTTTATATAGAGTCTCAGAAATGAATAAATTGTACATGAATCAGACCTATATAAAAACTGCATTCTCAAAGCATCAAGTTGTGATTGAAAAATGCTGTATTGTTTGCTCATTTTTAGGAAAATTCCATGATAACTGGAATTAATAAACATGGGAATACCCAATAAATGTCAACTGCAAAAATTTAACACATCAAATAAGTGCTGCTATAGATAAATTTTTCAAGCAATTTGAGTTGGTGGAATGTTTGTGACAGTGAAAGACTATGGTTGAGTTTAAATAAATAAATAATGATTTTGATTTTGAATTTGTTGATTTCTCAAGATGTGGTTAGTACATTGCATTCATCATGGCTCCAAATGATGGAAAACAACTCTGGTTTAATATGACAAATTAGTTTATTGATTATTAAACATAACACTGATACATTAAATCTCATTAAACATTCTATACTCATCTAAAGTTATCATTACTTATTACACATATTTCCTCAACCTTAAATACTCATTAGCATCAAACATTAAATCTCATTAACACTCCATACTCATCTCAAGTTATTATTACTTATTACAACATATTTCTTCAACCTTAAATACTCATTAGCATCAATACAACTTCACACTATAATCTTATTCAAAGAACTAATATTTACTCATCTTTAATTCAATACATTATACCAATTAACTCGCCTTTACGAATTGCCATTTATTATTCGCTAACTTCCATTATCAAATTACTTTATCATCGCACTCTATATTAAGTTACTGACGGCTACGCTAAGAGAAGCAATGACAGTAAAATATGAAAAGGAAACAAAAAGCACGGTACCTCGACAGATGATTACTGGACCACTTTTATGGGCATCTGGCACTCGTAATGACGAACGTCGTTGCACTATCACCGCACTGGAACTGGGGCACTATCTTCGTAGGGTACAGGGCTCCTTCAGTCATTATAGATGTTCGGTACAGGAAACTGGAGGCACTCTCTTCGTAGGATACAGGGCTCCTTCAATCATTATATATGCTCGGTACAGGAAACTGGAGGCACTCTCTTCGTAGGGTACAGGGCTCCTTCAATCATTACAGATGCTCGGTAGAGGAAACTGGATGCACTCTCTTCGTAGGGTACAGGGCTCCTTCAATCATTACAGATGCTCGGTACAGGAAACTGGAGGCACTCTCTTCGGAGGGTACAGGGCTCCTTCAATCATTGTAGATACTCAGTACAGGAAACTGGGGACACTCTCTTTCCTCCATGCAAAAGAGCTTATGTCCACAGGCTCTTTTGCATGGGCCATGGCTTACATAACTGTCATCGGGCATGCTTCGTACATAATCGCTAGGTTGATACTACTTGTGTCTCTAACTCTTAACTGCTCTCCTTCGGGCGTGCTTCGTACATACTTGTCAGGTCGATACTGCTCCTTTCTCAAACTCCTAACTGCTCTTTTTCGGGTGTACTTCGTACATACTCGTCAGGTTGATACTACTTCTGTCTCTAACTCTTAACTGCTCTCCTTCGGGCTTGCTTCGTACATACTCGTCAGGTTGGTACTACTTCTTTTTCAAACTCCTAACTGCTCTATTTTTTTGCCTCTTCCTCTTATTTCATATTATTTTTCTCTTATTAATGCTGGCTCCGCCTCTTTTAATTCCACTGGCCATATTATTACCATGTCATCGCAATTCGTCCGTGGCTGCCTCTTCTCAATCCCCTTTTCGCCAATGCGCATAGAGGGCGAGATTTATAAAATTCTCCCTCAACTTTTCCCATGCTCCGACATCACCGAGCAGGGCGGTCTGTTTTATAGCCATAATAAATTTAGCCTCCCCCTTCTTCTTTTCTTCGATTCGTTGCAATTCGTTCTTCAGAACTTTTATCTTATACTTTTATCTCTTCCCACTAGCCCAATCTTTAGTAGTTTCGTTTAAATGTTGGCTTTTCTACCCTTCTCTTTTATTGCTCTTCATTTGCTTCTTCGCCCTGTTTCTTTCTTACATTTAGCAATTATCTTATTTCGTCCCGTAATTTTCGATTATCCTGCCCTTCGCCTTGACACTATTCTCATATCCCTATGACAATGATATTGTACGAAAAACTTGCTATAAGGAGACCGCGTTATAGGAGAGCTGCCGCAATTTTCACTCCATGTTATATGGAAATCGCGTTCTAAAAACACCACGTTATGAGACTTGACTATACCTTCTGACAATTTGGGCCCTGGGTTGCCGAAATTGGTCGGCAGATCTGTACTGTCCGTCCGGCGCCCAGGCCTATACTATTCATAAACCGAACAGGGTAAGTAAATCATCGGCTGAGTTTGCAGGTATTCGCTGGTGTTCAGTATGACAAGGCCTTATATGAGAAAGCAGAGACAGCCGTAATCATTTAGAATACCTTTTGATAATTGCCGTCAGTTACTTATTCAACAGATTTTGATAAAACTCTTAAAATCCGTTAAATTTACAACGTTTTGAATGTTGTGTGTGAAGCATCATATTGTGTTAAGAACTAAGGATTTTGATTTCGTATCACAAACAAATATTTTCGCAAATTTTCCTACTGAAGTAACGAGTAATTTATCATGATTTTACAAATGACGGTCATTTGGCCAATATGCCATTTAGACCACGGGTGTTCCAATACTTCAAGACATGGGATTTAAAATTCAAAAGTGCAGTTCGCACGTCAAGATGTAAAGCAGTCATAGATTAGCTCGAATGGCACAAGAAGCAGGCGGGTGAATCAGCCAGACCAAATAGGAAAAGATGTACTTGGAGGCACTCGTGGCCCCTCAAAAGTCTAAAACATGCGACGGTAGCTAAACGCATGGAGCCATTTTTTCCATTAAGTACTTCGAGAGCGGTAAAACTGGTGCAGATTTAGCGGGAACCGGGGTACACTGCGAGGAGGCTTGCTAAACTAAATCCCCAAAGTAATGAGAAATAAAGTAGGTTATCAAATATGTGCACGCCTGAATTGAATTATTCACTAATTAAGACAATATGTGTTTACATGTAACTATTGCTGGAATTGACGGTAATGAAAGGGCCGGCTTTTTAGCCAAGACAGCTGCTGAGGAGTGCATGAGCCCTTGTGGGGCTCTAAGTTTTAGCGAGATTTACTCCCGTAAGAAGACAGAACTAAACCATCTTGGGAGAACTCCTTCCTACCACCCATGGTACTTTGGAAGAAGTGCGGGTGGGTATTTTCAGCTCAAGGCTAGAAAATATCAAACAGCCTTCTCGCGCTTCATTAGTGGCTATATTAGGGCACTTACTTTTCGGCACGGTCAGAAGATTTTCCCGGAGTGTCACTGGTGCTCTGCCGACATGGCCTCCCCTGTCTATCTTTTGGCTTCTTTGGGCTTCTCAAAGGACGATGTCCTTCGGGACCCTCTACTGGTTTTAGACTTTTTAGAAATTTTGGGTTTCATGGAGATTGTCTAGCCTTCATAGACAATCTGGGATTAACAACAACATGTAATTATAATTTATTTGGAATGTATTTAAACTTCAAAAGCAAGTGTTTTCAAAAGGATTTGATTTGTACCAGTTATTGTTCAAAGTATATGATGTTGAAGAATCTTAATGAGTTTTCAAGATGATAAACTGTATCCTGTGGTCATGCAGTGCCTTCTGGTTGACTCCAGCGATCCCCGCAAGAGCATGTTTATGCATGTTTTAAAATTTAACGTTGAAAGAATTTATCAAGGATTCACACCTGTTAGTAATTATTGGAAAAATAATATTATGTAGGATAATTTATGCCCGTCGTGGGGCGGATTATACAGGGTGATTCCTAATTCATGGTACAAACTTTAAGGGTTAGTACAGTACACTGTAACAATAATTTATTGTATAGGAATGTATGGGGGCAGGTGAAGTATTGAAAAACAAACACGGGAAAAAAACATGAAAAATAGAGTTATTGATTGGTTCCGTTGACGACAGAGAACAGGTGGTAGCTTGCCGCTTAAAAACGTTATGAATCTATGGGAACATGCCATTCTTAATTGAATCGGCAGTTTGAAGAAGGGAACTAATCCAAAAACTGTTTTTGTGGGAAATTTTAAAACAAACTTTAAAAATATGTCTTATTTATTATTTTTCTTCTCTAAACTTTTATATAAGATTCTTTACATTCACCCGCTATTCCAGTGCCTTTTACAGCTTACAAAGAGAGTCTATATGTAAATAACAGTATGGCGCCAAAAAAACGAATTTCATTTTTTGGCGCTTGTTCCCTTCTTCACAATGCCGATTAAATTGTGATGTCATCCGTGATGGAAGACATCACGTATTTCGAAAAAGCAGACATACATCTCATGTACGGCCGTGCAAATGGTAATGGTAGGGCTGCCCCACGAATGTATCAGGAGCGCTTTCCTCATAGACGAGTGCTCACCGACTGTGGTTTCAGCACAATGAGGTACCAGTCCATTTCAACACTGTTGTACGCAATTTCTTGTATGTCACTTTTGGGGCACGATGGATTGGGCATGCTGGACCAGTCCCTTGGCCACCCCGATCTTCCTACTTATCGAGCCTCGATTACTTCTTATGGGGACATTTAAAGAGTATCATTTATGCGACTCCAGTTGACTCTGTTGAGGTTCTCGTCGCACGAATATCCGTTGATGCTGCACGTGTGCTTGAAATACCCGTCATCTTTGAAACTCTAAGCCAATCGTTCCATCGACGCTGCCAAGCACGTATTACTGTTGGTGGACGCAATTTTGAAAACTTATTGTAAACAAAGCTCTTGTCAACGTCGCTGTCAATAAACAATTTTTCTTTCATTTCATGTCACTTTCCTGTGTTTGTTCTTCAATACTTCACCTGCCCCCATACATTCCTATACAATTAATGATTGTTACATATATATATATATATATATATATATATATGTATATATATATATATATGTATATATATATATATGTATATATATATATATATATATGTATATATATATATATGTATATATATATATATATATATATGTACCAACCCTTAAATTTTGTACCATGATTTAGGAATCACACTGTATTTGAGTGCTCTTTAAAGAGTTGCTCATACGAGAACATATCTGTTAATGTTTCAATCAGGCTTTTAGAAGAGTGGGGTACTTATTCACCATTCTTCAAGCAGAAAAGGCTGCTGAGAACTTTAGCTTTCAGACGTATGGGAACGTTATACTACATAATGATATAATCCGTTCTGTATGATTTCTAGCTAAAAGTAGACAGTGTCAAATATTTCGACGGTTGAAATTTAAAACTAAATTATCTCTGTAAGACTTTCATAAATAGTCATAATAAATAAAGAAATCTGTTCTATTCTTACTAACTCTGCAGCATAAATCAGAATTTATATACATATATACATATATACAAACACATATATTTCTGTATAACATCATAGTCCTCTATATATGTGATGAATGGATAAAAAGCGAATAATTTCTAGTAACATAGTTTTTGGTGAAAGCATTTCTCAATTAAACTTGTTCATTCATAATGTTTTAAATAGGCTAAAAACCCATTTATAAATAATAATCACGCTTATTCAGATAGCAAAATTTTTAATAAACATGCAAAGCATGCATATACATGGCCACGAACAATATTAACTTTACCACTACAGAAAAAGAATGCCGGAATTTACCGCACTTAATGCACATTTTTAGGGATTCAAACGCAGGCATTAATTTTAAGATTATATTTCCATCAAGCTTGAATAGTTTACTGAAAGTTTCAGCATTCCAGCAGAGAAAGGCTCAAAGGAAATTCCGCTCATGGTTAAATGAGTGAGTTGAGGAATAGGAGATATATGTCGAGATTCTTAAGAGAGGTTTTGAACTCAGAGGCATAAGAAGGGAAGAGCAGTAAAAGCAGAACATCTAATGTGATATTACTCCGAGGAGCTGATTCAGCCGTGAATACAAAAGTTTGGGGGTAGAATGTAAATTAGTTTGAGAAAATCCCTTCCGACTTGTAACCCTTAAGGAGAAATGCTTATATCTGTAACAAAATATGTAACAATCTACAGCACTTTAGCTAATTATTTCAATTTTATTGGCGAGTGAACATGCAGAAGGTATCTCGTCAAAAGTTTTGTGCAAACTATAATAGTGTATCGGTATGTTTATGTTCGTATTGATACTTAAACAGAAGGGGAATGTGATAAGCAGTTGCAATCTTCATCGGTTTTAAAGTAATAAATTCCCTCATAGAATGCAATAGGGGTAGCTAGCTTCTATTCTGATGGGAAGGACTAAGACGCTCTGAAAAATTGCTGTGATTTACCAGACAGTATGAAAGTATTAAATTTTTATATTTCCGTTGCACGAAACTCTGTATAAAATTCAATTATAAATTTTCATAAATATCGTTAGTTAACCCCTATTAATTTTCTCCTTAGTGGGTGGGATAGCACCTTTCCCAAAAATACAGGCCCAACAATTTATATATATACACACACACACATATATATATATATATATATATATATATATATATATATATATATATGTATATATATATATATATATATATATATATATATATACCGCCCCCTAATGGCCGTTCTTACAAAGGGGGTATGAAATTTACCGTTCTAAAGAGGGAATCGGAAAAATGGGCCCCATAAGCAAAATGTTAAGTTTTCTTGACTGAATTTTATTTCGAATTTTTGGTTCCAGAGAATGGAATTTCAAAGCTGGGTTTTATGCAGAAACCTCCTTCTAAATCATTCGATAGATCCGCTGCGCAATGATGTTATAACAAAACCACTGCAGATATTCAGTCTTTAATGCAGGGTTCAGAAATAACTAATTGCTATGTCAAATATAGAGCACTTTACTTAACAAGGATGAAATATCAGACAAATTTTCCTACACAGACAGCATTGTCACTTGAATGCCATACGTGACAATATGTGTCACATTCAGTAATCATTACAGAGGTTATCATTTCACAATATTCCTCTAATAACCACTTAAGCTCCATGTCAATATGAATGATTTACACTGTTCGGGATGTCTTTTTGTCTCGACAAGTTAAATGAATTTCACTGATTCCTAGTGCAGGCATTAGCTTGAAATTCCGAAAGTTATACGAGGCCTAACTTAAAGAAATTGACATTGTAATGGATAATCATGGAAAAGTTAAAGGACAAAGCAATAGTAAATGCTTGCGTTACTCTCCAAGTTTTTTTAAATACTCGGTCTTAATACATCACATGTTGTATCCTCTTTATTAGGAAGTAAAAATTCTTTATTAAATCTGCATAAGTATATTTCACTCTCTGCCTTCTTGCCTCTGAACAGGATAATTTATAATAAAACTGGGATA
>OU015497.1:46110441-46167941 GCA_907164885.2 Dolomedes plantarius | reverse complement strand
AGAAGATCTATGGTAAAATAAAAATGTTGAATACATCTCGAGATCAAAATTTCTAACACGTTACATTTTAACTGCGTTTCAAGAAATAGACAATTAAATGTAATTTTTTATTTAATTTAATAAGCCTTTAATTAAAAATATTTTAGGGTATAGAAATTGAGATCTTAGAACTCTAATAAAATAATTTTTAATATCATATCATAGATCTTAATTCAGAAAGAGGGATCTGAATTAAGATCTATAATAAAATAAAAATGTTGAATAAATCTCGAGATCAAAATTACTAACACGTTACATTTTAACTTCGGTTCATGAAATAGACAAATATTACATATTGCGTGTGATTACACAGTTTATTTTATAAGGTCTGCCTAATCGTTACTGAATCTCAGGACGAAATGGGTGATAAGAGACCGGAACGCTGCCTAGTACGGTACAGTAAAGTGTAAGTTGTTCGTTCAGTAGAGTGTAAGATTTTAAAGGATCAATAGACTGTTGAAATGGTTTTGAAAGAACCTGTCAACGTCTCAGACGAGAGTGAAGGTGAAGGAGACGGTGACAGCGAGCAGAGGGTATCCCACTAAAAGGCCACGGCAGCATTTGATGTAGCGCTACGCTACACAGAGTAACACTCCGCCACGACCAAAGCGGACACAATTTTTCTGACGCGTTGGCGTAAATATACTTTATATTACTTAGTATCACTGTGGTTTTATTGTAACCTTAGTTCTTTTTGACTTTTGGTTTCGGATTAAGCGGACTTTCAGGTTACCGAAGTTTGGATTATCGGGACTCCGCTGTATAAATAACAAATAATTCTTAAAATCCTGTTTGACAGCATATGAGAATTTTACTCGATGCTCATATTTCCATAGTAGTGAAATTCAAATCAACATAACAGCGGCAGCACAAGAATATGACTTTACTAATTTCAATAATTTTACAACTTTAAGCAAAAATAAATTTCTAAATATCAACGTCGCTGGAAAATATTTAAGTAAAGAAATTTCAATTCTTTATAAATATATGTACCATGTCTGTCTCTATAAATGGATCTAAATGATTGGATGCAACTTAGGTTAGCAATAAAAAAATTATTACAACAAATATTCCAAAATTACTTATTTTTATTAAATTTTTTTTCAGATAGAAAGAAAATCTTAGAAATATTTAGCTTTTACATATCTATATTTAATAAACGTTTAAAATATATAAATATTTTCCCATTTCAATTATAAGTTTAGCGTTTTAAAAAAAGTGAAGAATAAATTTATAACGTATTATTTACGAATTATAAGGGAATTAATGTAAATGACAGCAGAAAAAATAACTTACGCTTGTTTGTATTATTTTCATTTTACATGAATGCGACAATGAGGGACAATGCAATTTTGGATCAAAGCTTATTCATTAAAAATAATTAAACGCGACAAGCATTTTTTTAAAAATTTTCCAGATTATTTTTACACGTTACAAAAATATAAAGAATTTAAAACTTTGAATTGACATTTCGAGTATATAATTATAAATATTCCATAAGAAGTATTTTAATTATGTTTAATTCCTTTGAAATTTTTAGAAACAAAGAAACATATTTATATCGATTTTAGCACTATGATATCAATGGGTAGGAGTTTTAAAATATCACATTAAAGAGAAGTTAAAAAATGCTCTTAAAGTAAAGTCTGTCATAATACATATTTAAGGTGACATTTTCCATTTTTTTATATTTTTATTTTAAATAAATTCATAAAATCTTAAATACGAAATGAATTTATTAATTATATCATAAAAATAAAATTCAAGATGAATTACATAATATAATAATTTTATAAAAAGTGGGATTTTTCAACATTAATTGCTGTTGTAATATATTTCTTCTACTAAATCGACAGGTCGATAATACTTAAATTTCAAATATTTTCAATCCTTCCCATTCGTATTTCAATAGTACTAAAATATTATTTATGTACCATCCCTCTATAAATACCTACTTCTAATGTTTTCTTGGGCTACAATGGTGCTGTTAAGGAAAGATATGATATGTCTTTGGTATTATCTCTGCCTCTTTTAAGGTAGCTGTTTCTCTGTTCAGTGTTACTAGAATTAGATTTCATTCCTTCTGCAGCATGGGAAATGTCTGAGGAGAAAGCATGGATTTTTCCTAAATATTTTAGTGGATCAATAAATTAAAAAGTGGCACAAGTCCAAACAATGAAAAAACAAGTTCACACTATTATGCTACTGCCTCGAAATTTTTATGTTGATATTACACACTTATTTTTGGATCCTCGTTGGCAATAAGATCCTGCGATTTACCATGACTTACTATGTTTGCGTTCACAAGTCCAAACATATCATTAGAATTGCCAAATCAATTGTAGAGATCCATACGTTTTACGGTACCTTTATATTTTGATTCACACTTTGGTAACGAGGTTCTCTGCCTTGTTGGCTATAGACTAAATAATTTTCGGCACCCTAAGGGTTTCTGAGAAGATGTATGACCAAAACAATAAATATATATATATATATATATATATATATATATATATATATATATATATATATATATATATATACTTTGTATAAAATATTCAATCTTATAACATAATACAGGCTCTAGAAATAATTCGATATTTTATTGAATTATTTCTTTGATAGTTTATCTTATCAAAGAGTAACAGTAGGATATTCAATTTGATAGTTCAAAATAAAATATTTATCAAAACTCAATAAGTAAGTGATAATAAAAAACAGTTAACGCACTTCATTAGATTTAAATAGTATTACAACATCACAAATGTAAATATTTAAATAAAATATTGTCCATAAACATTTATCAACATCCTTTAGAAATAAAAGGAATAGAAACATTTATACCTCTTTTTGAATATATTCGTTATTATTTCAAAGGATTTGGGTTTCTTAAGCAAACAAAGTGTAACTGAATTAATTAAATGCATTTTCAGAGAAAGATACAACAATAAATTTAATAATAGAATGACGTACCGGTGTAGAAATACTTCATATCCCTTTTCATCATTATTTCAAATACCTCTATGGCTTATAAGAAGCATTTATAATTAAATAATTTCTAGTTTTACATTTAATTTATTTTTTTAGTAATTTGAAAGTAATTGTTTAAAGAGTTTTGAGTTATTTGCTCAAAATATTTTTGCTGAAAGAATTATTTTCTCACATGAAAAGCAAACGTTTTAAATAATTAATTCCTTTCCTTTACATTATTAAAAAGGAACATTTTAGAGTGCTATCTGCTGAATGCTTTCATCATGCAGTATTCCTTTAGACAACTCGAATAGTGTTTTAATGCACTAAAAAATAAATAATATAAAAAATAGTAAATATAAGTTATGTTTTATTTCTGTTGATTTTTCAAACTCCTCTGACGTCAGAAACTATATAAACTGTTGACGTAATAATACAAAAAATTTACAAGTATTATTTTTAACCGTAAATTACAGGGTGGAAAAAAATTATTGAGTGTATTTCATGTTGAAAAAAAAAGAACAAAATGAGGTACGAACATGTTTATTGTGTTCTTGGAAACACAACAAAATTTTAAACATTAAATACCTTCCACATAATGTAGTACCTCATTTCTTTCCTTTTTTTTCAAATATGAAATGGGTTCAATAATTTTGAACCACTCCGCATTTTGTCCTATTTCATGTCTATGTCAAATTCATATAAAATATCTTAATTATAACATCATGACAATTACTGCCGTTTGAGAAAATGACTATATTTCCATTATAAAGTTCGGAATATCATGGGTTCACTAAATTGATTGATACTATTTTTCCTCTCATAAAACACAGATATCCTGCAGTTTAAATAAAATATCTATTTACTAATATCTTAATTTATGGCATCTAATTTTCACATAGCTGTAGGAAAATGGTCTTTTTGATATCTGTTCATTTTAGAGGTTTTTCATAAAATCCAATAAATGTGGTTCCCTATTACAGATGGGCCAGGTGATGACCGAATGGCTAGGGAGCTGGCATTCGAGGCTAGGGCCTGTAATGGCTAGGGTCTGTAAATTCGAGTTCCACACTTGGCATGGAAGTTTTTAGCCGTTCGGTTCCAACAATAGGTCCATAGACCATTACTTTCATTAAGGTTTTGGTTGATTTTATTTCTGAAAAAAATGTAAAATATTCTTGCAAAAGAAAAGGAAATATACTTTTAATTAAGAGTTAAAGGTAATTCAAGGAATTCTATTTTTATATAAGTGATAATATATCGCACAACAAAATGATGATTATTTCTTAATAAATAATCATCATACTTTTAAACAGCCAGTAACTAAATATGCATCATTTAAAGTATTGATGTATAACTATTCTTCACATATAAATTTAAAAAAATATATTTAAATAAATATCTTTCAGACTAATGCCTTAAATGTAATAATTTTTATTTTTTTTTCTAATTAGAAATATAGTCTTAATTATCATATTAGCGTTCCTTGATATTTTCCACAAATTATTTATATTTATCTTATTTAAAAAATGTGTACAACCAAATAATTAGAAATATAAAGAAATGCAATTATACAAACTTGAAATATTAAATCATATTACGGTACATTATTGCTCTAATAATGCCATTATATCTACTTACACGGAATTACCTTTAATTAATTTTTTTTAAATTTTCAGTTGAAACTTTTTATATTATTTAAATATTATCATTCCCTTTAAATCTGAATTTTTTGAATTTGTTAATTCATTATACACGTTGTAAATTTTAAATCATGCATTAGAGTTCTCTTTTAATATCTCCTGTTTAGTTTTGAATTGCCTCATCACTGCATTTACTTATTTTGCACATTTTGAATACATTATTAAATATATAACTTATACTCATTACAGCCTTTAATTGTCCTAATAGTTAAAGTCATAGCTAAAATAAAATCAATCCGCAACCGCTAACTATTGATTATGAGAAAGACGTCAATAGATATGGCTGTAAATAGTGTCAATAACCGATCTGCTCGCAGACAGACGGGGGGGGGAGTGCTAGCATGGCACGAAAAAAACAATGGTATCTTGGGCGCTTACGGGATGCTGCAAAATGAAACAAAAGTTTTAATGTCACTAGCTTCATCATCATTAAGTAACGTTGTACTTTAGAAAAATATGCAGGATTCTACAGCAGGAATTTAACTAAAACTTGACACTTGACTAAATATCCTCATTAATTATGAGTAAAAGTACAGAGGAATTCCTTTCAGTTTAGGTAGTAAAGCGAATAATTAAAGAACAATGTTTAATACAAAGCATCCTTAGCAGTCCAGGGCACTCCTTTGTAGACATTAAGTTAATAGCACAAGGTAGTTTATTTTTGTACAAATCTTCTTAAAAGAATTTTTTTAAATCAAAATAGAATAATGTAATATGAGACTATTTTTTGGTGTAGTAAGAGATCAACTTAAGTTACATTTACAGTATTAATGTCATATGCAAAAATAGAAGTCCCTTCCCGCAATTTTTTGCTTCTATACTGGAATCTGTGTTAACATAATGGTAAATAGTGAGTAATAATCATTTATATCACACAGCATATTAAAAATTTAATGCAAAGTAACTATGTTTGTTAAAAGTGCAAGCCTTATATAGTAGAAATCCCATAAAAGTTTGCTATGCAATTACTTTAACTAAACTATTTGGAAAATAAGACATGAACTAATATTTAAATATTTCGGTGAAACACACATTATATATATATATATATATATATATATGATGTAAACCTTTGTTGATTCATGTATTACAACGAATTAAATCTATGCCTTCTCTTTAAATTTCAAAGATTTATACATAAGGAAACGATATTTCATGATATGATTTGTATTGCACATTTAGAATTTGTAGTTATTAATGTAGATAATTTCTAGACCGCTTAGTTAGATTAAAAGGCAAAATTAAATAACTTCCATTGTATTCTTCTATTTCAGGTATTCTATTTCCATTGTATTTTTACGCTCAAAGGCTGAGCGTAACATGTCACCAGGACATGCCTATAAGGAATATTTTGTCCTTTTGGGCCGCCAAATTAGACACTCCACCAAGATACACGTTGGACTTTGAATAACCCCACAGAAAGAAGTCACAGGGGCTAGGTCCGGGGAGCGAAGAGGCCATGCAAGTGGAAAAAGGCTGATGACCTTTCTTCTGTAAAGCGATGGCGCCTTTTAAAGCCCAAAATATTGGCGCTGCTGTCGACTACGTAGTAATGAATTTGTATTTTGATGTTTTACTTGAATTTTATGCTAATTCTCCGGCCAATATTTTGGGCTCTAAAAGCGCCATCGCTTTACAGAAGAAAGGTCATCAGCTTTTTTTTTACTTGCATGGCCTCCTCGGTACCCGGACCTAAGCCCTGCGACTTCTTTCTGTGGGGTTATTCAAAGTCCAACGTGTATCTTAGTGGAGTCTCTAATTTGGTGGCCCAAAAGGACAAAATATTCCGGATAGGGATGTCCTGGGGACATGTTATGCTCAGCTTTTGAGAACGTAGTGTTCAGGATGCAATGTGTCGTCCAACAGGATGGTGGTCACATTGAAGGAGGGAAAAGTGAATTTGCTGTATAAAGTGGTGTTGCAGTGAAATTTTTTTGTTATTTATTTGTCTGCTTATTACAACTTTTTCGGTATTCCCCCCTTATCTTTATAGACCAAAATACTGGCGCTTCTCTCGACTATGTAGTCGGGAATTTGCAATTTGATGTTTTGCTTACGTTTTGGGCAAATTCTCGAATTTGCTGACAACAACAGCCTTCCCCTATCGGCGACATTTCGAACTAAATTTTTTTTCTCACGGAATCCTACTTCCCATGTTATCATTAGTCTCTGTACCCAGTTTGGTGTCATTTCTTATGTTAGATCGAGCTACAGGTGGCTCTGAATAATGTCAGTTTTTAAAAAAATCACCCTGTATATATATATATATATATATATATATATAAAATGTTAATTAAAAATTTGTAGGATTATTTAAATACTACTAAATCAATTAAGGAAATTTAACTTTCAGCTACTGGCAAACTATGAAAATGGTATGGCAGTTATTTACAATAGTTCCTGTAGAGTGGCAGTTGTAATTATTTTCTTATTCTAGTAGTCAGTAATATTAATTCTAGCAACAATTTGTAAACAGCTTACAAGAGTCTTGAAATGTAATTACGATATTACATCCAGTTAAGATAAATGTGAAAAAGTAATCACGGCATGTTGGGAAACTTATGTGTTTTACTAATAAGCGCATTGTACTGATTAAACTCTAGTGATAGTTTAAATATTTTCTTAAAGAATGCAAAATTAAAACCACAATGCTACATACGGAAATTTTGTTTGAATGAACAGCATTTAAGTAAATTTGTTAGAAGTATTAATAAATCCCTTCATTTTACCTACATAGAAACACTCTAAATAATTAGTGACACACCAAATGACAAGTTTCAGTGCATACATCTTTGAAATTTCAAAATTAACATTAATTACTCTGAATTCATTTAAGAATTTGCACACGTTTAAAACAAACAGTGGCCTAAATTTCAATTCTCAGACTTATTTCGTCATGTTTAACAAACATACATATATACGTATTTGAGAAAATAAATTTAATCACATTCACCTACGGTCCCAAGCGTCGGATTCGTTATTTTATGAAATATGATCCCATTTTATCTGTGAACATTTCACATTAAACATGGCTTCACAAAAGTATTTCTTAATATTTTAACTTTTCAGAAATTCACATATTTAACCACGGTTGGAATTCACATTTTAAGAGAGCATTAAAGTTTTAATATATCAACACGCAGTTGATGATGGGAACAAACTATTCTTTTTTCCCTTCTTAAACTATTACACGAAAGGGTGATTAGAGCTTCGCAGATATACAGGAAAGAAAATATTAACTATTAAATTGAAGCGTTTCTGAAATGGAAGAATATAGTTTAATCCAGTAAATATCGTACCATGAAATATCGTTTCCTTGCGTATAAATTTTTGAAATTTAAAGAGAAGGCGTAGATTTAATTCGTTGTAATACATGAATCAACAAAGGTTTACATCATATATATATAGAGTGATCTCTTTAATTTTGACCCCAAGCAAAATTTCGTTAAGTTCAAGTATTTATATTCTGAATTTTAAAATAGTTAAGCTAATGATTTCATGCCATGTCGGAGTCCAAATGCAGTATTTCTAGATCGGCAGAATAAAATGCAAAATCCTTTTCTTCTATTTTCGAAAACTTGCATCATGAATCTTGAATTTATGATTGGGTTTGTTTTCAGTTTAGTCCGTATGTACACCGATTGGAAAATTTATTATGACTACTTATCCAGTAAATTTAATGGGCCTCTTTTTGCTCTCAATACTTCTGTGATTCTCTTTTGCATGGGATCTTTTAGATATTAGTAAGTGTCTGGCGGAATATCCGATGAAATGCAAATGTCAGTTCTCTAGGTCTTGGTAATATTAAACTAGTCTTTAGAGTTTTTGGCTAAATTATTTATTGCCGATCCTCATGATATAGCTCACCAGCTTTAAAATAACATTCACCTACATCTAATGATATAAGTGAAAGAACTGTTTTTTTAACTAATATCTTTAGGGAGGCAAGAGGTCTGAGATTCCAGTGTGACTCCGACAGTTAGCCTTGGAAATTGTTAATCATATTCCCCAAGAAACTACCCTTATCTCTACCGATGGTAGCATAAAAAATGAACAGTCTCATGCTTGCAGTGGAATTGTTGACAAGGTTTCAAACAATGCTTTTAAAATGAAGAAAAGGAACCCTATCATCTGCTCAGTTTTCAGAAGCGATCTCATTGCCATTGATGAGGGAATTAATTACATACTGTCTGTTTCAGACCCAAAGATCGTTTGGATTTTGTCAGATCGTAGTGCCATCTATCATCCATCTAACTGCCACAGTATTGGAGACAAGGCTGGTATAGCTATTCTCAACAAACTCAAGCATATGTTTTCCAACTGTGAGGTACATCTATAATGTATCCCTTCTCACGTGGACCTTGCAGGAAATGACTTGGCAGACAATTTGACAAAAGGGGTTGCCGATGAGCGATTGTCTACCTCTTACTATTATAAGTAACTCTATCCTAATAGGAAAAATCTTGATAGGGACACAGGAATTGTATCCTCGGGACAACCTTGATATCGTGGCGATCATCCCAGAAGAACCTTTGCTCTCATCTGCGACAGACCCACTCAAACAGCATTCTCACGTTTTCTCAGTGGCCATCCGAAGAGTCTCACATAAAACTGTGATCGCAGGATTCATCCTATCTGCCTTAATTGCCATGCAGACCAGGCCTCCCCAGAGTACAATATCCAGTGCCTGGGGTTGACTCTCGACGACTTTTTTTCAGATCCTCTTTTGGATTTTTTGCGCGGAAATGGACTTTTGGGGAGGTATGTTAGGTAAAACTGTACCTCCCCCCCCCCAATCTGTCTCCTGTTTGAGTGATTACAAAGCAGTTCAACCAAACCTTGGTCTTTTATTTAAAAATAAAAAATTAAGATGATGAAATAATCATTATAAATTACCGGACATAACATGAAGTACACAAAATAAGGAGTGGGGGTAGATTTTCCTTCACCTGCAGCACTGGTCAGAAAGCGTCGGAAGACAGGACAAAATGGAAGCAACGGTCGATTTCCAAGCTGGAACTCCCTCCTTCTCGTCCAGGCTAAGAATATTTTAGCCTTTTATACGCTGCATGCCTCGAAAATTAGCATACGGCGTTGGAAGTACAGAGTTGTGCCGGATTCGGATGCACCGCAGATGGTTTGTAGAAACTGTCACGTTTATCATGATACGCCTCAGAGTGCGTAGCGTGATCACCACAGACTCGTGGATTTCGACTAGCTGGGGCTAGACGAGGAGATTAGCAAGAACAACAACAAATGGTACGTTCCTTCAAATAAATGTCTGTTTGAAGTTCAATTTCACCCTTTAATCGCACGATCATGAATTTTGCAGCTAATTTTAGGATTTTATCATTCAAGAGCAGCAGGGTTTTTTTCTAACCAGTATTTAAAGTATTGGCGAGCAAATTTCGCTGCCCATGCGTATGTGCCAGAGGAAAAATTATATCTAGATTTTTATCTCCATCATATGAAACATCGTATCAGACTAATGATATGAGCTACATTTTCAGGACATGACTGTGGGTGCCTGTATAATTAAAGGTGTTTTCAGCAGAGGTATCATCCTGTTTTTTGAGAAACTTCCAGTTGCTATTCTAATGCTATTGGTTTGCTATATGTATACGGAAGTTATTCTTCTACTTTTATAACCTCGTGGTCATGTGCTACACTATCTGGCTACAAGTATTCGGACACCCTCCTAAAGAAGTGGATCTGGCAGGTACCATAATTTGATGCGTAATCGAAAGCTATAAAATTGTTGGTAGTTCTTAGTCAGGTCATATTCATGCGTTTGTGTGATAATGCGTAAGTCAAAGGAGCTTAGTGAATTTGATCGTGCTATTATAATGGGATGCCACCTCTGTGGGAAATTACTTGTGTGAAATTTTGGACATTCTACAGAAACCAAAATCCACTGTGAGTGAAGTAATTATGAAGTGGAAACGTCGAGGCAGTGAAACTGCAGAAAAACGAAGCGGCAGGCCGAAAAGAAAATAGTGAACGCAGCCGTAGAACTCTGAAAAGGGTAGTGAAACAAAATCACAAGTGCTCATTGATTGAAATCACTCAGGAGTTCCCAAGTTCATCAGGCTTTAGTGCTAGCAGCAGGACTGTTCGTCGAGAGTTAAAAAACCTGGGATTCCATGGTCGTTCAGCTGCTCCCAAGAATGCGAAGCGTCGGTTACAATGGTGCAACACTCACCGACACTGGACTGTGGACTTGTGGAAAAATGTTCTTTGGAGTGATGAATCTCGCTTTACAATCTGGCAATCTGATGGACGCGTCTGGGTTTGGTGGATGCCCGCCGAGCACTTCTTACGTGACTGCATTGGGCCGACTGTTAAGTTTGGTGGTGGCAGCATGATGGTGTGGGGGTGTTTTTCATTCTTTGACCTGGGTTCATTAGTTCCTGTTGTTGGAAGCATAAACTCTGGGATGTATGTGGACATTCTGGACAATGCTGCTCTCCCAACTCTATGCCAATATTTCGGGGAAGGCCTCTTTCTGTTTTAGCAGGATAACTGCTCCATTCACACATCGAGACTTGCGAAGGCATGGTTTGACGAAATGGGTGTTCAAAAACTGGACTGGCCTTCTCACAGCCCCAATCTAAATTCACCTGAACACCTTTGGGACGAATTAGAACGCAGATAACGTAGCCAGTCAAATCGACCATCCTCACTGCCAGTACTAACTTTAGATGTGATGGACGCTTGGAAGTCAATTCCTATGGACACCTATCAAAAACTGGTGGAGAGTCTCCCCATACGTGTGCAGGCTGTCATCGATGCAAAAGGAGGACCAACATCATATTAATATATGCCTCAGGACTCTCCGAGTCCGTATCACTGGGCGTCGGGATACTTTTGGCCAGATAGTGTATAATGTGTTTAACGTAGTTCACTAAATGTCATAGTTGCCCAGAAACTTTTTGTTATGTTGTATAATTGGATTGAAGCAATATGTATACGTAGATGTAACAGACGTAAGAATGAACGCTGTCGAAGACATTATTCAAGTTTCTTCATTTTAAAAATCAAAACACTTTGGATGCATTTATTTTAATTTAGTTTTATTTTGTGTATGTCATTCTTATAGTTTGAAAAAAATTAGCAAAAAAAAGTCATTATCTGATATTTATTACGTTGTGAAGATAATAGCACTGCAAACTTTATAAAAAACGTACAATATATTTGAAAATAAATAAAATGTCCTAGTACCTCTACATATTTTAAGTATCGAGAATAGATTATTTTCAAGATTTATTATCTAACGAGGAAATGACGACCCGAGAATAACGAAAAGGCAAAATAGTGAAATTCGGGGAAATTTCAGATTGGGCATTTTTAAGGAAATACCTTTAGCTTGTTTTTTACGCTATGCTATTCAAATTTACTGAATTTGAAACAGAGGCTTAAAACTTGCTGTTTAATGGTTAAATATTCAATAAAAATACTAGAAATAAACTCAAAAATACAAGACTGTACGAGCATGAAAGATAAATACAGTTAATTATTTTGTAACTAATTAAAGTCAATATTTCTTAAATATTTACCAAACGTCGGCTGATTTTTTTAAAACATCACAACCTTCATTTTAAATGAGTATGCAAAACTAATCTATAAATAATTTTAAATCTCGTTGAAATATTTAAATGCCTCGTGAAAATATACTTCTCTATATTTATCAGAACAATATGTGAGGAGCTATAAGCGATTTGTAGCAGTTACTCTTTAAATGATTAATAACATCATAGAATCGGAAACAAAAGAGAACCTTTCTTCGTATTTTCTTTAAAATGATTCAGAGTCTGAATAAGTTTTAGCCAAATATAAAAGACAATATGTTATTTTTAAGAATGTAAAAGAGATTAGGAGTCACTATGTAAAATTCACAGACATCATAAATATAAATTTAGAAAATTTCCAAATACCGTGGAGTCTTTAAAAAATATGTAATTTAAATTACACTTATTACAATCTTTAAAATCTCTTAGCATCTAAATACAGAATTTGCTTTGCAATCACATAGTGTAGTATTTTGTTCTTCAATTTAAAGTCTTTGTTGTCGGCGTTCAGTGGTAGATATCTAAGAGTCACTTAATCTAAATCTCTTTCTAAATCTATTTAAATGTGTGGTTCAGCTTATCTATAATCTAAATCAAGAATACACTCAAAGAAATTATATGCTGAGAAAATTTGAGAATAAAATTTAATAAAAAGTTAAAGCACATGTTATCTATTCGAAATCTAAATCTAATCTGCTCTACAGAAAAAAGAGAAAGAAAAGGTTACATAAATAGCGCATGCGCGCTCAACAGCTTCGAGTCACAAGTGACGTGATTCCGTAAGAGGATTCAAATAGTTTCAGTCGGAACATCCCGGCCCCCGTTGGACGGTTGTCCAACATCATCTGGAAAGGGGAGTGGGACGATCCTGTTGATGGCACGGCGGTAAACTCCGTTTCTCGTTTTCAGGTCCACCACTCTAACTAGTCCATCTTGACCAGTAAACGTTTGCTCGATGCTTGCTAGATTCCATTCCATTGGAATTTTGCTTGGGTCTAAAACTAATTGTCCTACCTTTAGGTTCGGTTCTTGTGTAGCCCATTTGGATCAAGATTGCAGGTGGCTAAGATACTCGTTTGTCCACCGGTTCCAAAATGTAGATCTTAGGTCTTGAATTAGAGTCCATCTGGAAGATAAAGGCAAATTAACTGAAGTATGATTAGTTTCTGGTAACTGTAACAGGGAGGAACCTACCTATATGTCCTGGAATCAGGGCTTGAAGATCTGTTGGATCTGCAGAAAGAGGAGTTAATGGGCGGGAATTCAGGCAGGCTTCTATTTCAGTTACGAGTGTGTACAACTCTTCAAAATTTAGAATCTTTAGTTCGTAGCCTTCACCAAGTGTTTCTTCATCGACTTTATGTTAGCTTCCCATAATCCACCAAAATGTGGCGATTCAGGTGGTATAAAGTTCCACTCTATGCATTCTTCAGCACTGAATTTTTGTACAGAGTCCGATTTAAATATTTTAAACCAGGAATCTAAGATGTGTTTAGCGCTGTCATAGGAACATGACAGTAGTGTCACGGCCAAGGGCAGGAGAATTGATAATTACAGGACGAAGTAAAATAATTGCTAAATGTAAGAAAGAAACATGGCAAATGACGGGCAATAAAAAGAGAAGGGGATAAAGCCAGCAATATAGCGAAACTAAAAAAATATAGATTGTGCTTGTAGCAAGAAGTATAAGATAAAAGTTCAAGAGAGTGAGTTGCACGAATAGAAGAAAAGAAGAAAGGTAACGCTAAATTTATGATGGCTATAAAACAGGCCACCCTGAAGCCGAAACATGGGAAAAAGTTAAGTTAGAGGGATAATTTTATAAATCCCGCCCTCGATGCACATTGGTGAAAAGGGGATTGAGAGGAGGCAGTCACAGACGAATGGCGATGGCATGGTAATAATATGACCAATGGAAATTGTAAGAGGTGGAGTCAGCATTAATAAGAGAAAATAATATGAAATAAGAAAGTAAGGCACATATAACCTATGATGAGAGTTAGTTGGAAGTTTTTTGAAATAGAAGTAGTGTCAACCCGAGGAATATGTACGAAGAACCCTGATGATATAAATACAAGTCGTGGCCCATGCAAAGGAGCCCTAATACTTAGGAAGAGAGCGTCCCAGTGTCCCGTGCCGAGGGTCTGCAAGGAGTGTAGGAGTCAGAGAACTGATGATGAGCGTGCCCCAGTGTCCCGTGTAGAGTGTCTGCCATGATTGGCGGACCCTTATACCAGACGAAGAAAGTGTCCTAGTTCCGTGCAATGATAATACAACGAAGTTCGTCATTACGAGTGCCAGCCGCCCGTCATAGTGATCCAACAGTCATCTTTCGAGGTACCGACTTTTTGCGTTTCCTTTTTATATTATTGTCATTGCTTCTCAGTGTGTAGCCTTAATAACTAATATAGAGCGCGATGAGGATGTTATTGAGTATAAGATGTTAAGGAGATGACTGATAATTCGTAAAAAACAATTTAATTAATATGATGTTATGCTTATATATATGAGTAAATATTGGTAGCAATTGAAATGGATATATGAGTGATTATGTTTATAAAATGTTATCATAATAAGTGAATGAATTAAATATATGAGTCGTAGAGAATTAATTTAGAAGTAAAGAAGTTGTGAGTAATGTGTAAATGCAGGAGGAAATATTTAGTAATTTGTATCGTATTATTTATGTGTGTTAATAATCAATAAATTAATTTGTGGGTGTAAACCAGAGTTGTTTCCATCATTTGGGAATCACAATTAATCAATATACTAACCATAATCTTAAGCAATGAATTTAAAATCATAATCATCATCATTAATAATATATTTATTATCTAAAAACCCAATTAATTTAAGTAACTTTTCACTGCCACAAGCGCCTTTGAAATTTGTAGCATTGTCACTCCAGATGGTAGTTGGTCTTGATTATCTTGCGATAAATCGCCTAAGACTTGCAAGAAAGGCTTCGGAGCTTAAATCGGATACGATTTCAAAATGAACACCTTTCGTACTGAAACAAATAAATATGGCGATATATGATTTCAAAGTCACTTTAGATCGTCTAAATTAGGTTTAGTAAGTATTGGACCAGTGAAATCCAGTCCTATCTTTTCAAATGGTCGAGATGGTATAACTATATCTCTTGGTAGGTTACCCATCATTTGCTTCATGGTTAGATTTCATGTTCGGAAACAAGTCATGCAATTACTAATAACTAATTTGATTCTATTCTGTCCAGAAGGTATCCAATACATTTGTCTAATAAGGTACAGGGTTGTTTGAGTACCCGAATGAAGAGATTTTTTGTGGTAGTAATCTATCAATAATTCAGTAAAGTGGTCCGCTTTGGGTAAAAGTAATTGGTGTTTCCGGAATTCTGAAAGTTTCGAATTGCTTAATCGTCCACCAACTCGCAAAAGTCCTTCTTTGTCTAGGAATACGTTTAATGAGAGAATTTTATTATTGTTTAGGATTTGGCAATTTGATTGTAAAGATTTAATTTCAGAATGAAATTCGGAAACTTGAACATATTTTACCAATACCTTGGTTGCATTTTGAATTTCGGAAGTGCTCAAAAAGGCTTTGTTTCTTAACTCAGGTTCAAGTCTACAATTTTTAGAAAATCTTAAGCACCAAACGGTGACCCTAACTAATTTGCTGAATGAAGAGTATTTGTTAATGAAATCATTTTTCGTTACAATATCTACTACTGTTGCATTCATTAAAGATCCTTTTCGAATTTCAAGTTTTTCAGTGTCTAATCCCTTTTTTGATACTTCAAATCTGGGCCATTTCTCCTTATCGTGAACCAACCATTCAGGTCCGTTCCATCATAATTTATTACCTTTTAACTTTGAAATAGATAATCCTCTAGATATCAAATCTGACGGGTTGTCTTTTCCAGGACAGTGGGACCATTCACTAGGATTGGTATATTGTTGAATCTCTTGTACCCTGTTTTTTACAAATGGTTTAAATCTGTCGGATGTATTCTTTATCCAAAAGTAAGCTGTTGACAAATCTGTCCAAAAATAACGCTCAAATGAATATTCTAAGCCCTTTGAAATTTTATCACATAACCTAGCAAAAAGAAGAGCACCCATTAATTCTAGACGGGGTAGCGAAATTGCTTTTAGGGGAGCAACTCTGCTCTTCGACGCCACAAAACTAGTAAAAATACTTCTATCACTGCGTGTTATACGTAGATAAACGACGACACCCTAAGCTTTCTTCGAAGCGTCTCAAAAACAATGTACTTGTATATCATTTATTTCCTTACGAAGGGCATTAGCGAAATAATAGCGAGGAATACTGATATCCTTCAGCTTTTCGATTTCATTACACCATTCATCCCAAATAGCGGTTATATTCTGAGGGAGATATTCATCTCAATCCAGTCCCAAACACCAAATCTCTTGAATTAGACACTTAATTCTAACTATATAAGGTCCGAGGAATCCCACGGGATCAAATATGCGACCTACTGCTTGTAGAAGGTATTGCTTAGTGTTTATTCGCTTTGAAAGGAATTTATCTAAATTTTTTGTTTCGAAATAAGTCATCGTTGGCATACCAAGCCACTCCGAGCACCCTTTGAGGTAACAGAGCTTGAGTGTTAGGCTCAACGGATTCATTTACATCTATCCCTGCTTTCTTCCACAGTTCACGTAACTCTAACGAATTGGTCTGCCATTTACGTAGAACCATGCTTGCATCCTCAAATATTTTGGTACTTTGTATGCTCGTATAATAGGCTTGTTCTACATTTTCTCCACCAGTGATCAAATCGTCTACATACAAAGATGTATTTAAAATTTTGTAAATTTCAGGAAAGCTTTCTACATACCTCTTTAGGTGATGCTTAATGGTTGCAGCCAAGAGGAATGGTGATGAACTCACCCCAAACAAGACTCTGCAGAGTCTGAACTCCTTGAGCTCTGGAACGGTGTTAGGTTTAGTGGGGATATCGTCCCAAAGGAATCGGGCCACGTCGCGATCTTCTTCATCTATCTCTATTTGCAGTAATGGCTGCTTAATGTCCCCAGTCAGCGCAACAGGGTGTTGTCTAAATCGAATAAAAAGAAGGAAAAGATCGGGTAACAAATTTTTTCCAGTATGCAAACAATCATTTAAGAATACCTGTCCTTTGCCATGTGAAGAAGCGTCTAACACCACTCTTAATCTACTCGTGGTTTTGTCTGTTCGAATCACTGCCCTGTGTGGGAGGTAGAAGGTTCTGGCTTCTCTGGCTTCATCTAAAACAGGAACAGGCTCTATGATATTTTCACTTAAGTAGTCTTCTAAAACAGCCTTGTATTCTGTGAATAATATTGGATCATTCTGGAACGTACATCGTAGTCTTGAAAATCTTTTATTCGCAACTTCACGATTATCTTCTAATAACTGCTTCATATCAGGTTTCCAAGGAAGTCGCACCTTATATCTCTTGATATGGTAGGATATACCTTGCCTCAAAGTCTTTCATAATTTGTTCGTCGAAATTACTGCTATCTTTGTCTTCAGCTTCGATGCCTAGATTCTCCAGTTCCCAAAACTGTCTTAGCTGATCTGAGATAAGTTTCTCTTCCACAACCACCTTCATACTCAGTAACTCGTTAGTTGATCCAATCCGACCTTGAAGACACCATCCAAAAATTGTTTCTGTGGCTACAAGCTTATCACCTAAACGTTTGAGTCTCCCTAATACTATATCAAAATAATAATCAGCACCGATTAAAATTGTAATTTTCTTCTCTCCGTAATTATAGCAGTCTGCAAGCTGTAATCCCCTCTTCTGTTTTTTAGCTCTAACCAAATTAATCTCTGGAGCAGGAATATTAGTTGCGAATATTTGCTCCGTTTCTAGCACTTCTATTTCGATCTATAAGGAAGGTTCTTCTCTGTTTTTAAGTTTTAATTTCACTACATTATATGTTTTTTCAGTTGGTTTGTTGGTGCCAAATGAGTACACCGATAAAGTTTCTTGTATAATAACTCGTAGTTTCAATTTCTCAGAAATATCTTGAGTGATAAAGCTTCTCATGGAGCCTTTATCCAACAACAAGCGAACATGTTCGATTTTATCATTGTTAGGGATTTCCATTATCACTGCTGTGCATGTTTGAAGCAATACACTGCACTGAGAATTTCAGTTTAGTTTAGTATTTTCCGATTCATTTTCGAAGTGAGAAATTACCGTAACAACCTTATTTTCAGCATCATTATTTGATTTGTTTTCGAGTTCATAACAGATAAATCTGTTATGTTTTCTATTACAAAGATCACACAATTCTCTTTTTTTGCACTCTTTAAGGGGAAAAGGGACCTTCAACGTCGTTCTTCTTTAATTTTCAATATTTTACACTATATACCCAATGAGTAAAATTAATATACTTTTCTACTACATTGAAGATACTTAGAAGTCACAAATAAGTATTTTCTGGCGGAATTTGACCTGTTTATCAAAGAATTCTTCAAAAATGCTAGAATTTTTCAAAAGGCCCCATGCGTATTCATTTTCTTCTGATATCTTCCAAATTTCTCAGAATTGTTAATTGAAGTGTTTGTCACAAAACTGTGCATCGTTCTTTGAAATCACATATTTTTCGAATTTATAGACGATAAAATAAAGTAAAAATATAAAAAAATAACAGGCAGAATAGAAAAAAAAATTATTTAAGACTTTAGATTCCTAAAAAAAAATTAAATGCACATTTATATTTATATACATATGATAAACTTATAATAAAGAATTTAAAGACTTTAAGTAATATAGAATGAGCATAGAGCATTTTGAAAAAGGTAGCATTTTTGAAAAAAAATTTGAAAAACAGTCATTATTCTGCAAAAAAAATCCTTATTTTGAATTCTAAGGATTTTCAATGTAGTAAAAGAAAATGAATTATTCTCATTTTGCATATAGAGTTGAAAAATTGAAAATTAAAAAAATCTTGTTGGAAGGTCCCTTGCCCCCTTATTTCTATGCTGTGCTTTCAGGCATAAAAAAACAACGCGCCCGTCTTCTTAAAACATCTTTCTTTTCATTCATACTCAAACCTTTACAGCGTTCTGAATCATGCTTCGCATTGCAGTAAAGCGCTGCGCATCATGTATGCGCAAGTGAGGGCGCTGTGGTAACTGTATATATAGCGCGTACTGTGGTTGTTCTGAATTAGTTGTTGGAATTGCCAGTATGGGTAAACTGCCTGATTTAGACGCCTTCGATCGCAGACAAATCGTAGGTCCGCGACGCATGGGCCATTCAATTTCCGAAATCGTCAGACAGCTAGGATTTTCAAGGTTGACAGTGTCAAGAGTATACCAAGAATACAAGGATGGTAGGGAAAAAACTAGCGATCGGGCAAACTGCAAAGGACAATTAGCCTTGACAGTGCGTGGCGAGAGACGGCTCAGGCGTATTGTACGTAGCCAGCGAAGCCAAACATTAGCACAAATTACCACCTAGTTTAATGACGGTGCCAGTCGTAAAGTCAGTAAACGGACTGTGCAACGCTCGCTTCACCGTATGGGTTTCGGGAGCCGTCGACCTACGAGAGTACCATTGCTCTATACTCGCCATCGGGCTGCACGTCTTGCCTGGGAAAGAGAGCACAGAGACTGGAGTGTAGAGGACTGGAAACGAGTAGCATGGAGTGATGAGTCTCGATTCCGACTACTTAACGCCGACGGGAGGCTGAGAATATGGCGTCAGGCTCATGAAGCCATGGATCCTGCATGCCTGGCTGGAACTGTACAAGGGCATTGTGGCTCAATCATGGTCTGGGGTGTTTTTTTGTGGCACAGTTTGGGATCTTTGGTGCGTGTACCAACCTCCCTCAATCCATTTCTGTACGTAGAGTTGCTGGGTGATCACCTCCATCCGTTTATGCTGTTCTGTTATCCGCACGGTAATGGAGTATTCCAGCAAGACAACTGTACCTCTCACAAGTCCCGGTTGGCTACTGGCTGGTTGGATGAGCATTCCTCTGGCTTCTCTGTCATGAATTGGCCACCTAGAAGCCCAGACTTAAATCCTATTGAGCATCTTTGGGATGTTTTGGAACAAGGCGTAAAAGGCCATCACACAGTACCAAAGAACCTTACTGAATTATGGACAGCTTTAGCCAATATTTGGCAAGCCATTCCCGTGGAACGTTTCCAGAAACTTGTTGAATCTATGCCTCGTCGTGTGGCAGCCGTTATCAAGGCCAGAGGAGGCCCAACTCGTTACTAGGTAGGTATCCCTAATTCAGTGGCACTTCAGTGTAGTTCCAGTCGGAACAGTCTTCATTTATGGAAAATTGTTAGGTGCAGTTGTTAGGCAATAAAACTTTTTTTTACACTCTAATGCAATTAATAGTCTTGGAAAAATAATTTAATGTATTAGAAGCAAAATATTATTTTTTCACTCTGCTCATATTCATTAAGAGCATAAATCAATGCTTTTTTCTTTATATAAAGGGTACATATCTTCTCATATTCCAATGCTTAAAAGTAACATAAATAAAAATAAAGAATTATCACTTTAATAGATATGCATTAATTTATTTAAATGATAAAAATATTTATACGATAAAAATATGAAAATTTGTTTGGTTCATTAAGCTGTTTAATTTAAAATTTCTCGTGTATTTATTGTGCGATTTAAAAAATGTGATAAACATACGTGATTTTCTGTTAAAAGCCTTTTGACCAAGTATTTCCTTGCTAATTGACTTTTAAAGCATAGAAAAGTATTAAAGCTTCTTAATAATCTTCCTAGATCTCTTTTCACTTTTGCATCAGATAATTATTTTAATACAGATCCTAGTTTAATTGAAAATATTTATTTCAAATTTTCTGTTTTTGTTCGCTTTATAAATATTTTATTTCCTTGTAAAATTTCATAATTTTATTATCTAAACAAGAAAAGGAGCTTTTTCAAGACACGATCATTTTTCTTCTGAGCTTTATCTGTGTTGATCCTCCGTGTTTGTCATTTTAAATCCATATCTCCGAATAAATTCTCTTTACTTCTGATGCATTTCAGTTTTGACTTCTGTTTAAAATTTCATATCGCGGCCCCGGATTTGTCCATTCTAAAATGTTTGTTTTCATTAACCAATTTAGTTTTTCTGAAACTGTTCATCTTTATCTCTTATTAGATTTCTTCAATTCGATTGAGAATAATATTAAGGGGATTGTGGACTTTTAAATTACCAAATATCGAACAAAAAATTTAATTTTTTAGGGGGTGTATTAATATTCTAAAAGTATGTAAATATTGGAATAAAATGCATTTAAAATATGTAATGAAACGTAAAAGGAAAACTTGGTGACTTTTGAAAAGGAAATATTAAAAGTAGGTTAAAAAATATCTTTTAAATGGCTTTTCCTCAAAATGAGTCAGCAAGTCTTTGAAATGCTCCTTGCGTCTTACTTTTTGACGAAATTTTATGAAATTTATAATAAAGACTCGTCTAATACATTAAAATAAAGTTATGTTTCCATTTCATGTTTCGACATCATTCAGATTATCAAAGTTTAACTTAAGTGTAGAAAAGTACAAAAAATTCATGAAAATTCAGAGTACAATCATAAAAATATTTCCTAAAAATTAACTATTCAACGAAAGCCCAAAGTAATATATAATTTTGTTCAGAATGTATTTATGAGCAATATAAATGCAAAATTAAGGGATAAGTTAAAAAATGGATAGCAAGGAGCATTTAAAAAATAATAAAAATTTCAATTTTTAAAATATAATTTTAAGAAAAATATTTATAAAATATTATAAAGTGATTTATATAGTTATATGTATTCTGATCAATTTATATGCAAATTTTCATATCTCTGAGGTAAAAATTTCAAAAAT
This sequence comes from Dolomedes plantarius, assembly GCA_907164885.2. NCBI lineage: Eukaryota > Metazoa > Arthropoda > Arachnida > Araneae > Dolomedidae > Dolomedes > Dolomedes plantarius. Next base: position 46,145,808 of record OU015497.1, on the reverse strand, counting down.
CGGTTTGGAATATTCACCATCCCCTAAATAATATACTTTCAAAAGAACTGTTAAATGGTTAAACAATATTAAACTAAACTTATTTCATAGTGCTGGAAATTCTTCCTTTAAAGCAATTTTTTACCTGTTATATATTCCATATTTAAGAGAAATCGCATAATAAATTTCTTTTGATGTCGTACCAAGACAAATATTATCTTAAAAAAAGAAAAATTAAATACATTTATTTAGTGTTAGATGATTTCCAGTTCAATTTTTGCCTGTTTTCTTAATGGGGCATTTTAGCTTTATGGATTCAGCAATTTTAGGGTCAAAATAATTGATTAAGTAATGAAAAATTAAGTAACTGATAAATTATCCCTTATTTAAGATACGCTGATCGCACTGGGGTGCCAGTCTCATTACTATTCTTTCTAGTCAGCTTTATAGTGTTTTCACGTATATCTTCTTAGTTTATAATTCCTTTTTAAAGACGCTGAAATGCCTGTTGAAACAGTGAAAAGAAGTAGTGTTAAAAAGAATCGTAGTAATATTGTTAGTTTACTATTGTCATTTGTAATGTTAACAACATCATATGGTGACTAGATTAGCGCGTTTTCCCAGAGATGGTTCGGGTTCTAATTCCGGTACATGTATGGATGTTCTTGAGCAGTACCATAATAGGTAGCAGCAGTACTGGTTCACCTACTACAAGATACAATCATAAAGTCTGCAATCTAAATCTTGAACTGTTTGGGTGAATATTCTCAGACTAATAGCTTGTCCCACTGGAACAGAAAAACTGAAACATAAGTGTGTGTGTTCTGTGTATTATAAAATAAATAAAGATCAGATGATAGAGAAAATAAAGGCTTGCATTTATATATTTATAATTTCAAAAGGTGACTATCAGATAGTTTTCTTTCCTATGTATAGCTGCAGATGTTTTTTTTAATTGCTTTGAAAGTTCTAGTGTATAATATAAAAATACTAACACTTTACTAACATATTTTTAGCGTATTTTTCCTAAATTTCATTCAGAAATTTAGCAGTCAGAGAAAAAAGCTCTCGAATTTCAAACAAATATACAGGTTGTTTCAAAAAGAATCATCCGATTTAAAAAAAATCATAACTATTCATCTTTTAATCCGTTTTGATCGAATAATGTATAGGCAGAAAGAGACAAATCTCAAGTTTCACGCAGTTGCCGACAAGTAGCGCTAACGATCTTCCTTCACCCGCCACTTCAGTGTCTCTAAAGATGGCGACTGCACAACCGAAATCATTTTGTTTTCTGCGCTTTGCGAAGTGTGAGTCTGCAACGACTGTTTAGCGTGATGTTCATCGACAAAACCCTAGTAGATTGAAGATCCTACCTCTCCCCAGATCATTAGGCGATCGTATAAACAATTCCAAGACATGGGTTATCTGTGTACACATAAGAGCCGTGGAAGCGGTGTACACAGTCATAGTTGCAAAAGTTTGGGACGTTATCTGCCTACCATAGAGACATATGTCGTGCATCCAAATGTGGGCGTATTGAGCACCTCTAATTTGGTTTCTAAAAAAACTTTATGATTAGCCATGTAATATAAAATTAATTTTCAGTTTCTATGTTCAATATTTTCATAATATACTCATTTCACCCTGTACAATATACTCATTTCACAACACCCTGTACAATGAAATGTATTTTAAAATCATTGCAAATATGTAATTTAATTTTCGAAAAAAATGAAATATTGACCTGGTTCTCAATTCAGTACGGCAACAGCTAGGAAGGTTGCATTATGGAATTATATGAAGACTTGTCGGAGAAACTAGGTAGCTTCAAATAAAAACAATTAAAAACTTTCTTTTTCCTATATTTACACCCATACCAATAAAGTTAATCCATGGTCCGTTTGGGTATGATCCAAGACTTTGAAAGCTAGGCTGCCAAACTGTAAAACTTTTCACCCCCGGATACCGAAGGCTCCTACCTGAAAGTCTTACATTTATCCAAGATCTACTTTTCAGGTCTATGTATAGTAATACCGTAAACACTGATGATAGAATAATTTCTTTGATTTTCAAATTTTATTAAATTTAATTTTGTAAGGTATACACAAGATTCGATTCACAAGAATCGAACTTTTGAGTGAATGAATTAAAGAAGCTGCTTGAGATATGTTAATTTCGGCATACGAGCTTAGTATAAATACCATGCAGCGTCATTAATAAAAAAGGTTGTTAAAGTTGATAGATAAGCGAGAGGGAGCTACGAGTTAGGCAGCTCCAGGTGTTAACCGGCGCTAGTTTTTAGCAGGCCCAAAGTTTACGTGGCAGTACTGCTGGTTTGACTCTCTGCTGGTTTGTGAGTATTTGAAATGTGTATTTCTATTGAATGTTAATATATATATTCCGTACAAGTAGTACGCATGCTTATTGCTGTAAAAGCAAATTCTATATGTGCAACGAATTCAATAAACATTGTTTCATGTATAAACTGTGTTTGCATCAAATTCATTTAGAGTGCCACTTCAAATTATATACACCCAAGTCTGGGTAGAAGTGAGCTAATTTGTCTATAATTTATCGATGATTTTTTAATGTATACACTCTATCTGAATTAAAAAATTAAAGTGGACTCACAAGATACTTGTGGGAAACAAATAAGTTGATGTTAAAAACTCCTTTAATTTTGCCACTTATAATTTTAATGGAGTTTTTAGAAACATTCATCTTTAATTTAAATAATGTGAAATTTCAAGAATCTTCGATAGAAAAAACGTCATTTTTCTCGTTTATATACATTACCTTGAAGGAACTGTTATGATTTTTTTCTTTAATATGAGAATAACATCATTTTTCTTTAATATGGGAATAACATCACTCGAAGATTTTTCGTTGTAAAGTGGTTGATAAATCATCCCAATTACATAAAGTTTTAAAAAATATATCAGCTAAAAAGATCATAAGTAAAATTAACACGTTAAAATTTTAAAGTTAAATTAACCTTAAATGCAAAGTAATGTAATTATTTTTATAAAAAATGCGTAAGTACTAACAAAAATAAAATGCTAAACCATTAAATTCAAATTTATTATTCCCAATATCTGTAAAACCATATGTCTGTCAAACTAAAAATTAAAAATTTACTCGTTGAGAACAAAAATTTCAAATAACTATAAATATTACTTCAGATACCAAATACAATTTTAAAGACACTTAAATTTCCATTTCAGAATCAGCAGTTTTTTCTAAAAAAGATTTTTTCGATAAAATATTTTACATTAATGCAGTAGCAATCAATACATCTTTCAAGAGCTTCATTTTAAAATTAGATTAGGGTAAAATTTATAATATTTCTGTTTAACAAAACATGTTAAAAAGGTACATTGTTTTATTCAAACCAGTCTAAAAGTATTATTATCAGTAATATCAGTAAAACTAAAACCAAAAGGGTATCGAAATGCCCCATCGTATAGCAAAAATTTCTGAGTTCAGCAGAGTTAGTTGAGAAGGCTACGGTCCACCGTAGCAAGGGCTAATATAATCGTGACATTTTAATGTTCTTTATAAATGGTTACGAGGGCATGGTGGCTCGGTTGGCAAAGGCGTCGAGCTAGTGATCTGGAGGTTGCTGGCTCGATGCCGGTCGGTGACTAATGACGGTTGGTGTCGTGGCTGCAATGTCCTCCAAGTTCTCAAATCTACCTCTGGAGGTGCGGGGTCAAGTGTTCCGTCCTCGTCACTTGACTCAGTACTAAATTACGGGACCGGCTTGTAGGGGGTACTGATGGCCGCCTATATGGCGCCCTCTTAAATGAATAGCCAGCAGTCTTGCGGTATGAGTTAGGTAGGCCGTCCGGCCGTCAGCATTCGATGTTGACCACTACCGGTCTGGTGTCTGTAAGGCGTTGTCTGCCCGGTAATTCACATTCGGGCGAATGTCTGGAAACGACAAGTGACTCTGCATTTCAGAAACAAGGAATATATAAAAAAAATTTTAAAGTCAATTCCTACTTAGGTCAACAAAGAAAAATTTGAGTGTGAACTAATAGTAGGAATTGAAAAAAAGGATTACCTGTCAGAATCTTGCCTACTGTGCGAGATTAGGAGGGGGGGAAGAGAGAGAAAAAGTTTGTCATGTTGGGGATTCGATCCCGAAACCTACAGGACGGCAGGAGCCCGCGCTACCGCAGTGCTACCATTTACACAGTAACAAGAGGGGAATTCCTATTCAAGAGCAAGAGACTCTCTAGGTATAAAACTAAAATTGATTAATTAAATTTAACTAATGAATTAATATTTGAAAAAACTGTATTAATATCAAGTGTCATCCACTACAAGTTTAAAAAAATGTATTTGAACTTGAGTGGATGAATAAAAAGTATTTTATTAACGATTGAAAATTTGAACAAGATATATATAGGGAGAGTGTGAACTAATAGTAGGAATTGAAAAAAATGGTTACGATCAACCATGAAACCAGAGGAACTCGAACCCACAGGCACTAAAAATTATGGGAAAGGAGTAAAACATGTAAGACTTTAATGCATCAATACTTGCTTCTATTTTTGACAAAGAAAAGCTTCTGTTTATCAATATCTATATGTTGAAAACGAATTAGCGTAGATCATGCCACAATTAAAAGGTTATTTTTCTCACAAATGTATAACAAAATAACATATCGGTGTAACCCCACACATCTTTCAGTCAGAAGTCTAATGCACTTTCTTAAGACTCGAAAAACGTTTAAAAAATTACTTAAGTTTTGAATTCCAAATCACAACATTATGTGCATTTTGCTGCGCTAAGGATGTTGAGTAAGAGTCTATTTACATTTAAAAAAGTGAGATAATAAACGTGAAAAAAATAAAATAGGTATTTTGAATGCTATCACAAGTAGAAAATTTAATGATGTTTAGATACTACACATTTTACTAGTCTATGTATTGATTTTTTACTTAAACCTGATATTAGTTATGACTTTCAATAGGAATACATAAACCAGGAGATCGAAAACTTAATTAGTCGGTTTTATTAAACATGTTGAACCAAATTTGATTTCTATTCAATTATTATTTTCTAATCTATATCACTCTCATTTATGAAAAGAAAGTACGGTCAAGTTTCAATGGGGCTTGAAGGAAAAGTGTTTTAACAGGAATAGGACAGGTTTTGTGTATACCTAATTTTTAAGATTAAACAAGGAAACATAATTTAATATTTTATAACAAAAACGCCGGGTCTTAAGGAAACAAAAATAATTAAATTTTTAGCTTTTGTCAAAAAATTGAAAAAAGAATTGGAATTAAAATGCAATATTTTCAGCAAAATGACTTAATGACTAAAAGAAAGAAAGTTCAGAATTAAAGCTATCAATATTTACTCAAGAATTTTCCCGCTGGACTGGCATTTTAAAATAAGGTCATTGGGTGTCTGAAAACTCCAATATTCGTTTCAAATTAAATTAAGCACTTTCTGGTGTGCTTTCCGATATCAAAAAAGAAGTAATAAAAGTGACTTAATCGATTTTCCTCTTGAGGTTTGCAATATTTATTCCGAATTTTTCTGTTTTGAATAAAACTTGTTAGTTTCCTCGCTTTATTTTGTAGAAATAATGCTAAGAGAGAAACAAGTTGTGTACGTGCTTAAAGAATGCTCGGTTATTGAAAAGAAAGAATTCTGAACATATATTACTAAAATCTATTTACTAATATAAATGTTAAGTTCTTAACAGTAGGATTTCTTTTACATTTAGAAAATTATATATTGTATTTCATTTCGAATACCGTAGTAATATAACAAAACATTTTCTGATTTAATCTCTTACAATAAATTAAATTAATTTAAATGTATTTGAATTCAAGAATGACCTGTTATGGGAACTAGTCTATTAATACAAATTTTTAAAACTAAAGAAATCAATGAATACTGAGTATAGCAGAATGACTGAAACTTAGTTAATGTCACTTTCCTAAATGAAAGGCTTTTCAGGGACATCGTGTCAATATTTCAAGAAAACTGAATGGACGGTTTACCATACCTCCTCCATATATAAACCCAAAGATCAGCCGATAGCGTGGATTAAATGGCTCATATATTTAATTCCACGATAAAAATTAGCTAATTTTTGAACATTTTTCTTTTATTAACTGTTATGGGACAAGTGACAATTGATTAAGATGCAAAAAAGCTTTCTTATTGATTCCAATACTTAAAAAAATACACTTGTTTATTCTCACATTTTAAAAGCCATCTTACATTTTCTTTTTTATTACAATATGGTAAAATTGTTGAGCTGAGAAAGAATTCGTGACTCCCAAACTATGTAGTACTAGAATTTTTCTTTGACATTATATTAGGTACCTTTTGCCCAATTTGAAATTTAATTCAAGATTCTTAGATTTTATAAATCTATTTAAAAAGATAAGAGTCCTTGGCTTGCGATACATTTCTTAAAACATTCTAAATTGTCGTCGTCTGTTCTTGCAGAAGACCGAGCAGGTCTGGAATCTTCACAATCTGACATTCTGCCCTCTTCAAAACGCTGAAACCAGTACCCTGACAGCACTGCATTCGGCTCATAAACAGAGCCCGATTTAGAAAAAATTTTGACTATAGGCACAACTCGGGATGGGGGGCCCCCTAACACAGATGTGGGCGTAAAATTTCGAAAATTGACGCACACAAAACATAATCATGAATCATTGTGAAAGTACCATTTTACCAAAAATTGGCTATTTGAAGTGTAGTAGCTTAGAACATTATCAAACAATAAAAAGCAATACAACATATTTACTTCATCATTAAAACACCAATACAATGCAACCAGAAAAACTTATTAATCCCTTACATACACTTTAACATACTTATGATGAACTATACATATAACTATACATAGATGAACCAATCAGTTAATCAAATTTGAAAGGATATATTTAAATAAATTGCTATTAAAAAAGGTAAAATTTAAAAAAAATTGATTTGGGAATTTTTTCTTTTTTCCTGTTAAAATTTAAATTTTTAGGGGGCGCCCAACGCTCAGGGGCTTCTAGGCCCGGGCCTACTGGGCCTAATGGAAAATCAGGGCCTGCTCATAAATCCTCCTTGCATACTTGGTTAAGCAATAGTAATGTCCTTGTATAGTTTTTACCAAGTTTACAGTAAAATTTAATACGAGGGATGTGTGCACAGAATGGAAAGAAAGACTGGAACAAGAAGGCGACAATTTCTTAAAACGCATCATCACAGCAGACGAAGCTTGGTTATATCACTATGACCCAACCATGAAACAACAAAGCAGTGAATGGAAGCATCCGTCTTCGCCTACTCCCAAGAAAGCAAAAACTGTGAAATCGGCTGGTAAAGTTATGACCATAATTTTTTTTTGATTATGAAGGAATTGTGTATCAACATGCTGTAGAACCCGGTAATACCGTAAACGGCTCGTACTACGCGAATGTCCTAAGAACAATGGTACAGCACGTTCAAAGCAAACGTCCATTGCTCCGAAATGGCTTCCTTTTGCACCATGACAATGCCCGACCACATATTGCTCGTTGCGTACAGGATGTTTTGCAGCAGAACAACGTAGAGGTTTTACCACAGCCATCATACAGTCCTGATCTCGCTCCATGCGATTTCTGGCTGTTTCCTCAACTTAAGAAACCATTACGAGGCAAACATTTTGCAAGCAACAAAGCATGTGTAAAGGCTGCAGAGGCGGTTTTGAAAAAGCTCTCAAAAGACGGACTTTTACATATTTTTAAGAAGTGGACAGAACGTTGGGATAAATGCATTACGTGCCGCGGAAGTTACTTTGAAAAAGACCATGTAAATGATGACGATTAAAGGTATTCTGTATTTTTTATAATTTTAGTCTTATTACTTATTGAACAGCCTACGTACATACACACATACACACGTTGCTTTTCAAATACTTTCATTTAATTTTGTCGCAAATCCATTGAACAGCTTGAACACATGTTCAGTTCAGCGAGTATAGTTCGACGACTAATAGTAATAGCGTAAAAGGACAATCAGTATCCTAATATGTCATCAAAACCTGCCGCTAGGTGTACTCAGCAATCATAATTCGCTTTCTGCGCCGGTTAGAACACTATTTCAAAAGTTCGGTCTTTATATTTGAACACAGCATGCATTTTAAATGAACTGTTGAATGACATATGTGTGTAATGTCTGAAAAACATGACTGAATCACAATGAAAATTCATCCTAAAATTTTAGATATATTGTAAGATATTTGCTTCTTAGCGTATTAAACCGTGTTTTTGTATACTGTGAATTATTGGTGTAACTTGCTGTTGAAATATTCTCATATCGGCAAGTAATGCAATAAAGTTATTTATGATATTCGCATGAAAAGACACAGATGACTTCAAATTCTTCAAAATGTAAATGACATTCTCAGAAATTGCGAGTTGTTGTTGACAGTTTTTTCTTCTTTATCCTTTATTCTCCAGTCAAAGTCTTATGTCGATTGATGCAATTTTTGAAACCTGTTAGGAATAACATCTATCAGAAAAAAGGTCTGAATTTTCAAATATTCATGAGGATATGTGTAAGAAAAACACATGAAGGAATAAGTTGTACGTACTGTATGAGTAAATGTCTGAAACATGTAAGTGAATTTATAATAATTTATTACAAAATTTTATATATTTATTTTAAATATTTAAAGGTTGCTGTATAAAACCATTATGTCTGTGCTATTGAAGTTCTTGGAAACATTTTAGAGATTGCTTTTAAATTATTCTCATGCTGGCATTATTTGTGAAAATGTTGTTCTTTTTGTTTTATATTTGCACCCATAAATACACATATCCCGAGAAATAAATGATATTCTCAAAGAATTACAAATTGCTGTTGGCCTATTTTGTTCGTTTCTTTTCTCTTTTCTTCCGGACTCAAAATTTTGCATATGCTCGTTGTACCTCGAAATTTAAAGAGACTCATACAGATGTCATTAATCATATCAAAATCCTTCTACATCTGAGGTGTACCTAAAAGAAATGCATCTACGTTTGATCTCATATTTACAGAAGAGTGGTTCTCTCTAGTTCACTTTTGAACTGATGGAAATTCTAACGTAGATTATATGTATGATTCTAAAGGAACTAAAAGAAAATTTTTTGAAATAATGTTGTGTGGAAATTTATTCTCAAGTATCTTCAACTTAGGAAATATTATTTAAATAGGGAGAAAGGAAGAGGAAGGAAAATATTTGAAACGAGTATAACAAGATTAGATTTCAAATCTTGTTTGTTTGTTTGTTTGTTTTTATTAAGCTTCAAAACAATAGACATTTTTAAAAACAGGAACTGCATTCTGGCTCATATTATAATATTGATTTTTATAAAATCCCTAGCTAAAATCTAAATCATTTATACCATTTAAAATGCTTCAACACATATGTAAAGTCTATAAATTCTTATAACTATAATAAAATATTTCTCCCTTACAAACGGAGCTAGGAATCTCGGATAATTTTATAAATTAAAAGATCAGATTAAAACGGGCAAAAGTCCTAGCTAAAAAAAATGTATACCCTGGTTTCTCAATGTTATAGCTATGATAAAATATTACTCTCGTACAAACAGAGATAGGAATCTATGAAAATTCTAAACAACATAAGACAAGATTAAAACAGCCAATAGTCCTAGCTAAAGAAGACAAACCCTTTTGTTTCAATATTATAGATTTCAATACATAAGGACAAAATTATATGAATGTTTTATATAAAAACTGGTTTTTCAGTTTTATGACTATGGTAAAATATTACTTTGAGCAAACGGAACTAAGAATCTATGAAAAATTTATAGAGTAAAAGACAAGATTATGACAATTATAAGACAACGTTAAAATTGTCCTAGTTAAAGATGGCAAACCCTAGTTTTCAATATCCTAGATTTCCATACAAGTGCATAATTCTATTGATGTTTCATATAATCCAACGCGTGGTTAGTCGCAGACAATAAATTATGAGTTTTACATTTTACGAATTTTGCAATGTTTATTGAAAACTTGCTAAATAATTAAAATTTTACATGGTTCAGTGCTCTTTATTCTGATGTAATAATTTATATTTGCAAACTGAATTTTATCTGCAAGTTGATATCGATTTATAGCAAAACATAGTATCGATAGAACATTTGTAAAAAGCAGTAGGCACTTATACATCAACTGACTGCCGTTCGTTAAAGTATTAATAATAATGATGATATAGAGTTAAAAAAATATTTTTATAAAAATATTTATATATAGAAAAGAACTTAGTTCTCAAAACAAGGATATGAATATGTTTCATTTTAATAATAGTGGCATCATAAATTTCTCCTAATTACTGCAAATAAACTATAGCAAATAATACTGAATCAATATTTATTTTATATGCATGTAAAATCTTTTTATGGATATCTTTATATAATTTTTGCATCCGCAGTATAAACGTACTAGTTTAATACGTGTTGATAATGTTTAATACAGAAAATAGCTTACATTTTACAAAATAAAATTATTGAAAACGTGTCAAAAATGCCTTATTTCATGGAGATTTTGAAAACTATTGTCAATATCACTTTTTTCTATCTATTTAATTTATTAATGTCGAAATATATGAATAAAAGAAAAGTTACAGTTTCCGAAAAAGGATATTTTTGACTCATTTTTCACTCTCTTAAAAATTTTATCAAAAAATGCTCAAATATTCTTCCAATATGACTTACATGCCGAATCATTCTGTCTTACAATCACTCTGTAAAAATCTCACAACTAAAATATATTCTGAAACGCACAAAAATTAGTTGTAATCTAAATATCCTTATTACACTGTTTTGCTATATTTACAAAATTACATTCAAATTTAGTTGTCCTAAAAAAGCAATCAAATATTCTAATCAGCTGTGGATTTCGTCATGTAAGCATACCACTCAAGCGCAAGAAAAGAAATAAATTATTTTAAATTGCTTCCAAAAACATTTTTTTTCCTTTTCCCCAGTGAGAATTCATAAAAAAGCATTTTTCACACTCCTTTGTCTGAAAAAAATAACGAGTGTGAAATAACACCTTAAAGTGGTATGAAAACTACGGAATTGATGTGATTATAAAAGAGTTGAAATCGCCGAGGGATGTGGGATTTGGAAGTATCTTGCATTAAGCAAAGAAGATGTGAGCACTTTTGAATAATTCACGGTTTCAAAAATAAGGAAAAAAAGTGTTTTGAAATGGTAAAGATACATTAAATTCAAATATAAAATTAGACAAGAAAAAGGAATATATTTCAGTGGCAAAAAACTATTGAATCTTGTTAAAATAGAACCCAAATAGTGTGACTGTTTCACAAAACCATCTTTCGTTTGTATTGCATGATCGAATGCATTTGTTTTAGAAAAATTTTGAGTAATTTGTTATCGAAACGAGAAAATAATAATTACAAGAAAAAAAGAAATTTTTTTATACCATGTTTTTAAATTTTCTGTTGAATCATATAAACTTGACAATTCTATGTATTAATGAATTCTTTTTTAAAAATTTTATGATGAATTATCCCATAAACTTGAAAGAAAATGAAGTTAATTGGAAGTTAACTTGCATTTATCTTTTCGTTCCCGTTCCGGCCAATAGATGGCTGCACCAGTCTACAAAACAAAATTGACTGAAAATAACTGAAAATTAATTTAATTCTGCTTAAAAATGGATAAAATGAATTTAAAAATGCATTGTCATCGTGTTCTGAACTATTCTAAAAGTTTCGAATGTCTAGCTAGTCGGGAAGTTAGTTAAAAATCGATTGCAGGATTTGTACTTGACAAACACACACACACAAACACACAAACAGGAAAGCAAGTTAATAAAAACATGGTAAAAATGAAAGAGCTTTAATTCTTTTTTCTTTTTCTTTCAACAATGACATTTAACAATGAGACTTCCTTATGTCGCCAAAGCTTAATTTATCTAGGTAAAGGACCATGCCAAGTCACAATATCTAGGTGACTGGACCCAATTTTGCTGTCGTTACAGTGGACTCCGGCATTTGAAATTTTACAAAAAAATTATGACAAATATTTTGCGCGTAAAAAAATAAAATCAAGAAATATTATAAAAATAAATACAAATAATTCCAACCACCTGAACCACAAAATAAAAGGAAGAATCTAATAAGAAATGGTAATCAAAATTACAGGTCATAGCCAGGATGGCTTTATTTTAAACACATCCATTTTTAATGAAACTTTTCTCACAGTATCAGCTACGATGTTCAATAGTGAAATGTGTTTCCTAAACGACCGGTATTGGTTTGAGAGAAATTATGCATTTCATATTTTTCCCACTTGTTTTAATTTTAGTGATTATATATGTCCCTGATTTTTTCAAATTTAAATTTAAAACATATTGAAAATGCATTTAAAAATTGCATATTAAATGGTGGAAGCTACGCTAAATTATCGAAATTCTTACATTGCATTTTTTTTGTACCGAATAATTAACGGAAATGTTTTATAAATTATTTTTTGATCTCAAGGTTTAATTTAATTATTTCTTTAAGACATCCTTAACCTGAAAAACTTTTAATCTTTTAAGTCCTTCCAGTTATTTTATACAAAAAAATAAATGCTGGAAAAAATAAATGCTTTTCTTAAAAATTTGTAATTATTTTTAATGGATCTGAACAAATTTAAATGCTAAATTATGCGAAAATTCTTCCACAATTGGTTAGGATAGCTTTTTCTACATCAGTCATTTTATGTTTTGATTAATCAAAATGAATAAAATAAAAACTTTTTTAATTCTTTGGTTTAGGATTCGGAGATTGCGAATCTAAATTAATTTAATGGTTAAATATTCAAGCTTAAAACGCCCAAGTGTTCTAGAAAAGCGAGGTAATGTTTAACGTTCAAATTATAGATTCCCCCAGTTTAATAAAGTAAATTCTCTATTGCACAATTAGTAAAGATTGTTTCTCGTATACTACGCATTCCTATTTAAAGATAGTACTTATAAAATTTTGAATTTACAAATTTTGAGGGATTTACTTTTCGATGTAAATCAGCTATATCTCTATAAATCTAGCATGATTATATACAGGTGGTTATCGAAATAATGGAAACACCTATCAATGTTAGTGGTGTTTATCAATGTGTTTCCTTAAAAAAAAGTCTGGCCACCAGTATTTTTTTACATAATATAGTGTATGTATTATTCTACTGTGAGGTAGCAGTAATGAATCTAAGGATATGGCCCTTTTTTTTGGGGGGGGGGTGACAGCGTAAATTATCATATCTTACAGACCTTGTGAAAATGGCAAATTGTTGGAGCGCGTTTAAATTGGAGTATCTGTTACTGCAATCCCTAGGCTAATCGGTGCTTTTCCAGCTATGGTATCGAATGTCATGATAGTATACGGAGTCCACGGAAAAACATCCTTTGCCAAACAGAATAGTGGACGAAAGGGAGAGCTGAGTGAAAGAGACGGACGAGGTATAAAGCGGATTGTGACACTAAGAAAGAAAAGAATTGCAACTAAAATGACCGAAGAGCTCAATCTGCATCTCGTGGTCCGGTGTCAACCATCAGAGGTAGAAGGGAACTTCACAAAAAAAAACATTTACGGAAAAGTAACTATTCCCAAATCACTCGTAATAGATGTTAATACAATATATCGTTCACAATGTTGCCACGAGCGAAAATCCTGGTCGAGTAATATGTCGGAAAACGGCATTTGGTCCGACGAATCATTGTTCACATTGTTCCTTGCAACAGGACGTGCGAATGTCTGGAGAACACCTACACAAGCGTAAGATTCTGGCTGTCTCATCTCAACTGTCAATCCTGGAGGTAGATCTCTCAGGGTTTGGGATGGCATCTCATGGTTTTCTTCAGGCCCAATTGTAATCCTGAAAGGGAGTTGAATGAGAAGGACTATCAAATAACGGTCAAATTTTGACGGTCCTTCTGAATGCAAAATTTCAGACTCTAAAACCGTCTGTCGTCGCGAATTATAAATTTGGCAGCGTGCCAATCCTAGTCTGTATCGCTTTGGCAAGCAGTAAACAGTTAAACAGAAAAGTATCAAAATCTGTCAAACTTTATATATATGTGAGGCTAAAATATGGGAGGGGGCGATCGCGCGACCTTAAAATGGGATTTTAATTATAAAGTATAAGATTTAGCAATTAAAGTCTGGGAGTTCAAAAAACCGGCGTAATGCATTGCAGTGAAAATAGAATTAATGGGTCGGCTTGATTCAATCTCCGCAGAACCACATGGAGGATTTTAAGTAGACGTATAGCCTTGAAGTTTGGCGCTACGAGAGAAAATGTTTAGGTCAGCAAAAGAAAATCCGATATGACGACATGAATAAGTAATGAGCGTCGTTGCGCGTTAGTTAAACGCTTAAAGAACAAAGAAATTCGTTTTGAGCCATGGAGAGATAGGAAACGATAAAGACGTGTGCCATTGGGCGCACGGATTTTAAAGGGGATGGGGCATCGTAATCTACTATTAGAGCTGAGTAATTAATTGGAAGTGAAATAAATAATATTCGGAAAATCAATTGGACTGTTCTATGGATACTGAGTGAACATCTTGAAAGCTTGATGGAGTTTTAAGTGTTTTATATGTCCTCGCCACCGGACCACTGACTGCGAGGTAATGCGTAATTAAAATGGGCGTGAAGAAACCAAATCCGACATAAGACGCCCAGAAAAAACTATCTGCAAAATAAAACCCGACAATTTTGATAATTACCACTAGCATCGATAACATTGACTATGGCCGTGGGTAAAAGAATTTGACTATTTTCACGTTCAACGCAATGTGTTGATACCACCGGATCAACTTCTGGTTCCGATCTACCGTTGACCATTGTGTTTGAATGTTTATTGATGTGTAATAGTGTATTATGTCTTAAATTGCATATTTTACATCCACTACTAACACAGGCGGACGCGCGATGACCCATTCGTAAACAATTGCTACATAATTTATTCTTCGCAATAAAATCTTTTTTGTTGTTAAATGAAAGTTTAATAAAATCATCACATTTATATATAGGATGTTGCCCTTTACAGAAAAAACATGCATGAGAAAAAGTTAAATGCGCTGACACGGTGTTATTTTTACTCAAAAGATTTACTTTTGTTTTCATTAAACGAAACTCGTTTGCTTACATTAATCGACGCCAAAGCGGAAGCGCGTTGTTCGAGAAAAACTTTGAATTCAGCAAATGTTCGTAATGAACGATCTTTATGTGACAGATGCCACTCCTTTAAAGTCTCAGAGTCTAGTTTCTTCCGCAAGAAATATACCAGAATAGTATCCCACTGTTGAATTGGCTGATTCAATACTTCTAAAATGTCTAAGCATTGATTCGTAACGTCTAACATCCTACGCAAACCTTGTGCATTTTCGATTTGTACTTTTGGCTGTGAAACAATTTATCTAGTGTCGAATAGACTATTTCACCCACATTTTCGAAACGTTCACATATCAATTTCCGCGCTTTAGTATAGTTCGCATCCGAAATTTGAATATTCTGAATTATTGTCGATGCTTCCCCTTTTAACGATAATTTTAAGTATCGCAATTTTTGAACATTACTTAGAGAAGACTTATCATGAACGGTTGACACAAATATATCCCGTAACGAAATCCAATCTGCGAAATTACCTGCAAATGAGGGCAAATCTAATCGAGGCAATTTAATATTACAATGTACATTATTTCTAATACTACTTTCGATTTCAACTGATTTATTCTCATCTTTAAACTTATGCGCTATGTTTATTTTTAACGTATCTATTTTTTCGCTGAAGCTGAATGTCCCAAGTGAAGAGGCACCATGCGAACACGAGATGAGATTGAGGACACGATTATGCATTGCTTTTTAAACAATTTATTGCAGTGGTTGGGGAGATGCTTCTCCGTCCAACGCGGACGAGCGACTAACTGACAAAAACGGTCTGCATTGCGCAGATTGAATCAAAACAACGTGTAGCGACGCACCACCATGTACAGAAAGAATTTTATTTTGGTGAGATTTAGGTGCTTAACGGTAACCTTCCAAATACAAGCTTGTTCCTCAGAATTGCATCTATAGAATTCAAAGGTACGTTCACTGCGTCAGTTGTCCCTTGGAAGCTCATCTCCTAAGACGGCTTTCTTGTAATGTGGCAACAATCCAGTTGATGGGGACCATCCGCACACGGGTCGTCTCGTACTCGGCTCGAACTCGAAGCGAGATGTGCGTCTTGTATGAACTTTGCGAAGTCTACCCGCACACGGGTCGAATCGCACTAGAAGCGGTTTTGTCTTGAATTCGAAGCGGGATGACGAATCCATATTTTTCTCAGTATATAGGTTGAATGTTTTCAACGTGCACAGTACAAAACTTCTTGTTTTTATTTGTTTAAAATGAGCAGCTCCAGTGATGAGGAGGACATTCTTACGTTATACTGGTACCGTAAGATAAAAAGAAGGAGGTTTCGGAGGAGAGTACAAGTACATCCGTACTTGGAACGGAATTTTCACCATCGGCTGTTTGTTGCGTCACAATAGTTACAAGAAAGTGATATAAAATTTTTAGCATTCTATAGAATGAATGTCAAAAGAATGTCAAAATATTTTCAGTTCGGTATAATTTAATGTTATAAAAATATAAATTTTTTTTGTTAATTATAAAATTATTTGAAATTTTGTTTTCAATCGAAGTTATAAATGCATATAATTTATAAGATACAAAAGTTTGAGCTATGCTCTTGTGTTTGTGTGGGTGAGACGGTGAGACTCAGGTAGCAATCACCACGACAGTGTCTAGTCTTGACACTTTTTCATCAAAACTTAATCATAATTTTTATGTTTACTGATTTGAAAAATTAAATATATTGAATTTTGCTCTGTGTTTTGTATTCGATTATTATGATTTTTTTGTATTTAATAAGAATAGATTTCGTTAAATTGTAATAATATTTTTTAATGAATGATTGGAAGAAGTTTTGTAATTAATAAAGAAATACTATAATGTAATAATTTTTTTTAACTAAACTATGTAACATTAATAAAGTTTGTAATTAAATACATTACCTGTCAAGTTGACTTCTCGTGCAACTTCATTTCGCGCTTTTTCTGTACAACCTTTTCTAGAATATTCACGGAGCGTGTGGTCATAAAGCTCCGGGTGTTTTTCGTCTGCTCCTACAAATTTAATGTTGAACACTTCCATTGATAACCTAAAATTCCGCGCGTCACGCTCGATTTTTCCCGTTCCACACAGTTCGAGTGAAACGAGACGAGTACGAATCGAGACCGCTTCGACTTCGAGCCGACTGCCAATCGCCCCGTTAGTGGAGTCTCAAACAATTACGTAGAAAGTTGAGTGGTGGGAAAAATCGCTTCGATTTCGAGCCGAGTTCGAGTTGCGGATGGCCTAAGAGTCTTTACAGCTCGTCCAAGTCTTGGAACTTCCTTATAAATATCCTCGTGGTTCGTATTTTTTTTTAAATTCTCATGTTTATTTGTAATATACAGGGTGGTCAGAAAAAAACTTTGCCAATATATAGACATCTAGCGGCAGTTTCGTTCAACCGATCGAGATGAGACTTCAGATATAGTTATTCAGGGGTATGAGCTAGGGATTCTGTGTACGGAAACATAGTTGCGCACACGGTTACTGTTATAGGTACAGAAACTCGAAATTTTAGAATGGCAACGGCCACTTTTTCTTGTCGCAAAATGCTCAACACATGCGAAAACCCTAAACAGCGTTGGAACAGTACGTGTATGACAAACAAAACGGACGCGTTAAGCACGCACAAAACACAGATCTGCGAACTAAGAACAAAAACATGATCGGGGCGCACGGAGGAAATTTCAATATGACAGAGGCAAGACACCAATCACTGATAACAACACAGATTGGACAAAAGAAAACTTTTATTTGGATTGCACATTTTCCACATGGGTGCCATCACAGGCCGTTCGCAGAGCTGTTTTTTTGTGCGTGCATAACGCGTCCGTTCTTTGTGATACACGTACCATTCCAACGCTCTTTAGGGTTTTCGCATGCGCTGAGCATTTTGAAGCGGGAAAAAGTGGGCGTTGCCATTTGAAAATGTCGAGTTTCTGTACCTATAACCGTAACCGTGAGCGCCATCTTGTTGCCGTTCACAGAATCACAAGCTCATACCTCTGAATAACTATATCTGAAATCTCATATCGATCGGTTGAACGAAACGGCCCCTAAAGGTCCATATATCGGCAAAGTTTTTTTTTATGACCACCCTGTATTTGCATTGTTCATTTATACAGTGTATCGCAAAAAAATGTTACCTCTCTTTGATAGTTTGTAAATTATTTATTAAATATAGCATAATTTGCTGTCAGTGTTTGCAACAAACTACATTAAGGTATTTTTTTTGCTAATTCCTATTTTGCTAATTTCTTTTTTGCTAATTCCTATTTTCAAATTGATGACCATTCGGCTCAGACATCGTGAAGCTATGAAATCGTCCACATATGTAAGTTTCTTGTCCAGGTATAAGAAAGAAGTATACATGAAACCTAATATTCGAGATAATGCGTCATTAAACACCCGAATTTCTTGTCAAAGATAAATGTTATATTGTACAACAATTTATGCTCCTTTTATTGAGAAAGCTCTGTTTTAGTTTAATAAAAAAATAAATAATAGGTTTTATGCCATGCAGAAACAACTGTATAAATTTTTAATGCATTCAGTTCCTTTCATCATTATTAATGGAGACCATTGCGATTAATTTAAACTTTTACTTTTTAAATTTCAGTGGTGATGGGAGGAGTTTAGAAGAGACTGAAAAGTTTCTCCCGAGTTTATATTCCAAATATTGTTTTATGAAAAAAACATGCGTAAACAACACAATGAATAATGCATTTAACATTTATTCAGAAAAAAAAATTAGAGGAAAAAAGATTTAAATATTTTCTTTTCTTGCATGGTGATATATGAGAGTTAATTAGAGCGAGGAGTAAATTGTTTTTATGAAGATGCAAATGTTTCTTTTTCTAGGTTTAAAAAATGTTTTGTTAAAAATTATGTTTACATTTTTTGGTCTGAGTCGCATTCATTCGTTTAAAAATTCACCTGAATTTCGCCTCTGTCCCTGCGTTTAGTGCAAAATTTCAACATATTTATTAACATTTTAATTAACATTCTCCACAACATAAAAATGCCAAAAAATGGAAAATGAGCTGTGTAATTTGCAGTAATGATGTAAACGAAATTGAGAAATTCTTTATTTACCTTTTTCATTCAAAACAGAAAAAAAAATTTTCATGTTTTTATTTTAATTGCAAGCGGTCCACTATAAATTAAAAAGAATTCTCTCATTTATGAATACTTTTTTAAGAATCCACTTTGGGGGTATTGAAATTATCAGCTGTAATTTGTCTTCAGTTCTTTTGAACAAAATGTGATACGGCGTTTATTTCTTCATTAAAAAGCATTTATAATTTAGGTTCACATGAATATGACAGCAGTAATACAAATATTTAATTATAAGTTGATCCAAAATCAAGACAGACTTTAAATTTCAATGGTTCAGGAGTATTTGTATCAAGCACAGAGTACAGAAACGTGTACAAATATGCAGGACATTTTGTGGAGGAAAAATTTCAAGGATTTATTGTGCGTGTTATTTCTACTTACTTAGGTGTGAGACAGATCATATTACAGAATTAACAGTGATATAAATAGTGTGGATTTCAAATCAATTCCTTATTTCGAAAAATGATATATTTTTTAAGTTTTACCAAAAATGTTTATAATGCATAAGTCCTTTTAACCATTAACATTTAGGTAGAATTTAATCAGTTATTGTTATAAGAAGATACGAAACATAACTACAGTTTTCGGCAACAAGATGTTAAAAGGTGGAATGTGTGTGATGTATCATTTTAACTACATACAAGAATTTCAAAGACTAGTAAAACAATAGTGAAAGGTAACTACTTATCCCGTTTTGATACTTAATTGTTTGACCTCTGAAGTATGCTATTAATTCATATGTTACTGAAAATTGACCAAAGTGACACTTATCTCCTTTATCAATAACTGATTCAGTTCTGGGAATCTACTTCAGATGCATTCGCTTCGTCATTTCACTTCAGAGACCACTTCAGAGGACACTTGTTAAATACGCATTCACGCTTAATTGCTGAATTAAGAGAATTGGTCGCAATGGGTTAGTTTCAGTGGAATTGTTAAACATAGATATAGGAAAATAAAGCATAACAATTTGAGTCAAAGAGTTAGAAGTTAACACCCTGAGATATTTTTTTTTGTCTGAAATTCCTAAAATTTTGAAATACTGCCTGTTTTTATTTAAATGTTTGTTTAAGATGCAAAATGAGAGCTTTCAGTAATTTTAGTGAGTTAATCTGTGATTAATAAAAGTTCTAAGAGAAAAATTCCTATACATTACACTGGAACTGAAGATCTCTAGAGGATAATTACTGCAAGATCAACTGATTATTTCCTCTAGAAATCTTTCTATCTGTTGGTATCTATATTGCGTATTAGATATTTGAATAAATATACAAGTGGCTTAATACAGTGTGTTGTATGCCTACGAATACAAATCATAGTTAAAAAAATATTTCAGCTAGTCTCTTCTAGCGAAACTATCGCGGGTTATTAACGTAGGATTACTTATCTGTTGGTATCTATATTGTGTATTAGATATTTGAATAAATATACAAGTGGCTTAATACGGCGTGTTGTATGCCTACGAGTACAAATCATAGTTAAAAAAAATATTTCAGCTAGTCTCTTCTAGCGAAACTATCGGACTAGGATTACTTATCGTTGCTTACCTCTTTTTATTTTTTTGACTCATTTTGGCGCTTTTCTGTTAAATCTGTTTACCACTACTGGGTTAGACACGCCGCTAAAATTATAACTCGTGACAACGCTGAAATTTTGCTTTCCAGAGGACCGTTATTGAGGAACGTAATACTACGTTAAAATCAATTTCAAATTCTGGAGCATTCAGTTCCATGTCGTAGATA
The DNA here is from genome assembly GCA_907164885.2 of Dolomedes plantarius. Classification (NCBI taxonomy): domain Eukaryota; kingdom Metazoa; phylum Arthropoda; class Arachnida; order Araneae; family Dolomedidae; genus Dolomedes; species Dolomedes plantarius. Next base: position 46,124,778 of record OU015497.1, on the reverse strand, counting down.
CTGGTTGTTACATTTCACTTTGTTTCGCCACACAATATCTGTATTTTACGTACGGCTTTTAAAAGTCTTCGAAATAAGGTGTTATCTGAAAACAGGCCGACAGATTCAGTACAGCAGTTGTATACAAAACCAACGATATACACTTCATAAGGATCTTCAGTACAGTGCCATTTCGAGTTGTCAAAAGTAACTGATTTTTTTTCTTCCACAACTGTAAAACTCCACCTTTTATTAAAGTGTTTCTATACATTGAGTGTTGCTTTGTTCATAACTCAAAAATTAAATTTTCCGTCGCATTTCGTCTCCTATAATATCACACATAGCTTGGGTGCTCATATAATATACAATTCACAAAAAGTCTTTTTTTTTAGATTTTTGAACGTCTCAAAATTTTTCTGTGTTATCTTTTTCGAATAGCTCTATATTTCTGGAGCAGTGGTTAGTAAAATATAAAAGCAAATGGAACTGATTTACTTAATAGAAATTTTCTTAAAACTCGTTAATGTTCTAACAGTGAAAATGAATGAAAAAGTTCTAATTCCTATTATGATCATTTTCTCTGTCCAAATGATAAATAGGAACGTTTTCAATACAATAGTAAAATTGTTGTCCCGTGTTTTCGATTCAATATGGCGCAGGAAATGATGTTTCTACGAAAGAAAAAGAAAATTTTTGTGACAAATTGACCTTGTAGACAACCTTTGATATTACACATAACTTCTAAATAAGTATAAGGAAACTTTAGAGTAAAATACGCAGATTCGATTATTATTAAAATTTCTGTTTTCATTTTATTAATCAAAAAAGAGCAGTGCAAGCTGATAAATATTTAATTCATCGTGTAGTGACAAGTGATTCTTGTTATGTGCAAACAGGGAAAAAGATTATATATATATATATATATATATATATATATATATATATATATATATATATATATATATATATATATATATATATATATATATACATCTTAAAGAAGGGGACCATATTGAGTATTATTCCCTGCTTCGATAAGGTCCTAGACACAAGAATGTTTGGTATGTTAAAATAAAATGTGTTTAAAATGTGTTTTTGTGTCTTTTTAGCGTATATCCAGTTGTACAGCTCCGTCTATCGGTGATTTCATGAAGTAATTTTTTTTCGCGTAATCCTTTGCCCTATGTCTTGAATAGTAAGTGTACAAAATTTGAAGGCTTTACACTGAAGTTTGATGTACAGGGAGATGAGAGTAGAGGTGTTTTAATTCTGGTCACTCGGTATATAAAATGTATGTACATTATTTTAGCCTTTTTCCACATAAAATGCTATATATTTAATTTAAATTTCCCTTCCCAAAATATTTAGAGTTTTTCATTACCGTTGAATATTTTTGAACGTATTTAGAGAGCTTTCAAGCAGTTTTACAAAGCAATTTTTCAAAGCCAATGCGCAATTTATACAAAACATATGTGTGAAAATGTAACTATACCTCTGATGCCTCAGATTATTTTGTCAGAATCAGGATTTTAAAAAACTGAATGCTTGCATTTTTCTTTCAAATCAGTTTTTAACTCAATCCAAGAGAACTACTGAAGCAATTCTTTTAAATATGTAAGCTATCAAAATAAAATTTCATGTTTTACAAATGAAATGCCAAACGAAATTACTTTCTTAAAAATAATTTTGTAATTAATGCTTGATTAACACGTAAATTTTCATAAAATTCACATTTCTTGATCGAAGAATTCTAATCGTATTTTTGTTTGATGGCACAGTTTTTTTATGTACTGAAAATTGATCGCTACACAAGGGAAAATAGACTGCTGATCATCAACAATGAAATAAAACACACCATGAGTTCAAAATAAGTATTTCAAATAAAGACCTGAAGCGGATTTAATTTATAATAATACTAGATGAAAACCCGCACTTCGCTACGGAGTACATTCAAATTAAATACAACGGTCAGTGTATGTAATTAATGCCAATATATATATATATATATATATATATATATATATATATATATATATATATATATATATAATAAATACAACGATCAATGTATGCAATTGATGTAAAAAAAACGGAAAAATATATTTATAAAAAAATCGTAACGGATATTTTATAGACAAAATAATGTAGCAGAAAATAATCAAATTAAATCTAATAGAACATTCTAAAGTATATAGTACAGTTAATGCAGTACAGTTTAAGGAACATTTCTTTTGCTGTATTTTAATATTTTTTGGGACAATGTACAATCATCTACCGCATTAGGAAGAAATATATATATATATTTTTCTGTCTATTTCGTTGTTACGCACGTGCGGCAAGATAAGTTTAAAGTATCACAAAAAGAAAAGAAACCACGTGATCAACATTTAATAAATTAAATTCTAAAAATTCATCTTTAAAAATTCATCAAAAATCAGAAAATGGAGGTAAAGATGTAAGGTATACACAAGATTCGATTCACAAGAATCGAACTTTTGAATTAATGAATTAAAGAAGCTGCTTCAGATATGCTAATTTCGGCACACGCGCTTAGTATAAATACCACGCAGCGTCATTAATGCAAAAGGGGAGGTTGTTAAGGTTGAAAAGGTGTTATCCTGCGCTAGTGCTTAGCGGGCCAGAAGTTTACATGGCAGTACTGCTGGTTTGACTTACTGTTCGTGAGTATAAAAATATATTGTTCTTTAAAGCTGTGTTTATACATTCCGTACAAGTAGTACGCATGCTTATTGCTGAAAAGCCAATTATATGTGCAACGAATTCAATAAACATTGTTTCATGTATAAACTGTGTGTGGTTCAAATTCAAATAGAGAGCCACTTCAAATTATATACATCCAGGTCTGGGTAGAAGTGAGCATAGAGTCTCTATAAAGATTCGAAAAATATTTCATTTTAAAGGAATGTTTATGATCTTTCTCGTGATATAAAATTTTATAAACCTCGGTTTAATATTTTAAATGAAAACTTTAAAGAATGTTACAAAAACAGGTTAAAAATTTAACTTTAAAAAATCTAAGAAGAATTTTTCAAAAATCTCTCTTAGTGCACCCCTACACTATAAGAAGAATCGCCATGCAAAATTTCAGCCCTTTAGGTTAAGCGCCATCGGTTTGGTCTGTACGTTGTATGTCAGTGAGTCAATGAGTCAGTTACGGAACTGTTTTATATATATAGATATTTATTTTTTTGGCCTTAATTGCATATATTGAACGTTGTATTTAATTTGAATGTGCTCCGTTGCAAAATGCGGGTTTTCAGCTAGTATATATATATATATATATATATGTAAAATAAATACGACGATCAATGTATACAATTTATGTAAAAAAAAACAAAAAATATATTTATAAAAAAGTCGTCAGAGATTATAAAAAATCGTAAGAAGAATCGCCATGCAAAATTTCAGCCCTTTGGGTCCAGCGGTTTCGTCTATCTGTTATATGTCAGTCAGTCTTTTACGGAACTGTTTTATATATATACTAGCTGAAAACCCGCGCTTTGCTACGGAGTACATTCAAATTAAATACAACGGTCAATGTATGCAATTAATGCCAAAAAAATAAATATATATATTTATAATAAATGCGACGGTCAATGTATACAATTGATGTAATTAATATATATATATATATATATAAAATCGTAAGGGATATTTATTTTTTTGGATAATATCCAATTGTCTGCTGCATTTTTAAAAAAAGGAATATTTTTTTGTCTATTTAGTTGTTATGCACGTGACGATAAATTTATTTAAAGTACCAGAAAAAGAAATCACGTGATCGGCATTTAATAAATTAAATTCTAAAAATGAATCTTTAAAAATTCACCATAATTCAGAAAATCGAGGTGAAGGTTCGAAAAAGATTTCATTTTAAAGGAATTTTTATGATCTTTCTCGTGATATAAATTTTGTAACCCTCAATTTATTATTTTAAATGCAAACTTAAGAAAACTTACAAAAACAGCTTAAAAATTTAATTTAAAAAAATCTAAGGAGAATTTTTCAAAAACCTTTCTTAGTGCACCCCTACACCATAAGAAGAATCGCCATGCAAAATTTCAGCTCTTTAGGTAAAGCGGTTTGGTCTGTGCGTTGTATGTCTGTGAGTCAGTTACGGAACTGTTATATATATATATATATATATATATATATATATATATATATATATATATATATATATATATATATATATATATATATAGATAGATAGATAGATAGATAGATAGATATATTAACATAGTATTATAATTTTTCTGGCCTCGAGGTAATCTTGTGGTAGTGTGCTGGCTTTAGGTGCTGAGGGTGCTCGGATCGAATCCCGACACGCGGCATTAAATCCGGTGTAGGCCGGATATGTACACATTAAATCGTTAGACCTGATAATCCCTCTATGAAGTCAGTGAGGGTGGGAAAGGGTACGATCCCCCAGATGTCACCCATGGTGGGTTCTCTGTCTAAAATGGGGTGGCACCAGGTTCAATCGGACTCCGACCTTCGTGGTGTCATTATAAAACCCGAGCCGCTTTCCTGGACCAGAGCCTTAGCCGGAGCCTTCCTGCTGACCGATAACCTATATGGACCTCGTCTGCAACAGATTCCAGCCAGGCTGCATTACTTTTCTAACAAAGAGATACCAAAAAATATTTAATAAAAGAATGGCAGTAAATTGTTTGGTTACGTACGCGTTTCTCAATTCTATAATAAGATTACATACATATTGTATCTGCTACGCAACTTTTAACACTTAATATACGATTTGACGAATAAAAATATGGCAAACTTTAACATCTTATTAATATCAAATATTTTAAAACCATTATAAACATTTTAATGACACATTATATGAATTATTCATATTGTATTTATGCTAAATACCCTAAGGGTATAAATTACAGGAGAAACTTTTGATTGAAATTCAATTATTAAACAATGTCATACACGTCACCGAATACAATGAAGAACTTTCCCTAGGTAAAATTATATTTTAAAAATCTAATAAAAGATCCTTGCAGAAAAATGTCACATTTTCGATGAGAAGTAAATTTTAATTTTAGAAAATAATAATCTTAATGTGCTATAAATATGATGACAAGGATATCATTTAATAATTAAAATTTGCATTTCTATGAAAAATAAAGCATTTCCAGAATCCATAAGCAAGAAAGAAAATTAGATTTAAAATGAAAGTTTAAAATAAACGTAGAAGACATCATTCGTGGGGAATACATTATTCATGACTTTCATTTGATAATGTATTTTAATAAGTGAATTATTCAAACAAGGAAAGGAAGAAGAATTGAAGACTCAGTAAAATTTTGGCATAGGATGAAACCTTAAACTTATTTACGACTATTTTAGTAACTTTTTGAGTGAGGGGAATTTTAATAACGGCTTAAATTTTTGAGTATTTAAAAAAAAAATTATACTCCGCATGACCTAAGATTTAATATGTTTTTAAATATTACAGTGCATCAACGTTTTACTCAAAATGTAATTAATTATACCGACATTTGGTTACCGAATATGGATTAACGGATGTTTTATGAAACTGACTATCGCAAATAAATATTTCATGTTTAGATTATGTCATTAGCGGCGGGAAATAGATATCTGATCATATTGCTCATAAATGTTTACTGGATTTTATTAAATTAAGAGTAAATATTTAAATTATTAAACATACAGGGTGTCTAAAAAAACCTGACACATTCTAAAAAATTATACAAAAAAAGTTCACAAGGTAGGAACTATAAATTCACATGTGTATTACCTTATGTATACCAATTTTCTTTAGTATAGTCCAGGGGTGCCAACTTTTGTGTACATAAGATATACTTTTTATCTTAAAAACGTGTGGCGATCGACTTGTTGTCATAGGCGTAGTGTAAGAGGGGAGGGGGAGGTGTGAAATACATACTATGTTTATGCACTATGTTTCAGTACGAGGGTGCACTCTGGCGAGCTATGGGTATATAAACAAAACCTAACTAGGGTCCTAAATTAGTGCGCTATTTATCTTGTAGTCTAATCGGTTTCTATCTTACGCGATCGACCAAAATTTGCTTCGCGATCGACCGGTCGATCGCGATCGACTTATTGGCCACACCTGGTATAGTCAATGAATTTCAATGTGTGTAACTTTTGTGGCACGGAGAACATATATAGTTGGTAATCACACCCTATGTGCGTTCCAAAATGGATTCCGTAGCACGATGAAGTTGCAGCAATTATGCGACGTTTCAGTTCTTCAACACTACAGCCGACTATCAAGGACACTTCAAGAAACTTTTTTATATCAAGTTAGGATGTTGTTACGACTTGGAGGATCATTTCCAAATTTCGTTACACTTGCGTAACTGATTCCGTTTAGAAATACTAGCCTACAGATGTTGCTCTCTCTCTGATGGAGTAGCCATTTTACAACTTTCGCTCTCAGGGAACAATTAGCGCCGCCTCTTCAACTTTTTTTACACAGGAAAAAAACTTTATATACAGTAACACATCTGTGAATTTCCAGTTCTTACCTGGAAATTTTTTTGTATAATTTTTTTTAATGTATCAAAGTTTTTTAGGACACCCTATTTGATCATATTTGTCATAAATGTTTACTGGATTTTTTAAAATTAAGAGTAAATATTTAAATGACCAAACATAAAATTTTGCTGCCTCTTGCAATGGAGTTTTAGAGAGATCTTTGAATCATACAGGTAAATTAATATTCTCATAATAACATTTTTTTTGTGCTTAGAAACCATAAATTTTTTATTCAATAGAAACTGTTCTTTGACTTTGCAAAATTTTTGTAATAATTAAAAGTTTGGGAAAATTTATATGTCAAAACTAAATAAATATGTAGCTCTCCAAATCCATTGAAAACTGAACTTAAGCTGATCGTTTTCCCGATTTCAATCTTATATTTAGGTTTTGAAAAAAAAAAATTGCTCTTTGATTTAATTAATTGGTAATACTTGTTTATACACTATCTGTCCAAAAGTATCCAGACATCCCCCTAAAGAAGTGGATCTGGCAGGTGAATTAATTTGGTGCGTAACCGAAAGCTATAAAAGTGTTGGCAGTGGTTTGTTATGTCATATTTATGCGTTTGTGAGACAATAAATCAAAGGATCTTAGTGACTTTGATCGTGGCATTATAGTGGGTGCCACATTTGTGGGAAATCAGTTACTGAAATTTCGGACATTCTACAGAAGCCAAAATCCACTGTGAGTGATGTTATTGAAGTGGAAACATCGAGGTAGTGAAACTGCAGAAAAACGGAGTGGCAGGCCGAAAAAAAAAATAGTGAACGCAGCAGTAGAACTCAAAAAAGGGTAGTGAAACAAAATCGCAAGTCCTCATTGATTGAAATCACTCGGGAGTTCCAAAGTTCCTCAGGCTTTAGTTCTAGCAGCAGGGCTGTTCTTCGAGAGTTAAAAAGCTCGGATTCCATGGTCGTTCAGCCGCTCACAAGCCGAACATCTCTCCCGAGAATGCGAAGCGTCGATTGCAATGGTGCAAAACTCACCGTCATTCGACTGTGGACTTGTGGAAAAATGTTTTTTGGAGTGATGAATCTCGCTTTACACAATATCTGTATTCGCCACACAATATCTGTATTTTACGTACGGCTTTTAAAAGTCTTCGAAATAAGGTGTTATCTGAAAACAGGCCGACAGATTCAGTACAGCAGTTGTATACAAAACCAACGATATACACTTCATAAGGATCTTCAGTACAGTGCCATTTCGAGTTGTCAAAAGTAACTGATTTTTTTTCTTCCACAACTGTAAAACTCCACCTTTTATTAAAGTGTTTCTATACATTGAGTGTTGCTTTGTTCATAACTCAAAAATTAAATTTTCCGTCGCATTTCGTCTCCTATAATATCACACATAGCTTGGGTGCTCATATAATATACAATTCACAAAAAGTCTTTTTTTTTAGATTTTTGAACGTCTCAAAATTTTTCTGTGTTATCTTTTTCGAATAGCTCTATATTTCTGGAGCAGTGGTTAGTAAAATATAAAAGCAAATGGAACTGATTTACTTAATAGAAATTTTCTTAAAACTCGTTAATGTTCTAACAGTGAAAATGAATGAAAAAGTTCTAATTCCTATTATGATCATTTTCTCTGTCCAAATGATAAATAGGAACGTTTTCAATACAATAGTAAAATTGTTGTCCCGTGTTTTCGATTCAATATGGCGCAGGAAATGATGTTTCTACGAAAGAAAAAGAAAATTTTTGTGACAAATTGACCTTGTAGACAACCTTTGATATTACACATAACTTCTAAATAAGTATAAGGAAACTTTAGAGTAAAATACGCAGATTCGATTATTATTAAAATTTCTGTTTTCATTTTATTAATCAAAAAAGAGCAGTGCAAGCTGATAAATATTTAATTCATCGTGTAGTGACAAGTGATTCTTGTTATGTGCAAACAGGGAAAAAGATTATATATATATATATATATATATATATATATATATATATATATATATATATATATATATATATATATATACATCTTAAAGAAGGGGACCATATTGAGTATTATTCCCTGCTTCGATAAGGTCCTAGACACAAGAATGTTTGGTATGTTAAAATAAAATGTGTTTAAAATGTGTTTTTGTGTCTTTTTAGCGTATATCCAGTTGTACAGCTCCGTCTATCGGTGATTTCATGAAGTAATTTTTTTTCGCGTAATCCTTTGCCCTATGTCTTGAATAGTAAGTGTACAAAATTTGAAGGCTTTACACTGAAGTTTGATGTACAGGGAGATGAGAGTAGAGGTGTTTTAATTCTGGTCACTCGGTATATAAAATGTATGTACATTATTTTAGCCTTTTTCCACATAAAATGCTATATATTTAATTTAAATTTCCCTTCCCAAAATATTTAGAGTTTTTCATTACCGTTGAATATTTTTGAACGTATTTAGAGAGCTTTCAAGCAGTTTTACAAAGCAATTTTTCAAAGCCAATGCGCAATTTATACAAAACATATGTGTGAAAATGTAACTATACCTCTGATGCCTCAGATTATTTTGTCAGAATCAGGATTTTAAAAAACTGAATGCTTGCATTTTTCTTTCAAATCAGTTTTTAACTCAATCCAAGAGAACTACTGAAGCAATTCTTTTAAATATGTAAGCTATCAAAATAAAATTTCATGTTTTACAAATGAAATGCCAAACGAAATTACTTTCTTAAAAATAATTTTGTAATTAATGCTTGATTAACACGTAAATTTTCATAAAATTCACATTTCTTGATCGAAGAATTCTAATCGTATTTTTGTTTGATGGCACAGTTTTTTTATGTACTGAAAATTGATCGCTACACAAGGGAAAATAGACTGCTGATCATCAACAATGAAATAAAACACACCATGAGTTCAAAATAAGTATTTCAAATAAAGACCTGAAGCGGATTTAATTTATAATAATACTAGATGAAAACCCGCACTTCGCTACGGAGTACATTCAAATTAAATACAACGGTCAGTGTATGTAATTAATGCCAATATATATATATATATATATATATATATATATATATATATATATATATATATATATAATAAATACAACGATCAATGTATGCAATTGATGTAAAAAAAACGGAAAAATATATTTATAAAAAAATCGTAACGGATATTTTTATAGACAAAATAATGTAGCAGAAAATAATCAAATTAAATCTAATAGAACATTCTAAAGTATATAGTACAGTTAATGCAGTACAGTTTAAGGAACATTTCTTTTGCTGTATTTTAATATTTTTTGGGACAATGTACAATCATCTACCGCATTAGGAAGAAATATATATATATATTTTTCTGTCTATTTCGTTGTTACGCACGTGCGGCAAGATAAGTTTAAAGTATCACAAAAAGAAAAGAAACCACGTGATCAACATTTAATAAATTAAATTCTAAAAATTCATCTTTAAAAATTCATCAAAAATCAGAAAATGGAGGTAAAGATGTAAGGTATACACAAGATTCGATTCACAAGAATCGAACTTTTGAATTAATGAATTAAAGAAGCTGCTTCAGATATGCTAATTTCGGCATACGCGCTTAGTATAAATACCACGCAGCGTCATTAATGCAAAAGGGGAGGTTGTTAAGGTTGAAAAGGTGTTATCCTGCGCTAGTGCTTAGCGGGCCAGAAGTTTACATGGCAGTACTGCTGGTTTGACTTACTGTTCGTGAGTATAAAAATATATTGTTCTTTAAAGCTGTGTTTATACATTCCGTACAAGTAGTACGCATGCTTATTGCTGAAAAGCCAATTATATGTGCAACGAATTCAATAAACATTGTTTCATGTATAAACTGTGTGTGGTTCAAATTCAAATAGAGAGCCACTTCAAATTATATACATCCAGGTCTGGGTAGAAGTGAGCATAGAGTCTCTATAAAGATTCGAAAAATATTTCATTTTAAAGGAATGTTTATGATCTTTCTCGTGATATAAAATTTTATAAACCTCGGTTTAATATTTTAAATGAAAACTTTAAAGAATGTTACAAAAACAGGTTAAAAATTTAACTTTAAAAAATCTAAGAAGAATTTTTCAAAAATCTCTCTTAGTGCACCCCTACACTATAAGAAGAATCGCCATGCAAAATTTCAGCCCTTTAGGTTAAGCGCCATCGGTTTGGTCTGTACGTTGTATGTCAGTGAGTCAATGAGTCAGTTACGGAACTGTTTTATATATATAGATATTTATTTTTTTGGCCTTAATTGCATATATTGAACGTTGTATTTAATTTGAATGTGCTCCGTTGCAAAATGCGGGTTTTCAGCTAGTATATATATATATATATATATATATGTAAAATAAATACGACGATCAATGTATACAATTTATGTAAAAAAAAACAAAAAATATATTTATAAAAAAGTCGTCAGAGATTATAAAAAATCGTAAGAAGAATCGCCATGCAAAATTTCAGCCCTTTGGGTCCAGCGGTTTCGTCTATCTGTTATATGTCAGTCAGTCTTTTACGGAACTGTTTTATATATATACTAGCTGAAAACCCGCGCTTTGCTACGGAGTACATTCAAATTAAATACAACGGTCAATGTATGCAATTAATGCCAAAAAAATAAATATATATATTTATAATAAATGCGACGGTCAATGTATACAATTGATGTAATTAATATATATATATATATATATAAAATCGTAAGGGATATTTATTTTTTTGGATAATATCCAATTGTCTGCTGCATTTTTAAAAAAAGGAATATTTTTTTGTCTATTTAGTTGTTATGCACGTGACGATAAATTTATTTAAAGTACCAGAAAAAGAAATCACGTGATCGGCATTTAATAAATTAAATTCTAAAAATGAATCTTTAAAAATTCACCATAATTCAGAAAATCGAGGTGAAGGTTCGAAAAAGATTTCATTTTAAAGGAATTTTTATGATCTTTCTCGTGATATAAATTTTGTAACCCTCAATTTATTATTTTAAATGCAAACTTAAGAAAACTTACAAAAACAGCTTAAAAATTTAATTTAAAAAAATCTAAGGAGAATTTTTCAAAAACCTTTCTTAGTGCACCCCTACACCATAAGAAGAATCGCCATGCAAAATTTCAGCTCTTTAGGTAAAGCGGTTTGGTCTGTGCGTTGTATGTCTGTGAGTCAGTTACGGAACTGTTATATATATATATATATATATATATATATATATATATATATATATATATATATATATATATATATATATATATATATAGATAGATAGATAGATAGATAGATATATTAACATAGTATTATAATTTTTCTGGCCTCGAGGTAATCTTGTGGTAGTGTGCTGGCTTTAGGTGCTGAGGGTGCTCGGATCGAATCCCGACACGCGGCATTAAATCCGGTGTAGGCCGGATATGTACACATTAAATCGTTAGACCTGATAATCCCTCTATGAAGTCAGTGAGGGTGGGAAAGGGTACGATCCCCCAGATGTCACCCATGGTGGGTTCTCTGTCTAAAATGGGGTGGCACCAGGTTCAATCGGACTCCGACCTTCGTGGTGTCATTATAAAACCCGAGCCGCTTTCCTGGACCAGAGCCTTAGCCGGAGCCTTCCTGCTGACCGATAACCTATATGGACCTCGTCTGCAACAGATTCCAGCCAGGCTGCATTACTTTTCTAACAAAGAGATACCAAAAAATATTTAATAAAAGAATGGCAGTAAATTGTTTGGTTACGTACGCGTTTCTCAATTCTATAATAAGATTACATACATATTGTATCTGCTACGCAACTTTTAACACTTAATATACGATTTGACGAATAAAAATATGGCAAACTTTAACATCTTATTAATATCAAATATTTTAAAACCATTATAAACATTTTAATGACACATTATATGAATTATTCATATTGTATTTATGCTAAATACCCTAAGGGTATAAATTACAGGAGAAACTTTTGATTGAAATTCAATTATTAAACAATGTCATACACGTCACCGAATACAATGAAGAACTTTCCCTAGGTAAAATTATATTTTAAAAAATCTAATAAAAGATCCTTGCAGAAAAATGTCACATTTTCGATGAGAAGTAAATTTTAATTTTAGAAAATAATAATCTTAATGTGCTATAAATATGATGACAAGGATATCATTTAATAATTAAAATTTGCATTTCTATGAAAAATAAAGCATTTCCAGAATCCATAAGCAAGAAAGAAAATTAGATTTAAAATGAAAGTTTAAAATAAACGTAGAAGACATCATTCGTGGGGAATACATTATTCATGACTTTCATTTGATAATGTATTTTAATAAGTGAATTATTCAAACAAGGAAAGGAAGAAGAATTGAAGACTGAGTAAAATTTTGGCATAGGATGAAACCTTAAACTTATTTACGACTATTTTAGTAACTTTTTGAGTGAGGGGAATTTTAATTACGGCTTAAATTTTTGAGTATTTAAAAAAAAAATTATACTCCGAATGACCTAAAATTTAATATGTTTTTAAATATTACAGTGCATCAACGTTTTACTCAAAATGTAATTAATTATACCGACATTTGGTTACCGAATATGGATTAACGGATGTTTTATGAAACTGACTATCGCAAATAAATATTTCATGTTTAGATTATGTCATTAGTGGCGGGAAATATATATCTGATCATATTGCTCATAAATGTTTACTGGATTTTATTAAATTAAGAGTAAATATTTAAATTATTAAACATACAGGGTGTCTAAAAAAACCTGACACATTCTAAAAAATTATACAAAAAAAGTTCACAAGGTAGGAACTATAAATTCACATGTGTATTACCTTATGTATACCAATTTTCTTTAGTATACTCCAGGGGTGGCCAACTTTTGTGTACATAAGATATACTTTTTATCTTAAAAACGTGTGGCGATCGACTTGTTGTTATAGGCGTAGTGTAAGAGGGGAGGGGGAGGTGTGAAATACATACTATGTTTATGCACTATGTTTCAGTAAGAGGGTGCACTCTCGCGAGCTATGGGTATATAAACAAAACCTAACTAGGGTCCTAAATTAGTGCGCTATTTATCTTGTAGTCTAATCGGTTTCTATCTTACGCGATCGACCAAAATTTGCTTCGCGATCGACCGGTCGATCGCGATCGACTTATTGGCCACACCTGGTATAGTCAATGAATTTCAATCTGTGTAACTTTTGTGGCACGGAGAACATATATAGTTGGTAATCACACCCTATGTGCGTTCCAAAATGGATTCCGTAGCACATGAAGTTGCAGCAATTATGCGACGTTTCAGTTCTTCAACACTACAGCCGACTATCAAGGACCCTTCAAGGAACTTTTTTATATCAAGTTAGGATGTTGTTACGACTTGGAGGATCATTTCCAAATTTCGTTACACTTGCGTAACTGATTCCGTTTAGAAATACTAGCCTACAGATGTTGCTCTCTCTCTGATGGAGTAGCCATTTTACAACTTTCGCTCTCAGGGAACAATTAGCGCCGCCTCTTCAACTTTTTTTACACAGGAAAAAAACTTTATATACAGTAACACATCTGTGAATTTCCAGTTCTTACCTGGAAATTTTTTTGTATAATTTTTTTTAATGTATCAAAGTTTTTTGGGACACCCTATTTGATCATATTTGTCATAAATGTTTACTGGATTTTTTAAAATTAAGAGTAAATATTTAAATGTCCAAACATAAAATTTTGCTGCCTCTTGCAATGGAGTTTTAGAGAGATCTTTGAATCATACAGGTAAATTAATATTCTCATAATAACATTTTTTTTGTGCTTAGAAACCATAAATTTTTTATTCAATAGAAA
>OU015497.1:46057941-46105441 GCA_907164885.2 Dolomedes plantarius | reverse complement strand
CCACAATCTGAAAGTGAAAAATAAATTTTTATATAGGTATTAAAAATATCAACGAAGAGTAAAAAAATAAACAAATAACACAGTGGACTCTATGTACTCGTTAAATATTCAATATACAGGGTGGTCATAAAAAAACTTTACCGATATATGGACCTCTAACGGCTGTTCCGTTCAAGATGATCCGTTCCGTTCAAGATTCCGTTTAAGACCGATCAAGATGATATTTCAGATATAGTTATTCAGAGGTATGAGCTCGGGATTCTGTTAACGGAAACCAGGTGGCGGTCACGGTTACGGTTATAGGTACAGAAATGCAAAATTTTCAAATGGCAACGCCCACTTTTTCCCGTCGCAAAATGCTCAGCACATGCGAAAACCCTAAAGAGCATTGGAACGGTACGAGTATCACAAAAAACGGACGTGTTGTGCACGCTCAAAAAACAGCTCTGCGAACGGCCTGTGATGACACCAATGTGGAAAATGTGTAATCCAAATAAAAAAATTATTTGTCCGATCTGTGTTGTCATCAGTGATTGGTGCCTTGCCTCTTTCATATGCAAATTTCCTACGTGCGACGTGATCGTGTTTTTGTTGGCCGTTCGCAGAGCTGTTCTTTGTGCGTGCATAACGGGTCCGTTTTTTGTGATACACGTACCGTTTCAACATTATTTAGGGTTTTCGCATACGCTGAGCATTTTGCGGCGGGTAGACGTTGCCATTCGAAAAAGTAGACTTTGCCATTCGAAAATTTCGAGTTTGACCGCATGTCGATTTCTATTCCGTTTAGATCATAACGCTTTTATTTTATTTTAACACTTCATATCAGACAAATAAATAGATATTAATAATAAATTCATCATTTAACCAACATCATTGTATTTGTATTAAATAGTCTTCAGTCGAGATATCGCTGAGTTAGTCAAGCAGTATTCAACGCTAGTCGATAGCTAATTTTTTTTCATATCTCATTTTTTCAAGCTATGTATCAATTGTCTCGTGAGATGATAGCCCATAACATTCCGATTTTTGAAAATCTATTACTTATTTAATCTATAATTGTTCCATTAGCTGCACAATTGTTAACCGAGAAGTACCGTGGCTTCTTTGCATTAGCATTTAGATGTTATTTTTTGAGAAATGACCAAAATAATTATCACCCTAGCAAAGCGCCATTGTATGTTTCATGCTCTGCATCGATTTTCGATAAAAAAAAGTTTATGGCAACAAATAGCGCAATATTACATTTTTCTTTAATCAGATTTTCAAATGCCTAGGAAAAAAATGCATGAAAAATTGTCTGCGATGAAATATTTAATAGCCCTTTCATTCTTCATGCAATAGAAACTGACTGCGAAAAAAAGAGAAATAAACCTAATGGTTGATACTTACAGTAAATGGTAAATTTGCATTCAGACTTAATTTTTAGCATTACAGTAATGATCCAATAAATTTCGGTAACTGCCGAACAAGAAAATTAAATTATTCATATAATAAACAACTGATGTGAAGATATTAAAAGATTTTTAGCCTTGCAGTATTATTAATTTTTTTTTCTTTCCATTGTGGAAGAGGCTTTTCAGGTTCTTTTTATTAATCATCGCAGATAAAGTTATTGACATGAGCAATTGCCTAAAGTGTGGAACTAAAATGTATTATTTGATAGGGGGAGAACACCCTAGCCAAATTAGTTTTTGTGCTGATGGAAAATATAATGAAATATCAAGAAAGAAATTAAAAGTTATATAAAACACAGCGCTAAAACCTTACATATTCGTGGTAACTATTATATATGTATGTATGCATGTATAGGGTAAATGGAGAAATATATGTGCGTGTGTGTGCTTAACGAATCATCGTGCGCAAGTTGTTTTAAATGAACATAACATAAAGAAAAATAAAAAAAAACAGAGCCGTATTTTCATGATTTCTCCATAGTAAAATTTGTCCGCCATATGTCTACTTGACTAGAAAAACTTCTTGCTGAATTCTAACGTATCCCATTAAAAATAATTACCAAAAATTTTTAATTAGAATGGATTGCATTCATTAAATAATCTATATATATAAAACAGTTCCATAACAGACTAACTGACATACAACGCACAGACCAAACCACTGGACGTAAAGTGCTGAGATTTTGCATAGCAATTCTTCTTATAGTGTCGGGGTGCATTTAGAAAGATTTTTGAAAAATTCTTCAATTTTTTAAATTAAATTTTTAAACTGTTTTAGTAACTTTTTTTAAGTTTGTATTTAAAATAATAACTTGAGGGTTAAAAAATTTATATCACGAGAAAGATCATAAAAATTCTTTTAAAATGAAATCTTTTTCGAATCTTTACCTTCATTTTCTGATTTTTGGGGAATTTTTAAAGATTAAATTTTAGAATTTAATTTATTAAATGCTGATCACGTGATTTCTTTTCTGGCACTTTAAATAAATTTATCGTCATGTGATAACAACGAAATAGACAAAAAATTTCTTGCTAATGCAGCAGACAATTGGACATTATCCAAAAAAATATTAAAATACAGTAAAAGATATGTTCCTCAAACTGTATGTACTATATTCTTTAGTATGTCCTATTAGATTTAATTTGAATATTTTCTTCTACATTATTTTGTCTTTAAAAATATCCATTATGATTTTTTATAAATATATATATACATTTTTTACATCAATTCTATACATTGATCTTCGTATTTATTAAAAATATATATATTTATTTTATTTGGCATTAATTGCATACATTGACCATTGTATTTAATTTGATTAAATTCAATTGACGCACTTCCGTAGTGAAGTGCGGGATTTCAGCTTGTACATTATATAACGATGCACTCAAAACCAATAAAAAATGTATATTTTACTTTTTGGCAAAATTGGTCAACTGTCTCTTATCCAGTAGTAAACCTGTCTAGATTCAGTGCTGTCAAACAATCTTCTAGGTTCCGTATTACGTATTGTGTTTCATACAGTCAAGTCCAAAATTTATAAAGCAAAACAGATGAAAAAAGGCTATCATTCAGTATCCGAGGTGTCGATATGTTGTACTATCTAGGCATGCTCTACTATAAATACACGATAGGGTACCCCAGAATAACCGGAATCGCAGCACGATGGGCGGAGCATCCGTAGTACGCGATTTTTCCGCTAGGGCCTAAAGACATACTTCCAGAGCCAGTGTGCCAACTGGCGTTACTTTAGAAGGTTTTGTTTGGTATCTGTGTTTTTTCACGGAATCTGTTTCTCCTCTCCATCGTTTTCGGTCATGGCAGACTTAAGTGAACAGCGTACGGCCGTTAAGTTTTGCTTCCTGCTCAGGAAAAAAAGCCGTAGAAACTGCTGGGATGTTGAAAACTATTTAGTAGGATGCTGCTATGGGTAATACGCAAGTGCACAAATCGTTTTGCAGTTTCAAAGAAGGTGAAATGTCGATTGACGACCAACCACGTTCTGGACATCCTTCAACTTGATGAAACGGATGAAATTGTCGAAACAAATTCGAGAAGATTGCGCAACTGTGTGCGGCAGAAAAGACTAGAGTTGTTGCAGACGGGAGATTGCTTTTTCCCCAACGACAATGCTTCGTCTCACACAGCCATAACATGGCGCCATTTTTTAAAAGAAATGGCATGACTCCTTTGCCCCGGCCGGCCTATTCACTTGATTTAGCTCCGTGTGACTTTTTTTTTATTCCCACGGATATAGAGGGACCTGAAAAAAAAGCGTTTTGCTAACGTAGATGAGGTGAAAACAAAAATGACTCAGCCACTGTCTGGCATCACAAAAGATGAATTTTAAAAATGTTTTCAACAGTGTAAGAAATGTCTGGACAATTGTATTAGCTCTAAATGAGAGTACTTTGAAGAGAATTAAAGAATGTTTGTAAAAAAAAAAATTAATAACAAATTTTAAAAAAGAAATTTCGGTTACTTTTGAAGTATGCTCTTGTACTTTATATCAATTTATCTCTAAATGGAATTTTCACGACTTTCTGTTTTTAAAAGATATAATTTAAAATTCCGGACAAGGAATGTCTCTGAAGTTTTTTATAGCGTTCTTCTCTTGTATTTTCTTAAATTTATCTCAAAAGTTTTTCTATAAAGTAAAATTCTTGAAAATATTTTAAGCAAGTTTCACGCAGCAGGAAAAAAAATAAAACCCTTTTAACTGATTAAATATTTTTGAATATATTTTTATTCTGAAGATAAATTCTTTTGAAAACCATTTCAATACGCATGAGCGCAAAAAACATGCAAGTAGATCTATTGTTTCTGCAGGCATATATCAAAAACTAAATAAATTTAAAATTTTTACTTTTAAACATTTTTAGTTTGAATCATAAGTTTTAAAAAAACTCATTTTCATTTTTTAAAATTTTAACTACAAATTTTCAAATTATTTTTGTGAACAGAATGACCTCTATATTAAGACACATGTAAGGAAAAGGAATTATTACGAAAATTGGACAAATAAGTATATAAAACATTTTGTCTCGAATTCCCTTTAGACGGCTTTTTAAGGTTTCTTCAAAAATTCCCTTAAGACACATTTTTAAGGTATCCTTAAGAGTTTATTATAGCTAGAGAAAATAAGACGCATCAATCAGGAAAAGTAACGTGAGAAACGTAATATCGTAGTTTCAATGAAAATTAATAATTTTTAAGCGATAAAATAAAAAGTTATACTTCACTCTATAATGATTGCTTTTAAGAATCAGGGGCAAATTTTTTCAGTCTCTCGTTAATTATAGCATGTTAGAAATAATATTATCTTCTAATCAATGAACATATTAATAAAATTGATTTTATTCCAATTAATTTTCTATCGTATGGTATAGGATTTAAGAATTATATCGTACTCTGTTTCATCTAAACAAAATGAACTTGATTATGATGATTTTAAGCTATTGATACGGGTTTAATAGTCCTGGAAAGGTTATTTATTTTGTTTCAAATTCAATAGATTTATAAATTAAATTGATTTTATTTAGGGTAATTCTGGACTATACCCAATTCTGTGCAAATACATTTATCCATGGCATTATAAAGTTTACAACAACTATTTAAAAATTAATGAAAGTCATAAATTCCACTGAATTAGAAAATTAAAGTAAATAAAATGTAAATTTAAAAAATGGATTAATAATAGAATACTTGTTAAAACATTTATTTGTATGCTTACCTGTATAGATATGCTCTTCGTCATTAGAGATTTTAAATTCTGGGTCCTTTCTCATGTGATTATAAATATAACTATACTTCCACTAAATATATATTTCTAATTTTACTTTTAAGAGCATAAATTAGAAATAGTTTATTTCCTTTAAACACTAACTATTATAATTAAGCACTTGATAGTATAAATTTCCCAAAGTAGTTTGAATAAACTTTTTATTATCTTTTTCTTAAAATATGCAAAAAATACTATAAATTACTTTCCTAAACAACACAGTTAAACAATATATACATTACACAAAAAAGATCAGAAAGGAGTAAATTTTAAATAAACCCCCAGGTTTTTCTACAGAAGCGAGGTTAATTTTCTTCATAACATTACACTCATACATTAAATTAGAGAAATAAAAATTTCATCTCCTTGGCAGATACATTGAAAAATAAATAATAAAACATTACTTTTAACCCAATATACAACATGTTAAAACCGAAAAACAACAGTTTATTATCACAACACTGTTAAACCCTCAAGTTATTATTTAAAATATCGGCTTAGACGGAACCTTCTCCTAGTGTTGAAGCCATTAATTAAATGTAACGTCAGAAACATAAATTATAATGATTTATGGCCAACACCCTAAAATCCTACAAGTTTCATTTCTTCGCGAAGGAAGAATGTAGAAATTTTTCTTGATTTTTAGAGAGAAGAAATCAATTAAGAGATTTTTAGTTTGTAAAGAATAAAAAATATTTAAAAAGTTGAAGATAAAAGTGGCTATTTCATTATATTTCACGCTCGCTTGCATTCTAGTTATTTCTGATGAAAAACAGACGAAATACAATTATTAAGAAAAACATTTTTATATATCTTTAAAAAAAATTAAACACTTTATCGGAACGGAAAAATAAAAATTCTCTTATAATCAATTTATAAAACTGATAAACATTTTTTCAATTCTCGCATTTTTTTAAAATTTTTAAATTATTGAAAACCTAATGAAGAAAGTACTTTTTCTAAACAAAATGCATAAGTTACATTACGAACTGTGCCGTACAACGCAAATAGGCAAGAATAAAATTTAGCACTAATTATCTTCCTAGATCAGTTTTCCTCTGTGAACTTCAGTTTATATATATCCTTATGTAAAAGAAGATGAGTAATATTTAATTCTATTGGGAAAAACTGTTTAATTTTGACCTAAGTATTAATGATTGAGTACTGGTAAGATTAGAGGTAAAATGTTTTAAATATAACTAATATAATAATCTAGAATTTATAGACTTGGACACAGAACTAAAAGATGGATGAATAAAAACATCATAAAAGACGAAATACACTATGTCAGATTATCCCTTCAAGATATTAATAAAAAGTTGCCATAGAATATAGTTCATCACCCTATATTATAATTTGATAGTTGTTTTCAAAACGTGGCAGGGACTCCTCAGCCTAAATTTTGAGTCAGCTCCAAATCTAATCATACCTTTATTGAAAATTATAGAGTTTTATACACACTTATACCCAGACTTGGGTGTATATAATTTTGAAGTGGCACTCTAAATGAATTTGATACAAACACAGTTTATACATCAAACAATGGTTATTGAATTCGTTGCATTTATAGAATTTGGTTTTACAGCAATAAGCATACGTACTACTTGTACGGAATATATATTATCATTCAATAAAAATACACTTTGCAAATACTCACAAACCAGCAGAGAGTCAAACCAGCAGTACTGCCACGTAAACTTTGGGCCCCCTAAGCACTGGCGCAGGAGAGCACCTGGAGCTGCTTTCATCGTAGCTCCCTTACGCTTATCTATCAACTTTAACAACCTTTCTCTTCAACTCTCTATTAATCAAGCTGCTTGGTATTTATACCAAGCGCGTATGCCGAAATTAGCATATCTCAAGCAGCTTCTTTAATTCATTCACTCAAAAGTTCGATTCTTGTGAATCGAATCTTGTGTATACCTTACAAAATGATATCTTTTCGTTATAGTCTTCAACTAGAGGTCAGTGCTTCAAAGTGAATGGAGACACCGAGTTGATATCTGTGACCCGGAGACCCACTTTCATCCTACAAACCGCTGATTTAGTGTTTACGTCATACTTTTAATTTTTCCCGTTGGGGATAGCTTATCATATCATTCCGGACAAATGCTATTCATGGAATGGGAAACCATGGTAAACAGTTCCGATATCTGGTTGGTTTTTCTAGAGAACTAAGGTCATATTTTTCTATCTGAGAACTAAGCAGTAGAGGTGCTACAGTTTAAACCCATATCCAACAGCTATCCACATGCATGTCAACAACGGCATTTAAATCCATAAACACTGGGACAGAATACCAGCGGAAAAGTTATTCGGTCACCATCAAGCGGTGAATCTGAGGAATCGTTAACAAAAAACTTGTTAGTGACAAAAACAAATTATTTTGTGCCTTACAAAATTGTAGATCTATTATTATAGTAACAGAAAGCTTATAACAACCGTCTTTCAAAAGCGGTATTTCAGTATCATGCCTGTAGATTTCAAAGCCATATTTGCTACCACTAGAACATACTGGAGATTAGTCTGCTGAAATTCCCTTTAAAGAATATAATACCTCACACTCTTTCTTAATTTCCTTTACAGCAAATGCTCAATATTTGGACTATACACTGCAGTGATGCAGAATGTCTTCCTCACTTTGATGCAATTTTTTTTTCTGTATGTTAAAAGATATGATATGGCTACATTCCCTAAAACTCAGTATTTTTTTTTCATCAATCAAGCACTGCAGTAACCGCCAAGTAATAAGGACAAAATTCAAACCTCACTCTCTTCTGCAACTTAAGGCCAGAGAGTCCTGATGACGCTAAAACACCCTCGCAGGAAGAGAAAATCCCGTACTACGATTTTCCCTATAAGTACTAGTATGGAAAGATAAATAGTTTGAGGTTTTCCAGATTCCTTACAAGTTCTTACTTTATGCAATTCATTTGCTTACCCGAGGAGGTATAAATTTCTTAATGTAAAGTAAGATATATTTTGAGCTAATCTTCACGTTAATAATGGTTAGTACTGCAAAAATATTCGACGATACTGAATTGAGAATAAATTTATTGCACGTTTTTCTTTTTTTTATAACAAATGAAATTGAATCGGCAGTTTGAATAAGTGGAACAAGCACAAAAAAATTCTTTTTTTTTTCGTCATACTGTTATTTACAAATAGACGCTCCTTGTAAGCTGTAAAAGTCCCTGGAATAGCTGGTGAATGTAAAGAATCTTATATAAAAGTTTTGTGAATAAAAAATAATAAATAAGACAGTTTTTTTATGTTTATTTTTTAATTTCCCACAAAAACAGTTTTTGGATTCGTCCCCTTCTTCAAACTGCCGATTCAATTTGAGTCCCCCCCCCCGTACACACACGTACACATCTGCGCAATTCAGGAAATATAAGGATGCATCCGTTAGCACTGCGTTAGTACCGGTAAGCTCCACAATTATTACAAACGCTTTGCTATTTCCGATTACGTGGATCACAATTCGACAGCTCCGCACAATTTCAGTATTTCTGAGCCGAAAGGTATCATTTGTCTGTAATAGATACTGTCCCGATAGTACTCTATACTACTACTTTTATATCAGCTAGTACGACCAAACGTTTTGTTAGAGACAAAATTTGTATACTTCTTTTGCAAATTTTCTATTTATATATTTCATTTACCCTCGGCAATATAGAGTTATTTCACAATTCAGGAAATTCAATTGTGCCATTCGATAGTACGGTAAATGCGTTGTACTGAGTTTAGCTTAAATTTATTGCGGGACTGGTGAAATTCAAGCCCTACACAATCGGGGATCCTACGCAATCCTGGAACTTTAAGAGTGCAATGTGTATGTACCCGTTAATATTTCAATAGTTTTATCTAGTTCCGAATTTAATATACATTCATTTCATATTTTTATTGCAATACATCATTTTACTGGAGGGTAAAATTCGAGCCCTACCTACATTCGAGCACACCTACATGATTCAAAAACTTCAAGTGCTCCATTTGCATTTTCTGTAGTAACACATTTAAAACAAACTTAATTTTTTTATTGTGTGTATCACAATCCAATAGCCCCGACAGATTCCGATATTGATATTATATTCATGAATATTATTGACTTTGTTTCATTATGGTTCTTTATTATGGTAATGTTTGTTTATACGTATAGGAGAAATACCGTTTTATCAAAACCGTAAACTTTTCAATCAATGTAATATTTAATTTTATTATAACTTTAACTTCCTTTCAAAAGTTCTTCCATCAGTGTTGTTTACTATAGGTAATTAAGTTATGCAGAATCAGTTGTAAGATTTTGTTGTTAAAAACCATTCTTAAAAGTAATCGAAAAATAACTAGAAGTTTTTTCTCAGGGAGCTAGCTGTTATCGTTTTCGTCTATGCATTTGTAAAATGATAAATTAAAAAAAATCCTTTTGAAATTTGAAAAAAAGAAGCGCTGTTTTCGATAAGAAAACATTCACAAATTGGCGCTTTCAGAACGAAATTTCGGGAGAAAAATATTTTATCCACCATATTTTCTGACATCAAACCTAAATTCTAACATCTGGGGAAAATACTTTTAGAAATTGTCCAAAAAAAATGTATTGAAACGAAGAAACTTTTGGGAATAATAAAATATATTCTTTGAGAAATTAGGGACTCATCTCGCAAATTTTCGGATATACATTTTTCAAAGCTGAGGTACAAACAAAAATATAGACGAAAAGTACAAAATTATCCCACGGGAAAAGGAATCAACGATGTAGCGAAATTCCCTAGCAAAGAATTATCGATGTTTAAGGAGAGTGGAAAACGTCCTTCTAAAAACTGAATTCAGCGACTTTTACATATTCAAGGGAGTTGAAGAACATTTGAAAAATGCAAAAACCACGTTAGTAAAGCATTTTATTTGGAATCCGCCCACTTCATAGTAAGTCTTATTGATATTCCTGAAAAAGGTACAAAAAATCCTCATTCCTTGTTTTCAAGATTTAACTTTGTGTAAGAATTTCTCAGTTATTTTTAAATTCGAAAATCTTCAGATCTTGATATGTAACTTTTTACTCGCATTTTATTTTTATTTGATGTTCATATCGTCGACCAGATTCATACATTAGCAATATTGCATTTTGTCTAGGATAAAATGCAGTTTACCACTCTAAACGTTTGAGAGGGATTGTTCCCCTCTTTCAGCTAAATCATCGTTGGGGACATATCTATATATATAAAACAGTTCCGTAACTGACTGACTGACTGACAAATAACGTAGAGACCCAACTGCTGAACGTAAAGGGCTGAAATTTTGCATGGCTATTCTTCTAATAGTGTAGGGGGGCACCAAGAAAGATTTTTTTAAAATTCTTCTTAGATTTTTTTAAATTAAATATTTAAGCTGTTTTTGTAACATTCTTTAAAGTTTGTCTTTAAAACAATAATCTGAGGGTTTTATATCACGAGAATTTATATCACGAGAAAGGTCATGAAATGTCATGAAAACTTTAAATGTGTATTCCTTTAAAATGAAATCTTTTTCGAATCTTTACCTCCGTTTTCTGATTTTTGGTGAAATTTAAAGATGAATTTTTAGAATATAATTTATTAAATGATGATCATGTGGTTTCTTTTCCTTTTTGTGATACTTTAAATTAATTTATCGTCACGTGCGTAACAACGAAATAAATTGACAAAAAATATTCAAATCTCTCTATTCTAAAAAAGAGTAACTCCCGTTGCCGCTGCCAAAAGCTTGTAACGCTATCTCCTCCAAAACCGCTAGGGGTATGGGGTCAAGAGCAATAACAATGGATGCAGAAAAATGGGGGGACCAAAGTAAGTCATGTCTCCTCTTCATCGGACTTCAATTTTTTTTTTTATTTTATGTTTTGGGGGAAAATATTGACTTTTTCATCTTCATATTACGATAAATCGCCAAAAAATGATCGTAGAATTTTGATCTTTTTACAATCTAAGACTACAGACATTTCTCTTTCAAACTGAACCTCATTTGTTTAAAAAAATTTTAAAACAGACTAATATTTTCATCAAAAAATGTATATGGCATTAATTGAATACAGTGACCGTTGTATTTAATTTGAAAGTACTCCTTAGTGAAGCACGGGTATTCAGCTACTTTTATTACATACATTTGTTAGACTTTAAATGTGTTATTATGAAACATAAAATTCGCCTATTTCTACTTGAAGAGTATTGTTGATATAAAGTTGATACTTTTTTGTTTCCATTCCAATTGTCTAACAGACGCCTTGATTTGTTTAGTTGTCGGCTACACAATAAATACATGTCCTATGCATTCCGACCCATCGTGATCTTTTTAAGTTACTGTGCTGACAAGATGTTTGCCGAGATTCGCTGATTATACCTAATTTACACAGTTCTATTAACTGCGGGTAAAGTCGTTTTATCCCAATCTTTTCAACCGATAAACCTATATTTAAGCTTTGATCTTCCACAGATTCGCTCAGACAACTTTGGTAGAAACCATTTAGACGTTTGAAAGATCAATTGCGAACATACAACGTTAAAACAAAGGCAGAAATTATCTGCTTACAAAGGCACTAATTATCTGATGAAGTTTGAAAGCCTTCCAAGACAACAGTGTGATAATTTTTTTTAATTTTAAAGTAAATTAAAATATCTCCTATATTCTGTAAATTATGTGCGATAATTATGAGTATAAACTGTAAATTAAAATGTAATTTAGTGCTAAATTAGTCATTGATGGTATCGTTCACGAAATTTCTCTTGATCTCCTTAAAATATTACATTCAAAATAAGCAGCTTTTTAATTAATTAAGCATCAGTTATGAAATGTATAATTCCATAACGGATGTATATCAGTATTATCAATGGGGAACTCAAGAACTACTATAGTAATTTAACCACACTAAATAAGCATTTATAAAAATTTTAGACAGCTCAATTTGCGTTACAATTTGATCGCGTTAAAAAGAAAAATTTAAAAATTGTCCAGAAATCAGATGAAATTATTTATTATTAGTTTTTTTATTTAGATACATTAATAATTATGTTAGAATAATATCGATATGATGTATGATTATATTGTGTAACATTTCCTTCAACAAGGGGTTTGTATGCACAGTCAGGATTTTTAAAAAATCAAAAAGTTTTAATAAACCAAACTTATGAGTATCATTTATTGTTTTTTTAATATAATAGGAAAAATTCATGTAGAAAAAGTTAAAAAAGCGTAAGTTTCAATTTTTTTGAGAAACGACATCACATGAAATGCACTACCTAGCACGGAAATTCCCAGGATCTCCTGATATTTGAAAAATGGTGATTACCATTACAACAGTATGAAATGTAATGATTTACGGTAATAGAACTCACATTTTGCGTCACCTTAATAGAATGGAAAAGTTCTGGCCTCTGGTAAATTTCATTGAATTCCTCCGGAAGCAACTGTTAAGCCGCTTTTGCACTGCTTTCTCAAGATTATCAGTTTTACGACCCCCCCCCCCTTAAAATACAATTGGCAAACCCCCGAACCATGGCAATAACTTTCTACTTTCAGCCATAGAAACACCCTGTCTTTTGCTTTTCATTTTGAACTAACGCCTCGAAGCCCTGCCATTAAGCGTCACAGTATAAAGCGTATCATCGATATACATCTCCAACGTATAGAAGTATCCTTGAACTGAGGCTAGTCTCTGTTATGGGCTTCTACACAAGGCATAACCGCAATAGTCCGCTAATGGGAAAAGGAATTCCTAATGCGGAATTTCAGTGAATTGTTACTGGTGACTACTGACAAAGTGCAGTCAACCGTCCTATTTCGAAATGAACCATCGTTTATCATCAGTTGCGGCACAAATTTTATAGCGCAAGAAGATAACAAAATGCATGAGGTAAGCCCAAAGATGGAGAGCTAAAAGCAAATTATACATCTCCAGCGAATAAGCTGACTGACTACACTTTGTCAGTTACCAGAAAAAATTTACAGAAATTTCGCATTAGAAATTCCTACCCCCCCCCCCCTCCCTAAAGGGCTTATCGGTTATGCCTTTCTGAGGAGCCTATCAGAGGTTCAAAACATACTAAGTCCATGGCCACCTGAACTCTGGGGGAGAGATGTATATTTCTTCTTTTAGCTCCTCCTTTTCGGCTTGTTTGATGCTTTTTGTCAGAAAGAAAATCTGGTTTTAGATTTAAAAAAAATAGAGAGTGCATTGGAGAAATGGGCTGTCTCTGACACCTGTATAATCGAACATATTCATTAAATACTCGTCAAGGGACCATCTACCTCTTTCAACCCTTTCAGGAGCAAGAACCTCCCCCGTTTGCATGGTGCAGATTTTTTTTCCAGATTTTTTTATGTTTTTTTACCTAAAGAATCTTGAAATTTTTTTTCCAATTAAAGGTTGTAAAATGCTTTTACTTCTTTAAACTGATAACAGATGGCAGTACTAACCATTGTTCTGCTCATTTAACTGGAATTCATTGAATGCAAGTGAAATAAAAACTTGTTTTAGGCATTTGCACTGTGCAAATGGCACCCCTCAAATGGTTAAGAGGACTTAGCCTCTATAAAATGGATCCTTGATAGAATTGGTTTCGGACTAACTACTAATCTAAATGTTTAAACTTATTTAAATTTTATTTGCAACTATTTTAACGATCTGAAATCACGAGTCTGACGACTAGTTTTTTCTAAAGGTCACTTTCTACAGTACTGTTGATTTAAAGGAATCTGAAACACACATACGAATCCTATTTTGCATCGACCGTCTATATATAAGTACAGGGTTACTACAAAAGAATCATTCATTTTCAAAACCCGATTTATTCAAAAGTATTATACTTACAAATATGATTGATATATGAAAATAACCACAAAATATTCAAGTTTTCTGCTCACTCTACAAATGTTCTATGTGTGCCCCCTTGGTCACACGACACACGTCTGGGCGGTAGTTCAATTCATTCCACACATTTTGTAGCGTGATCGCGTCAATGTTCATCAATGCATCACTGATCCGTTTCTTCAGCTCTTCTGTCGTTTTTGGTAGGAGGGGTACATAAACAATGTCCTTAATGTGTCCTCAAAGGAAGAAGTCACACGGCGTTAAATCCGGCGACCTGTACACCAGGTGGCGTGGCAGCACTAGGGACCAAGGAGACACACATAGAACATTTATAGAGTGAGCATAAAACTTGAATATTTTGTGGTTATTTTCATATATCAATCATATTTGTAAATATAACACTTTTGAATAAAACAGGTTTTGAAAATGAATAATTCTTTTGTAGTAACCCTGTATTATTATGCATATAAAAAATACTTAAACATCATGAAATTAATTTTTTAAAGACTTACATTTTTCAATGTACTACCTCTAATTTATATATATATCTGCTGAACCAATAGCTCTAACTGCCTTTTTTTTCTCATGTTTTTCGGTAGAAAACATTTGCCTTTAGGATTAAAAAAAGGATCTTCATAAAATTTTCAGTAGCTTTGAAATGAAAGAAATTGTTCTTTAACGTGTAATTATGCTTTAAGGGAATATATTATCAGATCTTTATACTTAAAACAAAAAAAAGTCCTACAAAAGGTTTGTTTAAAATATAACAAAAGATTCTTGTAAAAAATTCCTACCTTGTTACATAGAATCAAATTTTAGATATATATCTTAAAAATGGCCAGTCGTGAAAAATATTCATTCCGTGAATAATAAACTGAGAATACACGCGCATAGGTACAAAGCAGATACGGATAGACAATAGAGGAGGGAAATGTAGCCATTAAATCAAAGTAGAATCATTTATTTTTTTCATTTGATTCGAAAATTTCTATAATATATTTTTGGTAGTTAATTATTTTGGAACCATAATGTGTTTTATTGCATACTTAGCTGTTTGCATTCTCCATTATTGATAACCTTCTGTCAAAATCCTTTGTTCTTTATTCTTTTACCGTAAATTATAATTTTTATAGTAAATAAAGATTCGAAATATGTGTTTTTGGATTTTCTATCTAATTATTTTAAAGTAGGATTGTGTTCCTCCATAACGGTCCTCCGGAAAGCAAAATTTCAGACGCTAAAACCGATTGACGTCGTGAGTTATAATTTTGGCAGCGCGCCAAACCCAGGTTGTATTGCTTGGGCAAGCAGTAAAGAGTTAAACAGAAAAGTACCAAAAGGCGTCAAAATTTTGACATACATACATAAATGTATATATATAATTGCTCAATAATTGTCACACTGTATATATATATATATATATATATATATATATACAGTGCGGCAATTATTGAGCTATGTGAATAAAAAACTTGATAAATTTTGAACTTGATAATTTTGCCAGTCATCTGCGCCACACCATAGCCATTGATAGCAAGCATATCGAACATGTCATAAACTAAATCCGATCACCTGTAGTTACTTTTCAAATATGAATAAAATTTTTGAACTCAGTAAATTTTTGGAATTTTTTTTTATTTCACATAGCTCAATAATTGTCCCCTAATATATATATATATATATATATATATATATATATATATATATATATATATATATATATATATATATATATATATATATATATATATATATATATATATATATATATATGTACAGGTGGTTATCAAAATAATGGATACACCTATCAATATTAGTGATGTTTATGAATGTACTTCGTATTCCTTAAAAAACAAGTCTGGACTCCAGTATTTTTTCATATAATATAGTGTAGGTATTAATCTACTGTAAGGTAGCAATAAAGAAGATAAGAACATTGAGTTTTTGGGGAGAACATCGTAGAATGTCGAACCTTGCACACCTTGCAAAAAGGGCAAATTGTTTGAGCGCGTTTAAATTGGAGTATCTGTCACTGCAAACCCCAGGAAAATGGATGTTTTTCGAACGATGGTATCGAAAGTCATGATAGCATACAGAGTGCATGGAAAAATATCCTTTCCCAAACAGAATAGTGGAAGAAAGGGGGAGCTGAGTGAAAGAGACGGACGAGGTATTGAAGCAGATAGTGACATGAAGAAAGAAAACGACAGCAATTAAAATGCCCGAAGAGCTCAATCTGCAACTGTATGTTCCGGTATCAACCATTAGAGGTAGAAAGGAACTTCACAAACAAAGCATTTACGGAAAAGTAGCTTTTCCCAAACCATTCGAAATACACTGAAGTGCCACTGAATTAGGGATAGCAAAGCCTATGCAAATTGTGTAGCGCTGCGCATCATGTATGCGCAAGTGAGGGCGCTGTGGTAACTGCATAAATAGCGCGTACTGTGGTTGTTCTGAATTAGTTGCGGGAATTGCCAGTATGGGTAAACTGCCTGATTTAGACGCCTTCGATCGCGGACAAATCGTAGGTGCGCGACGCATGGGCCATTCAATTTCCGAAATCGTCAGACAGCTAGGATTTTCAAGGTCGACAGTGTCAAGAGTATACCAAGAATACGTGGATGGTGGAAAAAACTAGCGATCGGGCAAACTGCAAAGGACAATTAGCCTTGACAGTGCGTGGTGAGAGACGGCTCAGGCGTATTGTACGTAGTCAGCGAAGCCAAACGTTAGCTCAAATTACCACCCAGTTTAATGACGGTGCCAGTCGTACAATCAGTAAACGGACTGTGCAACGCTCGCTTCACCATATGGGTTTCGGGAGCCGTCGACCTACCAGAGTACCATTGCATAGTCGCCATCGGGATGAAAAATTTGCCTGGGCAAGAGAGCACAGAGACTGGAGTGTAGAGGACTGGAAACGAGTAGCATGGAGTGATGAGTCTCGATTCCGACTACTTAACGCCAACGGGAGGCTGAGAATATGGCGTCAGGCTCATGAAGCCATGGATCCTGCATGCCTGTCTGGAACTGTACAAGGGCAAGGTGGCTCAATCATGGTCTGGGGTGTTTTTTCGTGGCACAGTTTGGGATCTTTGGTGCGTGTACCAACCTCCCTCAATGCAATTCGGTACGTAGAGTTGCTGGGTGATCACCTCCATCCGTTTATGCTGTTCTGTTATCCGCACGGTAATGGAGTTTTCCAGCAAGACAACTGTACCTCTCACAAGTCCCGGTTGGCTACTGGCTGGTTGGATGAGCATTCCTCTGACTTCTCTGTCATGAATTGGCCACCTAGAAGCCCAGACTTAAATCCTATTGAGCATCTTTGGGATGTTTTGGAACAAGGCCTGAAAGGCCATCACACAGCACCAAAGAACCTTACTAAATTATGGACAGCTTTAGCCAATATTTGGCAAGCCATTCCCGTGGAACGTTTCCAGAAACTTGTTGAATCTATGCCTCGTCGTGTGGCAGCCGTTATCAAGGCCAGAGGAGGCCCAACTCGTTACTAGGTAGGTATTCCTAATTCAGTGGCACTTCAGTGTAGATGCCAATGCAAAATATCGTCGCAATGTTGCCACGAGTGCACATCCTGGTCAAGTAATATGTCAAAAAATGGCATTTGGTCAGACGAATCATTGTTCATATTGTTCCTCGGAAAAGGACGTTCGTATGTCTGGAGAGAGCCTACACAAGCGTATGATTCTGGCTGTCTCATCTTAATTGTCAATCCTGGAGATAGATCTATCAGGGTTTGGGATGGCATCTCATGGTTTTCTTCAGGCCCTATTGTAACCCTAAACGGGAGTTTGAAGGGGTAAGACAATGTCAAAATTTTAGCTTATCATGTCGTCCTATGGTGCAAACATTGTTTCTTGCAGGATATATCGTTCTCCAGGATGATAATCCCCCTATACATATAACTAAATCTATCAAGTATTGGTTTGAGAAGCATGTAAAAGAAGTCAAATATCTGATTTTGCCTTGTACAATCCCCCCGACTATATATCATTCAACCACCGTGATCTGTATAAGCGGATAGAGCCAGGTATCGATATCCACCACAGCATCTCTACAGGGACTTTCATGATTTTTACCCGAAGAATGGTATAATATATTCTTAACTACTATTCATGACTTATATAATCCAGTTCCATTCTGAATCAGGTGGTATTACATGACAAAGATGATTCTACACCGTATTAATAAAGGTTTTCATGACATTTCTTAGTGTTTCCATTATTTTTTGATAACCACCTATATATATATATATATATATATATATATATATATATATATATATATATATATATATATATATATAGAGAGAGAGAGAGAGAGAGAGAGACTGATAAATACATAACACATACATACATACGCATATACGTACAAAAGAGGTAAGCAACGATAAGTAATCCTACGTTAGTAACACCTGGTAGTTTCGTCAGAAGAGACTACCTGAAATTTCTTCTAAAGGTATTACCTAAGACTATAGTTATATGTACATGCTTATAGATACCATCAGATAAAGCATTTAACTTTAAAAAAATGAAATAAAATTTTTAGTTCCTAAAAAAAGCAGAAATAAAAAAACATTTCCGGCCAAAATTTATTTCGCTTCGACTACTTTCTTCAGCAAGAAGTTAATTTCAGATATCTTACTATCAACGACCAATGCATTTTTTCTTTGTTAGAGGCAGTATACCTTAGAACAAAAAATATCGACTTGATTAAATCTTATTATCTGATATCTCGTTATTTGTTTTCAACTGGGACAGTACTTTTTTTTTCACCGCAACTATAGCAAATAAAAAAATATATAATATTCGATAATCAAGTATTCTTTTCTTGGTTAAACTTATGAAAAAGCAATAAATATCTGTTTTCATCCATCACAGATGAGTAACATTTAGTTTCAAGGGAAGTAGAAAGTCTATCGAATATTTATTCTTTGCTAAAGTTTCACGCATGAAACAATGAAAAATGTGACCATTTACAAAAGAAAAATTAATTACAGTGAATATTTGGTTGAATTCATGCTATTTGCTAACTAGGAATCGATAAGCGCACAGATAAGCTTCACCCTAGCTCAATTCTTTTGAAATTGTCAATATTGAAACATTACTAAGTATCTTCACTTCATGCGCTGATTCCAAAGAGTGGATAAGAAAACGCTTTTGTAAAATTTAGAAGTATCCATGTATATTGTATAAAATCGATGGCATGAAAAGTCAAAACTTATGATAATAATAGCAATTTATTTAATCACAAGAACATACTTTTCTTCGACTTTTATAGATTTTATTTAGCCTTAATATCTATATAACAGAGAAACTAATTGTAATTATTATATATGATATCCGTGAAAAGACACACACACACACATATTTATATATATATATATATATATATATATATATATATATATATATACACACTGCCCTCCAAAAGTTAAGGTACAACGTGTTTTTTAT
Organism: Dolomedes plantarius; assembly: GCA_907164885.2. Classification (NCBI taxonomy): domain Eukaryota; kingdom Metazoa; phylum Arthropoda; class Arachnida; order Araneae; family Dolomedidae; genus Dolomedes; species Dolomedes plantarius. The sequence continues at coordinate 46,085,886 of OU015497.1, read as the reverse complement.
ATCTAATTTAAAAATGAATGAACAAAGAAACAAATATGGAGGACATGTGCACTAAACAGTCTTTTATTAAATGTACAAAGATATTTATATAATTTACATAATTTACATGAGTTACATAAAAAAAAACTGTTGGCAGAAAACTCCATTATTGGAGAAAACAGTACATCACAGTTTTATGTGTAAAAATGTCATGGGAACACTAAAAAAAGTGGTTTCTAATAAGGAATATTGTCACCCCATACTGTAATGCATCTCGGTACCTACTTTACATGTTGCCAATTAAGTTGTCGGACACCAAAATGGGAAGCGAACACCAGACACGGGGTAAACCTTCTTCTAGCTCATGTTCTAGCTCATCACCTTGGAGTAGGACTTAAAGCAGCAACGTGTCTGTCAAGGTAGTCCCAAACATGCTCTATCGGATTCAGGTCTGGAGATCGAGCTGGTCATTCCATTCGCTTCAAAACGTGACCCTTAAGATAACCCTTTACAAGCACAGCTCGGTGAGGACTTGCATTATCATCCGTTAGAAGAAATTCGTTGCCAATAGGAGCGTCATATGGGCGGACATATTGATCAAGGATCTCGTTCCGATATCTTACACCAGTCAAAACTCCTCTATGGTACACATGCAGGTCAGCGTGACCACCGAGAGAGATTCCTGCTCAAACAATGATTCCACCACTGATTCCATAACTGTCTTTCAGCAATGGTGGATTGGTTGTATCTGGTACCTTTCTTACATCAGATCAGCAGACGCCCTGGAGCGCACTCTAGTGTGAACCTGGACTCATCTGTGAAGAGTACAGAAGCCCATTGCTGACTGGTCCAGGAAACGTGTTGTGGAAACGTGGGACACACACAACTGGTCGTCTTTCATAGAGACCACAAATGGGAAGACGTAATCGCACAGTAGTAGCGGATATTCTTGTCCCTGAAGCGATAAAATTATCTTAAAAAAGCTGAGCCACAGTAATGCTTCTCGTTCTTCGGGCCGAAAGAGCTAGAAAGTAGTCTCCCGCAGGTCTTTTAACTCGTGGTCGGCCTGGAACATCTCTTCTAGACACAGAAACTTCTGATGTAAACTGATTCCGTAGTCGTTGGACAACAATTCGAGACACATTCAGACGGCTAGCAGCATCAGCTTGTGACAATCCCTTTTTTCATCCATCCGATCGTCTGCCACCTTAACCCTATCACTGTATCGTTTCGAAATATACCCTGTTGTAAAATGGGGTCTACGTGGACCCCATATTGTAATTTACATATTTTATACGATTTACATCACATTAAAGTTAATTTTGCATTCCTTTAATTATCTTATAAGTAATTAACGATTATTCAGATATTTTCTTAAACAATTTTATTTATAAAACTAAGAACATAATAATTTTACAGTCATATTTACAGATTCATTCTGCATTTCTAAATGTACGCTGAACATACCTCACAAATGGTCTTCTGATGTTCCGGGCAACACGGTATATGGCAATTAGTACATCGGGTCTTTACTTTTATATCCAAAGAACGTGGACATAGCTGGCATCGTACCTCTTTACTTTGCTCTTGAATTCCGGATCCTGACGGAATTTCAACCCCAAAGATTTCAATGAATGACGAACTCCAGGCTGCAGCGACTGAACGTTCTGAAGTCTTCTCTGAATGAGGTTATTGAATGAGATGATGCCGAATCCATGGTTAGAAATAGTTGCCAAATTCTATGAACCACAGACGGTCTCACATTTAGTCATCTGGTCACTTCTGTCTCACTTTGTCCTGCCTTTAGTCTCCCAATAGCTCACCATCGCAGTTCTTCGCTCAAATGATGCCTGGAGGTCATTGTTACAATTTGGCTATGCCAGATGTCTAATCTCAGCCTCGCAGCGAAAATTGCTGCCTTGCTCTGAGACATGCACTTTTATGGTCCTCGCAAATGACATATTCCGACTGCAGCGCCACTATTTTGCATAATGTAGTATTGTTCAGCACCTTTTACATAACAACATATTCAAATTTTAAACATATTAACCTAGTTTTGAACGTGTTATCCCTCTTTTTTAGATTTTTCCTTAATTTTTGGTAACTAGTGTATATCTAAGAAGGAATGATTACCAAAATTTTCATTACTTAATAGTAAATTATTCCCAGTTGAATGATATAAAGTGTAAATGGTCTGTAAGTTGGTAAATTAATAAAAACAAATGAAGATATAATTTGGTTTTCCGTCATTAACTAGTTTAAATAATTGGCGTTACATAGTAGAAATAAGACATATATGGGTCTCTCAATGAGCGTTGACAAACACTGCTTCATTTTTTGTATACACAGAAGTAGAAAAGCAGATGATAATAATAGAGAAAAATTTCTAAACTTTACAAAATTGGAAATTTTGCCTTTCCAGTCGAACTATTCGTTCCATATTAACCTATATGGAAGTTCTCAGTGGCATCTTTGAAATTTTATAAATATCAGCCATCTCTTAAGACAGTTCGGCACTCAGTAAATTTTAAAACAGAAGATTGCCGGCTTCAGTGGAATAAATTGAAAAAAAAAGTATTGATTGAACTGATAATTCTATATAATCCACCTCGGCCCCCTCCTCTTTCGAGTATCGGCCATGAAAACACCTGAAGATTAGTCACTACGTAGCAAGAGCCTGAATACGCAGTAGAGGGTTAATTTCCCAAGTTCGGATGCATTTTCAAATACTGTGGGGCTGAAGGCTGCCGGATATACGGTACAGATATGCAATCCACCCAAGGCACCCCCAGCCCCCTGATTGAACTGATACAACAACTCTAAAATTATAGGATTAAGAATCAAACATAGATTTAAACGTCTAAAACAGGAAACGTTAAGTAAACAAACAGTATCATGGTTTCTACTCACATAGCAGTACAACTACTAAAACTAGGAGTACAAAAGTGAGATTCTTCTTCAGTTGGAAAAGATCAAAATGTTTACTAGCGCGGCAGAAGTGTAAGAAATTGTATAATTAGAATAATATAAGAACCTTATTCTTTATTTCACGAAATCATTAATTACTTGTAGCGTCTTTACGCAGAACTGATAATATTTGATTATATTTCACCTCTTACAATTATATTTCACCTCTTACAATATGGCATGCGTCATTCCTGCAAGTTTTTGAAGAACATGAAGCATGTATGAAGTGTTACTTCAAGCTTTCAAAAAATTTTAACATGAAAATTATCCTTTTTTTCCTATTAAGAAAACAGGAAAAATCTAAAATGTATAAAAGTTTTTTTTTCAGTGTCGGGAAACATTTTATAAGATTTGATCTTTAAAACGGATGATTATGTGTCTACTTTTCTACATTATTGCAGAAAATACATCCACCAGAAGATATTACATGGATCTCTATATATGATATTTTATGTTTGGCGATCAATGTCGTCAAACAGGACTAGAGGAACACGAGAAGGTACCGTACCACTTTTAACCTTGCTTGCTAGCGTCCTTGCTTAAGAAAAGAAATGGTTCTGCTTGAAAAGTTGACTCGTACCACTGCTATTCCTGCTATGTGAGTTTTAAGACTCCCTGTACATAAAAAATAATTTTACTCTAAGGTCTGGTTATCACATAGAATGGAATATTTTTTTTTGTCTAATATGGATTTCCTTGTCATTAGACATTCGCACAGAACTGTAGAAATTGTTGGCTACATTTTATCTGGGAGCACCAGGTTAGTCAACATTGCTCCCATGCTGCCATCTCAAATTTGATCGAGAATCCGGAGGGTCGACTTATAGAGGACTGGAACCCTCCACCACCCCCTAACCTCGTGCAAGGACTCCTGGGTCTACTGATTTAAGGTGCCCTTATCCGGCCTAGACGCGAAGGCATTTAATAGTGTTAATTGTAATTCCAAGGGAGCAGGCCCGCCGTCAGGGGGGGAGGGGGGACAAAATCCCCAGGCTTCTCGGGGGGGGGGCCCGATTTAAATAAAAGTTGACTTAAAAAAGTATACAATGTTCAAATATTGAATGGGAGGGGGCCCTCTGCCCCGGGCCCCGGATCAGCTGAAGGCGGCCCCTGCACGTGAGCACCACGTGTCTGAAACCCAATGCGCTACCACAGGGACTGGAACCTCTAAGGGATGAAAATTATCAGCTAACAACATTAACAACACGGGATGAAGTTGGGAATAGTTTTAATATTAATTTAACTTATATAAATCTAAAAAAGATTACAAAATTATAATTGGTCCTTTCATTTACACATTTACGTTAATTAATAGATCTTTAAAATTACTAGGTGGTACCCGTCAAAACACGAAGGATGGATAATTAATAAATGTTTATGTATTTATTACAAATGCCCGGAAGATTGGCTATGATGCCATTTGTTCTCAGTAAAGGACGAGAACAAATAGCGTCATTTAAAGGGGCACCGTATAGGTGGCCAGCAGTACCCCCTACAAGCTGGACCCGTAATTTAGAACCGAGTCAAGTGACGAGACCGGAAAACTTGACCCCGGACCTCCAGAGGTAAACTTGAGAACTTGGGGGACATTGCAGATTTAACGTGCACCGGCCACCATTAGTGAACACCGCGGTGGATTTTGTCAGCAACCGGCATCGAACCCGCAACACCTCAGATCACTGGCTCGACGACACAAATCATACTCAACATATCATTGCCAAATGTTGAAAATAATAATATTAAGAACAGAGAAATACACTTTAAAAAATATTATTGAACCCAATAAAAAGAAATATGGTTATTCAACAGCGAGAAGTAAACAGTTTATGTCAGGTTTAATTCTATACCGCGCATACATAATCAAAAATAAAAACGGCAGATAGGGGGCTAGAGAGATTCCTCGGAATGGACGAATTAATTTGTTAATCTAAAGCCAGAATTAAACATGTCACTGAGCATGCACAGAAAGCAATTTTTAATTCTATTATTTTATCGCTAATTAATAGAAATTGTGGTCACAAACACCAAATTTGACACATCTATAGATTAATATCTTTCGTTTAAGACCCAATTGAAGTTAATGGATGCAGTGGTTTTCTGTCACGGACTGCCCAAAGAATCAGCGTAGCAACTTAAATGTATAGATTTAATATTCAATTATAAAATTAGCGTTTACTGTCTTTTTAAACGAAATGCATAATTAGGGATAGCAAAAGTAAAGAATACTTAATACCCGTAATCCAGTTAGATTCTATAAACTGAGTTAGTTTGGAATGTAAAGAAATGTTAATTAATATTCATTAGTTTACCAGAGATAATGTTTCATAACTGCGGTTAATATGAAGAATATTTGAACATGTATTATGGAAAAGGCCTCTGTTTCTGAATATATATGACTAGGCATACAGCAATGGTAATCAACTGAGATAAAAAAGTAGTTCTTGGGATTTCAAGAGCTCTGGAAACTCAACAAGAAATGCCGAAACAGTTAGTTATTCTGTTGCTAGAAGCGAATAATACCTTTCAAATTGCCTCGAAATAAAAATTAAGCTGTTATGGTTTTGTGTATTTAGGGTCTACACGCGATGGCTAATTTGAAAAGAATGCTTTAAGATAAATCTAATTATCCATCTTAAAGGTATTTAAGTAATCGTACAATGAGAACCTTTGTTTCATTCCATTACTTAATTAGATATTTTGTTTAGATTGAGAAATCCTCTTTAAATACTACCTTAAAAATATAAAGGTTCATTCTTGAGATGCTTGCAAAGTGAATTGATTAAAGGCAATACTCTTTTGTTTAACAAGTGTTATATATTATTTCTAGCTAATGGCTCAATACAAATTCTTTCTTTTTTCCTCTCAAACTTCGTAATTTCTAGATATTAAATAATTAATGTAGTAAAATTAAAATTGTGATGCAAAAATATAATTTTCGATAATTTGGGCAGTGATATTAAAATATTCCTTGTTTATGAATTGCTAGTCAGCCTCCCATGTAATGTCCATATTAATTTATATCTTGAAAGCAGGGTTTATCAAGAATTTTTACCTACATAAAAAATTAATATGGGCTAACAGGTTTCCTGATATTAAAAAAAAATACCATAAAGAAGATAGATTTCTATACGTGAATAATAACTTTTTAACTGCAGGAAACAATGCCAACAGCCGTAGGAAATTTAGCTATCTAGACAATTAAAAACGACAATTAAAAACTGAAACAATAACGAGCAATACTAAGTGATTAATGAATCAACCAGATCATATTTTTTAAGCCAAGAAACACTTGTATGAAATTTTCAGCCATGTTCATGGTGGAATTTAAGCACATATGTGCAGTTTTAATACATATTTAAAAGAAAAAATCAAATTTTTCTTCTTTTTTGCAAGTAAATGGAAATTATATACGTATGAAAAATATTTTAAATAGATTCAAATACTTCAGTTTTTGAAGTTAAAATTGAACATGGGTTTAATTATTATAAACATTCATTTTCCCGAAATATGAAATTGTTCTTATACTATTCAAACAATCTCAAACAAAAAAAACATCATTATGTTTATGTTCTCAAAAATACTACAATATTTATTTATTTATTTATATGTGATACACTGACTAGATATCTTTAGATACTGAAATTCACACACAAACAAGTTTTACGTTGCTGTAAAAATTTTTAATAGCTGGGACTTATATGTTACCCTCTTTACTTCTAATTATAGTATGGTATCAGTCCTAAAAACACCTTTAAACGCCTTGATTTAACTTCCTATTGCTCCTTGAAATCTCTTAAGTTTACAATTATCAATTTCCACAAAGACTGTTGTCTTAATCTAAAATGGTAATATATGCCTTTACTAAAATGGTAATATATTTATTCTTATGGTGTGATTTAAAAACGCATATTGATGCAGAATAAAATACTTTGATGGGAAATGTGGTCTGAGACTCTAATAGATATTCTTTTCCTCTCGTTGCGAATTTAAGAAATAAATCTACATCTAATCATCTTCAACATAACAAACATCTGGAGGTTGTTTTTTTATTCTTTTGTAATGGAGAGAACGATAATCTAAATTGTTGGTAATCTAAAGTCATCTTTATTTTATGCCACATTAGCAATTAGCATACGGTTCCGCAGACCTCAGTCGTCTGTAGGAATGGGTGAATAACCTGAAAATGAAACTTTGGTGGAAACATAGTTCAAGAAAAGGACCTTCTGAAAAGTCATCGCTATGCCATTATAATCTTTGAAACTGGTATAACATCGTTTTTCTATGCTACACGGCGAAAAAAGAAAAAGAAATAAATCACTTAATATTAATCTTAGGCAAAGCCTAAATAAATTCCGTTTATTTATACGATTGTAAAATGCATCTCCAAATCACATTATTTATTTATAACTGAAAATATTGTAGTAATTTTAATTTAAGCTCACTACTTGTAAAAAAATAGGAATTATATTTTTTTTATTTGTTGAAAAATATATATATACTAAAAGGACGAATTTAATAATCTTCAGATGTTTACATCCAGATTCTACACCGTATATTAAATTGTAGGAAATTAAAAAATACTGTTCTTCAAGAAAGGAATACATATTTCATGTTGACACGCGAAGAAAAACGAAAGCTAATCTAAATATGTTGCTTTATGTGTATTCTAATTTCGTTTTGCAGTAATCAACATTGACTTTTCTCCCTGTTTTCAAGCGAATGAAAATACGTCCTTTAAAAAAAACAAAATAAGTTCATTAAAATTTGATTCATTTAAGAAAGAACGTCATATTTAATTAATTTCATTTGATAAACATTTATTCTGGAATTTCTCATTTGAAGTTTAAAAGGTAAAGTAATTAAAATATTGTAGACATGAATTTAAAAGCTTCAAGTAAACCTAAAATGAACTTCTTTACAATCCTAAAGTTTAGAAAAAAATTCCATTAAATATTAAAAAAAAGCATTGATGAGCAAAATATTGTTGAATAGCTTTAAACTTATCAATTCCTTTAAGAAGAACAAAATGGATACCTGTTTACGAACCTTAATTAGATTATCCTAATCTACAGAATAACTGATGCAGAAACAACAAGGTTTGCTTAAGTAGAAATGAAGCAAGGTACACAAAATGAAAGAACAAAGACTCTATCTTAGGAGTACGGTACACACTACAGGTAAGTCATTTCTTTTGTTAATAATTAATTAGAATAGTGAGTAAAGAATTTGTGTTGTGCTTTAGAATGGCTATATACATTTTTTTTAAGTGAGAGTTTCAAACTCATAATATTTCTCTTCCTTCCTCTCAGACTCTATTTAGATTAAAATGTAAAATGCTTTTTATTTACTTATTAATGTCTAACATGTATAATTAACCAAGAAGATATTTAAAAGTATGTAAGCCAACTTTAAGTTGAATAACCTTTATTTTCAGGTGTGGTAGAGTTAATTGGGTGGTCGTGATTTAGTATAGTAGTAGGCAATGATACCATTACTCTGAGTTCTAAACAATACATTGATTTATTAACATAACACCTATATGAATACACATTCAATTATATTACTGGTGATTATCAACCTAAAGAAACACTCAGTATATCAGGAGATTATTTGATTATACTATTTCACTTATTTAAATTGATTTCATTCTCAGTACGCAATATATATTATTTCTTAACTTTAGCCTATATTATAAGACTCGGGGATTATAAGATCGTAGACTTTTTGGCAATAGGTAATGAAAGGTTACCTCCATTTTTTGCAGACTGCAGAGGGAAACATTCGCCGGCGTATTCACTTCCATCGATTATGGTATCTTTCATCGGGATTCACTTTTCACTGGAGAATGCAGTCATCAACATCGCTGTATGGCGCGGGAAGAGGCGGACTTTAACGGCAGGATCGGTTCTCCATCTTTGGCTTGTAGGTGTCAAGTAATCTATCTTGGTTCCGCAGCTCAACTATTCTCCTCTCATCGCTAGCTTGCAGGGGACAGTCAATTTATCTTGGCTCCGACGCTCCTCTATGCTCCTCTCATCACTAGCTTGCAGGGGTCAGGCAATCTCTCTCGGCTCCACTATTCATCTATTCTCCTCTCATCGTTGGCTTACAGGCTTATAGCGATGCGCTAAGTCTGGGCGCAATCTCTCATATACTCTTTTTAAACTTTTCGCTTACGAGGCTACTACTCTATATCCGTGTGCTGAGTCTGAGCGCCAAAATCAATCATATCTTTTTTAATATTCTCACTCTCTCTATTTTTATCTTCTCAATGCCCCGCCTTTTTCATTTTCATTCGTCACTCATGTTCAACCTTTTATCTCACTTCCATTTCGATTCGCTAATTTTTGCCACCTAATTATTTCTTTAAACCATTCAGAGTGAGAGGCGTTTCATATTAAAACAATTCCGCCTTCGACTCACCTCTGCCTTTCTAGGGATCATGTTTTCCCAGAACATCTATGTGTGGGGTCATCTTCTCTTTGCCAATAATTCCCTTTTATCTCAATGTCCCCTCCATGTAGCCCCCTCGCTGTTTCGTCTCTTAACTGTTGCTTTTCAATTCCTTCTTCTTCATCTGGTCTTTTGTATAGGCAGGTGCCATTTCAATTCTTTCATTTTACCCCCGTTTGTTCGATTTAAGTGGCTTGTCTGCACTTTTCGAACTTCTAACTTACTGTGTCCCCACGACATTCTTCTTGTATCGTTTGGCGTCATTTCACTGATTCATTTTCCGTCCCGTTTGTTCGCCTTAATTGGTTTGTCTGCACCTTTTCTATTTTTTTTATATGTCGTAATCCACGACATCAGGAGCAAAATTTAGTGATGCCTCATGCTTTGGAATCTAAACCTGATCATTATCTATCACAAGGGTTCCCAACCGTTTTGCTTTATCTACCGCTTTTAAAAGAATGATTTTCTTCGATCCCCTCAGATTTTTCTCTATAATAGAGGAGAAGGTGGGATTATGGACCCTGCATTTTTTATGGAGCCCCTTAATATCTGCCCTATGCGCAGGTGCAGCCGCTAATTATAGATGTGATCTAGAGCCCCTAGGTGGCTGCAATGGATAGTCAAGGTCATTGACCCCAGTTCACTCGCAAATGACGATATGTGGCCAATTGTTTGTTTTTCGAGTTTTCAAACTTTTTCTGAGGAAATTAAAAGTGAATATTTTACATATCTACTACTATGTTTTGTAAACACTGATTCCTGTGCCATATTCTACACGACATGAAGTTCCTTTTGAGCTATTCCGAAATTAAATTCGATGTAATTCATAATGCTAAAAACGTGTTTGTTTCGAAGATGGAGATGTATGAAATATGGACCCCATGGATGCTGGTATTATGGACCCGGGTCCATATTACCAACAACCGGTTTCTATGATGTAATAATAATGTTTCCGTGAGAAAATGCGATTCCACAGATGATTTCATTGTGATACATTTTATTTTCATGTTTTGTAATCCTTATCGGTTATTCTGGAAGCTAAGAAATCAAGTTGAGAAGAAATCTCTCGCTAGCAAGGACTCTGTAGTGCGCAGAAGAAGTTGGGATAGAGTGAAGATGGTTGAGGCTATCCACAAACTAAGATGCGGAGAAATGGGAGTAAAGGAGGCTCCCAGAGTGTTTGATGTATCAGAAATAAATTTGAGATTATTGGCTTCACAAGTTGATAAGCCAGCAGCAGATTTGGTTATACAAAAACTAGAGTTTTGTTTTGTTTTGGAGCGCTACGGTCAACTTTTGTTATACAAGGGCTAATTAGACCGGGACCTACAGTATAACGCCAATTCCGAACGGCTATAAACATCCAAGGCATCAGTGGGACTCGAACCCACAGGATCTGAACCAAATGCCAGTGTCCTAGCCATTTGGCCATCACCTTGCACAAAAACTATGGACTAAGCCTGTTTCATCAGATTACACTGAAAAAGAGTTAGTGGCCTATTTACTAGAGATGAAGTCAGTATTTCACGGTCTCACTCGACAAGATGTGACGAAATTGCGGTTCCAATTGTAGCCCAGTCAATGAAGGTAAAAAAATAAGCTTTGTCGCAACTAATTAGGAGAAAGCTGAATTTTTGCAAGGTGTTAGTACATAAAGTATACACTAAAGAAACACAAAGTCCCGACCCCCTACCCCTCTTTCTTTCCCCCCACCCCCACCCCTTCAGCAACCTTACAAGAACAGTACTCTGGTTATATGCTTACAGCTCGAAAACTAATGATGTTATCGGGTTGTTTCTTATATTATTTTGCTCCTAACAATATTATAAACAAATTATGTTATATGCACTTTTTATGTAGATAGCTTAGTTTTGCAATAATACTTAAACATATATAGAAAACTGTCACTGCAAAAAACAAAAAGTAACTTAAAAATAACAAATTATAGCTTTATATCGGTACGTCTTGGGAAGAAATGTTTTGAACAAACCATATAGATAATTTAATTAGATTTAAAAGGACGAGTCAAGAAAGTGGACATCGTGCCACCGGTCCTAACAGCGTCGTGTATTGCGTGGTGGCGTGTAGAGGGTGCTTGTCTATGTTTCTTGCTGAATACTATACTGTCTCTGTTCTATCAGAGTGGGCCGTGTCGGTTTAGTGTTCGGATAACTATTGCATTGTGCGGTTCGTTGGGATTTTGTTTTTCATTATAAAGTTTTATTTTTGTATAAAATGGTTGTGTTGTGCCAAGCGAAGTGAAATGATGATAGTTGTATTATTATGGATTGAAAAACGGGAACAAGATGTAAGGTAACCCCTAAAACTGAACTGTTACTTTAAAACTTTATAGTTAGATATCCTTTATGACTGATTTGAACTGATTGATTGGAATGACTGATTTGAACAATATATGTGTAATATGTAATCAGGAAGTCAAAGATGACGGGGTAACTGTCACTAAAGGTATAAACACTTCAATAAAACCGAGTATTGAGAGAAAAGACGCAATCCATAAGTTATTTGCTAATGCCAATGTAGTAAAAGTACATTCTATATGCAGACAAAATTATACTAGACCTAGCAATATTATAGCAGCATTAAAAGCGCAAAGTTCAGAATCTTCTACATCGCAGCACTTCCTCAGAGAAGTAGATAACAAACATCCATGCTTAAAATCAAACGTGTTATGTGAAAAAAATGCAGTTTTTGACCCTAAACTTCCTTCTAAATACCGAACCCAAATTCATGAGATTTCAACAATACAGATAAAGCAAACTCTCCTTAATACTTGTGATGAGAGAAATGATGAATGGGCCTGTAAAGATAAGTCTAGGCTTTTAGATGTAATAGATTTAGTCGCAGCTGAAGCCCGTTACCATGGGCAATGCTATACAAATTTTTTCAAACCTAAACATAGTGAACAACAGGCAGGACGGCCATTATCAGCCGACTCAGTAGCTAAATTTAATCTTCTTACTAATTACCTTGAGAACGACAATGAGTGCCAGTATTCACTAAAATATCTTCGAGAGGTTATAGTGGAATTGAGTGGATGTGATACAGACTATACTGATTATTATCTTAAGTCAAAACTTGTAGATTTTTTCAAAGATCGGCTAGTTGTACATAATTTATCTGGAAAGAAAAGTATTTTATGTATGTCCCACACTAGTCACAAGGTATTAGACTCATGGTATAAAAATAGAGAATCAAGTAAGGAAGAAGAACGTAAAAGAAATGTTAGAACAGCATCAGAAATCGTTCGGGAAGACATTTAAAAAATGAATTACGAATGTGGCAAATACTCGAGTGAAAAGGAAGTGAGTTCTTTATCAAATGATTTAATTCCTGAAACGTTGGCACTATTTACGTCTACAGTGAGTAAAAAAAGAACTGAAAACTCGAGCCCTGACATACGTCCAAGTAGAAAACGAACTGATTAACCATGCAATAATTTCTGCAGTAAGACCAAGGTCCTTCTTGTCGTCAATACAAACTTCTTTGTCTCTATATTTGAACAGAATGCATGGGTCAAAACATCTGATTGAGGTACTTTCCGCGCTAGGAGTATGTTCTTCATACTATGAAAGTGACAGATACATAAGGTCTTTAATTACACAGAGCCCCCCCAGACATAAAATCTAATTCCTTTATACAGTACGTTTTTGACAACGCAGACGTTAACATAAGAACATTAGACGGCTTAAATGCATTTCATGCGATGGGAGGAATTGCATGTATCACTCCATCGTCACATGGCTCCACCACCTCGGAAGTACCTAGATTAGTTGACGGGTCGTTTAAGGTTGCAGAAGAAATTCGCAAACGAGCGTATGTCAATCGAAAAACTAGTGGCTTAGCTGGCATTGTTATGGAAGACTTTTCAGATTTGATATCGTTAAGGAAAACAAATGCAAACACAGATTCTTTTATACATCCACTCAATTTGCTGTGGGTAAGTGGATGTAATACTCAACCAGGCTGGAACGGTTTTATGAGTATCTCAACTAGAAAGTTAAAAGGTCATGACACTTCATACATCTTGGCGATTCCTTTTATAGACATTGATCCAAATTGCCCATCATCGGTGTATACAGCATTGTGTTTTGCTGATGAGCAGTGCAGTAAAAACAAGCAAACCTGCATTGTTACCTTTAACCAGCCACTATTTTTAAAAGCTATGGAAATCGTTGCTGGCTCTGAAGATCAATCTGATTTGTCAAAGATTATTGTAAAGTTCGGATGTTTCCATTTACTTATGTCGTACTTAGGAAGTATTGGTCGTATAATGGAAGGTAGTGGAATAGAGTTATTGTGGGAAACTGTCTACGGTAAGACAACGGTGAAACATATGCTTACCGGACATGCCTTTGCTAGAGCTGTGAGGGCATACATGTTAACTTATGCTGCTATTGTTGAAAAAGTTTTAAAAGACTCACCGGTACATGATAGTGTATTTTATAATGACTTGCAAACTGTTTGCGACAAACTTTCTCGCAGAGATATTTTTCAATCAACTGCGTGTGATGACAAAGCCGTTCAATCATCCTTGTCAAAATTGACAGACCACATCAATGTCAAGAAGTCGGTCAGCAGAACATCAAAGCTTTGGCTAAATCTAATTCAGCAGATTGACCTAATGTTAAATTTTATCCTAGCAGAGAGAACAGGAAACTGGAAATGGCACTTAGACACTACCACAGATATGCTTCCTTACTTTCATGCTGCAGGACACATTCCTTATGCTAAATGTGCTCATATATACGTCCAAGAAATGAACAAACTCAAATAAAAGCTGACTGAGACAGAGTACAAACTCTTTGTAACGAACGGTCTCTTCACTATAAGAAGAAAAGAAGAGTTTTGGTCTGGCATTTGGAGTGACATGAGCAGTCATTAATGAAATCGTTAAATCAATAGGAGGATTAACGCATGGGAGAGGAATAACTCAGAGTACCTCAAATAAATGGGTTTTAGGAGCACCTTCATATTTACGACTAAGTGAGGCCTTTAGAAGTTTTCTAGGAATGAACTACAACAATCACGAGCAGAATGTAGAGCTAAGAGAAAGCCGAAAATCAAGAGACCTACAAGATATGTCAAAGTTCAAAGATTGGTTGAGTCAGCACAACCCTTTTGCTTGCAGCACTAGTGAATTGAATTCTCTTTCGACAGGGTTGGTATGCGACTCTTCAATTAATTGCGATGAAGCATATGAAATCGGCTTGAAACCAATGGAAAAAATGGTAAAATCTTTCAATGAAATGAAGCTACATAGGAAGGATATGGTTACAACGCAAGCGAGTTTCAAGTCTATCAAAGTGAGGTCTAAAGAAGTTTCAATAAACTCCCAGCAAATATTCAATAGAATTATATGCATCTGTGACAGCCCTGTTAAATTGAAATCTTTTTCGAGTTCGAATTAGCATCGCACCCACCTTCATTATTTGACGATACATTACTACGAAAAGGTACAAAATCATCGTTCATAAAACTATTTGAAGATCGGATTGTCCAAGAAACCTTTGAGGCAAATGAAATTGTTTTTGTGATAGATGGGGGATATTTGTTACACGCAGTGGTTTGGAGAATAAAAAGCACTTTCAAGGAAATAGTAGAATCATATTTAGAATATATACTTGGTAATTATGGAAATAAAGTGACAGTAGTTTTCGACGGGTGTCCCAACGTTCCAACCACAAAACTACAAGAACAAGAAAGAAGAGCATCAAAGAAACTTTCTCACACAATTTTTTTGGGTGAAAATACAGTTTGCGCAACACAACAAGCAGACTTTCTAGCAAACCCTCAAAACAAGAAGAGATTAATGGAAGCAGTTACAACAAGGTTTGTTGCTGAAGCTATTAACGTGGTTTCTGCGGAAGATGACGCAGACACTGTCATTGTCGACCAGGCAATTAAGTTTGTGCAAAGTAATAATACTACTGTTGTTGTGGGAACTGATACAGATCTCTTGGTTTTACTTGTAGCCTTAGCTCCCCAGCATGACGCCAAACTTTTCTACTTAAAGCTTTCATCTTCAGTGTCCAAAGTATACTCTATCGATTTTCTTATAAATAAACATGCCGAACAGAAAACTGCACTGCTTTTTGCTCATGAAATGACTGGTTGCGAATACAAGTGAACTATAAACTTTTATAGCAAAAAATTGCACTTCGGTAGTAAAAACTTAAAGTGAACGTTATTACATTGTTGCTCCATTTCAAATGTATAACTATTCAAGATCATGAATACCAGTATATGCAGCGGTGCACCTCAGCGATGAGCGTTAACGGCCCTGATAGGACCGGCGGCGCGGTGTCCACTACTGTTTCACCGCTCTCTATGAAGCCATCGTTTTAACGGTAAGCGTGTAAGGTATACACAAGATTCGATTCACAAGAATCGAACTTTTGAGTGAATGAATTAAAGAAGCTGCTTTAGATATGCTAATTTCGGCATACGCGCTTAGTATAAATACCACGCAGCGTCATTAATGAGAGGGGGAGGTTGTTAAGGTTGAAAAGGTGTTATCCTGCGCTAGTGCTTAGCGGGCCAGAAGTTTACATGGCAGAACTGCTGGTTTGACTTACTGTTCGTGAGTATAAAAATATATTGTTCTTGAAAGCTGTGTTTATACATTCCGTACAAGTAGTACGCATGCTTATTGCTGTAAAAGCCAATTATATGTGCAACGAATTCAATAAACATTGTTTCATGTATAAACTGTGTTTGCTTCAAATTCAAATAGAGTGCCACTTCAAATTATATACACACAAGTCTGGGTAGAAGTGAGCATAGAATCTCTATACTGGCGCCCGAAAATATATATACCCTGGTAGTTAGCGTTACATTTGTAACGAACAACATAATTGAAATTAAAAACTGTGTACTGTGAACTTATATTGATAAAATTGTAGCAAGTACTTATATACTATTTAAAAAATGAGTGTTGTAGAACAAAATCCTGCTGGAAATTTTCCTCGGGTAATTATGGTTCAGCATTTTGCGCCATTCGAAGCCACCTTCAATGGCGGCCCCTCAAGCCAATTCCTAAAGAAAATTGAGCATTACTTTCAGCAACAATGCACCCCAGAGGGGGATAAACTTAAAATTGCTCTAGCCGCTTTAAGAGGTAGTGCATATCAGTGGTACACGTGTATGCAAAGCAGTAATCTGATTTTTGACTATTTGTCATTCAAGCAACAGTTTCTTAGCGTTTTTCCAAAGACCTTTAATCAAAGTGAAATTGAAGCGGAAATTTATTCGCTAAGGCAACGTGAAGGTCAGTCTGCGTTAGATTTTGCTATGGAAAAGATTTCCAAGTGTGAGGAATATTTAGAAGGGGTGACGGAAGCGATAATCTTAAAAATAGTTATCCAACGTTTGAAGCCAAGTGTTCAAGATTTTTTAGATAATCAAACAATTACAAGCAAGGTTACCCTCCTTCAAGCTTTAGCTAAACATGACAATAGGCATTTCTTCGCTACCCCGTACCGTCATTCAGGTACGAGAAGTTTTATACAGCCGCGCCAAAATTTTTCGCGAGATTCAAACCAGCAGCGTAAGCAGTACCGCAGGCAATATAATAGAAGCGCACGGCGTGATAATGAAATTAGTGCACTTAAAGTAAATAATATGCAAGCACCTTACTTGCACTGGCAAGTTGATTCACATGATATGGTTCAACCTGTTGAAACTGTGTGGTCAAATGTATTATTTTGTCCGAGCAGTAATCATTATTTTTAGAATAGTGAAAGTCAGGGTATTTTTGTGGCTTATAAAGAAAGTGAGTCTAGCTGGAATGATGAGGTAATTCCAGTACAAATTTCTGAAAATAGTGCCGATACTAATGCTAGTGGTTTAGAAAATAAATCATCTGACACTTCTATTAATGCTATACCTGATATTATTAATGCTATACCTGATATTTTAGATGATATTCACACATCTGTTAATGAAGGAAATTTAGTAGATGACGAAGTATGCGTTACGGAAGTTAGTGAATACTTATTAGTTGACGACAATAAAAATTCTTTAAACGATAGTAGGAACTCGCTAGGTAATGATGATATTATTTCAAGTTTCCATCCGAATGAGGATGCTGTAGGCCAGGTTGATAATATGGTTTTAAATAAAGTACATGAAAACCATACTGAAAGTCAGGATGAAAAGTTGACAAAGAGTTATACTGTAAGTAGTTTAGCTGATGCTTCGGAAGTTATAGGAGCAGGTTGCATTAAAACGCACCAGTACGAAAAGCTTAATCTTCCTAAACTGAAGCAGTGTTAAATAATTTAAATGATAACGATTCTGATATCGCAAGTTTCAAAGAGACTTTTTCGTCAAAAGAGGATAAAACTAAAGTTAAGGGGGATAAAAAACGTGAAAAAGCTCCTTCAGGTTCCAGCATTAAAACTGCAAATACTGAAGTAATTAAGGCGGTAAACAAGAAGTTGCATAAGCACCAATACCAAAAACAGAGTCAGTTTGTTGAAAAACATGACACAAGTAGAGATAAAGCCAGTAACTAAACACGTTGGTGCGGCGTATAAATTTGACAAAATAGAATCGGCATTAAAATCTAATACCGATACAAGCAAAAGTACGAAGAAAGGTAAAGTGTGCACTACAAAAACTCCATCAAAGGATGAATGCGTCGCTGATAAGGTACACAAGGTTATCAAAAGGAAGAATGACAATTTTAAAGTTCCTTTGCATAAGTACAGGAAACGGATTATATCAGCCGCCCAGCAAGGTTGGCCTCCTCCCAAGAGACCTCCTGTCCATCGTCAAGCCGGACCAGCGCCTCAGGACCAACGTCCTGCTGCACGGAGGATGCCCACACGGTCAACGAACTCCTTTACTAGGACTGCGACCGTCAAGAGAGGTTCCACGGATTGGACAGACTGGTGCAAGGAAGTTGCTGCATTCATGAGGAACAAGTCTTGTATCAACTTTCTTATTCTAACTCCCACCCTTTAATAAAACAGAACCAAATTGGTTTGAAATTCCCCAGTGTATATACTGTGTAAACATTTTGAGGGGAAGGAGTGAGCCACTGAAAAAAAACGGCATACTGTTGTTTTATAAATTTTTGAAGGGGACATATAGTGACTAGAAAAAAAAATACATACTGCATAATATACTAATTAACCACTAATGTACTAACTTCACAAAACATGACACATGTGCATTACTAATTGGGGGAGAGCAGATACAGTAAAGAAATGTCATGCTGTGCAATTGTGTTGTCACTTTTAATTAAAATAGATATTTTAGGGCGCAGTTGGCATCCCAGTATCCGCAACTCTGTAAATCCACTGTTTGATGGTGTCACCTGGACCCTTCGGGGTTAGTTTTGTAAAATGGTAGTGGCGTTTTTCCTCCACACAACGTGTGGAAGGTTTTTTGGCTTTGCCACCCATTATGTAAAAAGTCAGACCAGCACGCGTTTTCAATTAGTTAACTGAAGCCGTTCAGACCTCAGTTACCTAATTTTTTTTTTCGAGGGAGGCCAGTGTAAGGTATACACAAGATTCGATTCACAAGAATCGAACTTTTGAGTGAATGAATTAAAGAAGCTGCTTTAGATATGCTAATTTCGGCATACGCGCTTAGTATAAATACCACGCAGCGTCATTAATGAGAGGGGGAGGTTGTTAAGATTGAAAAGGTGTTATCCTGCGCTAGTGCTTAGCGGGCCAGAAGTTTACATGGCAGTACTGCTGGTTTGACTTACTGTTCGTGAGTATAAAAATATATTGTTCTTGAAAGCTGTGTTTATACATTCCGTACAAGTAGTACGCATGCTTATTGCTGTAAAAGCCAATTATATGTGCAACGAATTCAATAAACATTGTTTCATGTATAAACTGTGTTTGCTTCAAATTCAAATAGAGTGCCACTTCAAATTATATACACCCAAGTCTGGGTAGAAGTGAGCATAGAATCTCTATAAGCGTTATTAGACTCATCATTGTAAAGCCAATCATATTATCTATAAGTTTTGTTCAAAACATTTCTTCCCAAGACGTAATGATAAAAAGCTATAATTTGTTGAAGTTACTTTTTTATTTTTTGTAGTGACAGTTTTCTGTATATGATTAAGTATTACGGTGAAACTGAGCTATCTACATAAAAAGTGTATATAACATAATTTGTTTATAATATTGTTAGGAGTAAAATAAAAAAAGAACACCCCGGTAACATCATTAGTTTTCGAGCTGTAAGCATATAACCACAGTACTGCTCTTGCAATGTTTCGGAAGGGGTGGGGTTCGGGACTTTGTGTTTTTTCAGTGTATATTTTGTATACTAACATCTTGAAAAAAATCAGCTTTCTTCTAATTAGTTGCGACACGAAACCTTTATTGACTGGGCTATTGGCTGAATGCAATAATATCTCCCACACTTTCATAAGCGAAGCAGCAGGGAGAGACTGGCTAAACCGATTTCTCACTTGTCAGACAAATTTCGATCAGAAAGCCTACAGGGACGTCATATGCAAGTGCAGAAAGATTCACAAGTGAGCAGGTGGCTGGGTTATTTCTATTTGCTGGAAGGCTAGTGTTCTGGGAATCATTTCCAGAACCTTCAATGTAGATGAAACTGGCTTAAGTGTGGTTCAGTCAAAAGTTTCCCAAGTCATCGGGTTGAAGAGAAAACGTCAGGTGCGAGCTCTGACTACAGCTGAAGGTCATTCTCTGGTAACTGTGGTTTGCTGCGTGAGTGCTGGGGGAACATATTTTCAACCAATGATGATATTTCGTCGTAAAATCTTAACGGATCAGCTTATCAATGGAGCCCCATCCGGAGAAATTGGACATTGATAAAGTTGAGCTTCATATGACAAGCCTCTAGTCACACGTCTAAATCAACTGCCGCTTATTTAGCAAAGAAAGAATCAGAAACTGGAATAATATGTATCCCATTTATGAAATACCTGTAAAATTACCTGACTCTTCTCCAATGGACTTTTGCGATTTCAGTTTTTTAATACGAGCCTTATGAAAACGGCATCTAAGAACACTGAACGGAGTTTGGAAAGTGGTCCAAGAGGAATGGGGTAAAACTCACATAACAGTGCTAAGCAAAATTTTACTTTCATAGAAAATTCGAGCTAGAGCTATTGGTCAAGAATCATGGCTATCAAATAGATGCAAATCACCGCATAAAATACTGCATATATACATAAAACTTAACTATCAAAATCGTTTCCATAAAGGGCGAACGACCTGTATATATAAAAGCGTCATGACATTCGACTTAAGATGCGTGGATCACTCCGCCGTATGCAAATCTGCATTTATACATATTAAAATGGATATTATTATCTAATACCTGCATTCCTAAAATATAAAATTAAATTTTATAACATAAAAATTTATCATATATCCCCAATAGACCCCTGGAAAACTATAGCCCCTTTTTGACTTCCAGCGACCCCCCAAAGGTGTCCACCTGTACTCCTTTGGGAATCCCTGACTAGTACAATGTAACAGAATACCTGTCTTTTATACTTAAATAAAATCACAAAATTAAAGTCATCTAAATTACATGAAATTACTCAGGTTTTCAGCGGGGTTTGCATTCCATAGACAGAACCTCGTTAATTTGTGACTCGGATGAGCCATCATTTACTTTCAATCAACATTCTCCTTCAGTTCTATTTAGCTGTCATAAAGGATAATTTTCTGAGAGATTTATTTAGTCATAATATTATTGCATAAAACACGCGCTTATATTAATTAGGGCTAACCAGCAAATACGCGAGAAGAGACAAAATGTCCAAAAGCTAAATTATTCAATATAATTTTACTGTGCCTGTCAAATTACAGCCTTTTTAAGCCTAAAAATAACCAGAGTTTTAAAATTTCGGGTGAAAATTTTTGATAGCTTGAAAATATATTATCTGCATGAAACGAATCCTAGTAAACAGGTAAAATGAAATAAACGGAAAATTTTACTTGTTGAATATGCTTAGGTGTTTATTATATGGTCTAAATTGACTACCATTATTCTGTTATTAGTAAATGTTTATAGAAATTGTAATGAATCTCATCACCTCCACGGCACTTATATACTACGCCAAAAGAAAATTCCGTAGTGGATAAAACCTAGTACCATACCAATTTCTACCACTAAACATTGCGCTTATCTTCAGCCAATCAGTAGCGACTGGGTTGTTTATGATTTTGTATAACAGATTCCGGTTGCCCTAAAGTGAATCATTGTAGCCTCAATAATAAAAAAATTAAGATTTTCAAAACTACACAAAAGTTAAAATGAATAGCTCATATATACTGAAACATTAGCTCAAACTAAACTAAACGTTGAAGGAAACGCTCAACTTTAAGAAAAGCAAATCAAATGATGGTATTATTTCATTGCCTTTCGTTCAACGTTTGCTGAGTCAAAGAAATTGCAGTCCAGAATCAACTATCAGGATCGCGAGACAAATTCATTTTAATGAAGACGGACACACATACACTCACACCGACACACACACACACACACACACATACACAAATTCAAGTCTATTCTAAATTTCCTTGGGCGTTGAGCTATTTTCGCTTCCGATTTTAAATACAAAAGAACTGTGTAGCGTGCCTCCAAAAATCACAAATAATCGCGCATATATCACATGACCTCTGACATCAGAGTCATGAGTTCAGCCAATGGCTACAGACATTTTGATCACATGGCAAAACACATGGCAAATCACATGGCCTAGTAAACCACCGTCATTGAATTTAAAAAAATGGATAAATTTTATGGTTTAAATGAAGAGAATCGTATATGTGGTCGCGGCTACAAGTTTTTAAACTTTGACATGTCGACTCCGGTCTCCATTAACATGGGACTGGGTTGGCATGTTTTATACACACACACACATATATATATATATATATATATATATATATATATATATATATATATATATATATATATATATATATATATATGTATGTATGTGTGTGAAAAAAAATACATATATATGTATTCAATGCGGAGGCACTTTCTCGGATAGTAATTTGCCTGCTGTTATTCACCACAGTTTTTTCTGACCATTTTATTATTGGAGCACCATATAAGCGGAGCAGCATTACTCCCTATGAACAGACGACACGAACGGAAGTATTTTTCTGGCGCGCGCCGGGATTCGAATCAAGCACCCTCAGCACCGAATGCCAACGCAGTTACCACAGGGCCACATCGGTCGCTCTCTCTCTCTCTCTTAATGTATGTATATATGAATGTATTTGCCCCCATTTAATACATAAATTACTCTTTCTTCGAATTATTTTTTTTTTCAGATTACACATTTCTAAAATCACTTATTAAATATATGAGTTATATGCATACTTACATAAATACCCTGACTGAATTTTGAAGGGTCCCTTGTTCATTTTATTTGATTAAACTTATGGATGAAATACTGGTGTAAAAAAACTCAATAGGTAATCTGAAGTTTAATATCTAAATTCGTAGTAATTCGTATTCATATAAAAATATTGCAGTGAATTGAAAAAGTCTAAAGCACTGCTGAAAAATGAATATCGTTGAAACTTTAGTTTGAAAGCCTTTCGCTCGTCGATAAGCACAACCGTAAGCGCCACATGACATAACTATGCCACATGACATAACTATGACAAAAATCTGCATTAGTATTACAGTCATGGGAAGGAATTAGCTTTTTCATCTTGCTCGATCCGAAACTAAATATTCAAGAAAGACTTATAAGTTTGTTATTTGATATGCACTCCTCATCCCATGGTGTTATGTATTTCATAGGGCTATACTGAATAATTATGTAATGTGTTCTTGTTTTGAAATAAATGTCAAATATATTCAGTATAGATCCTTTTTTCTTATAGTAGATGCAGTTTATATAGAGTCTCTTATTTATACAGGCTTCTCACCTATATCCGTTACACCCCCTTAACTTCTAAACGGTGAAGCTTAGGCCATAAAGTTGGTGTCTAGGTATAGTAAAACGGCTATGTTCTACTCGATGAGACAACTTACAACGTCATCTATCGGCAAATTTTGGAATTAGCATTTTTATCTCAAAAGCGGTAGGAGATACGGGAAAAAAGTCAACCACAAAGTTGTTCAGCATCATGGATTTAGTAAGAAAAGACACATTGCGGATATAAATACTCAAATCAGAATGTAAAAACTGAACATGTGTTTGGTCGTGAAGCGTCGTGAAACGTGATCGAAGCTCGAAAATACCCCGGAAAAGCTCGAAAGTGTATAGTGGCTAATAAAGAGCATTTTCAGCAACATAAATAATTACAAGATAAAAAGAACTTTTTATATACCATGTTTTTAAATTTTCTGTTGAATCATATAAATTTGACAATTCTATGTATTAATAAGTACTTTTTAAAAAATTTTTGATAAATTATCCCATCATCTTGAAAGAAAATGAAGTTAATTGGAAGTTAACTTGCGTTTAACTTTTCGTTCCCGTTCCGGTCGACAGATGGCTGCACCAGTTTACAAAACAAAATTAACTGAAAATAATAAAGACATGGTAAAAATCTGCTTAAAGATGGCTAAAAGTATTAAAAAATGCATTGTCATCATGATCTGAGCTATTCTAAAAGTTTCAAATGCCTAGCTAGTCGGGAAGTTAGTTAAAAATCGATTGCAAGATTTGTACTGGACAAACAAACACACACACAAACAAAAAAAATAAGTTAATAAAAACATGGTAATAAATGATTCTGAAGATAGGGAAGTGTATCCGTTTCATTAATCCACTGTTTATGACATGACAATTTTCGAAATTGTGACCAAACAAAGGCTCATCGTGTAGCGCATTTAGTAGTGAATAGCCTTTTTACTATACCTAGACACCGACTTTATGGCCTAAGCTGTCACACCGTTTAGAAGTTAACGGGGGTGTAATGAATATAGGTGAGAAACCTGCATATTTCCAACTATTCTGTCTTTATAGCATAACTATTTACCTGAACTACTTAAATGGCCTGCCGTAATATTGATTTTTCATAAGGTTTTAACGCTTAATAAACTCTTACTTCAACTCAGATACATATAAACACAATGACCGTTATTGCTAGATATTTTAAAATTTACACCTAATTTCGCGTATTATAAATTGAAACATTTTTCACAGGATAAACTTGTGTATGACTGGCTATAGAGTGCAATAATTTACAAACCATGACAGTAAATAAAGTTTACATTTTTGTAGTATTCCATTAGAAACGATACTTTCATACTGGACGTATAAAATAACAAGTAGCATTTATCGGACATTTATTCCCAGATCAAACTACATAACCATACATATTGACTCTCTACAATATTGCTTTTAGAAACTCTCGGAAGTTTCAGATCTTTGAGGAATTCGTACAAAGTTTGAAACAAGTTTAAAACTATTAAAGTTTAAATGCTTGTAATGCAGAAACCACAGTGATTTAAAGAGCATGTTAGGATTTATTCGAACGCAATCGTAAGGATAAAAGGAAGTTCCATTACGTTGGATTTCATTACAGCGCATTTCTCTGAATTCTAATCTTTTATTACCTATTTAAAATCAAGTATTTTGAAAAAGATAATGCATTAGTTTATGTACTTATACGTGCTTGAGTATGTAAACATGCAATGTCATTCTCCTATAGTTTTGCAGTAGGAAAATGAAAAGCAATTGACTCATTTCCAATGCCGTTTTTATTCAAAATTAGCTGTTTACCCGGCGTTTATTTATCCCGGCATTAGCTTAAGTAATTTCAGTAATTTTATGTACAGGTATTTTAAAGTATAAGTACAGTATACAAATTGTAAAAATAAAATCTTTTACAAATTCACTGTAATATTAATTTACCTTAAAACTTGATTATAAACAGCGTTTTCAGTTTCACCACCAGGAGAAAGAATAAATTTACACTTAAACGTTATCGGGAGGGTCACAATTCATCTCAGTGATCCTAAAAACTAGGGATTCGACACTAATATCAGTGGTTTTCGATTATTTTTTCATGTCAACCCCTTCCTACCCCCCACTAGCCTTCAGAGTTCTAGGGCTGTCTTACACCCACAGTATTTGGTTACAGATTGTAAGTCATTTTTGTACTAACTTTGGTTGAAATTGATCCAGGCGTTCCAGAGTAATGCTGGAATATATACATACATCCGGGTGAGCCAAAAGTTTGTATAAATTTTAGACATTCATAAAAAAGGAAGAGATCATGATAACGAAGTGCGGTTTGCAAGAAAGGGCTCACAAGGAAGTCGGATTTTTTTAACAGCAAAAAAAAAAAATTAAAAAGTCACTGGTAGAGTCACTGGTCAAGATTTGCGAGCACTGCTACTCCCCGTGGACATTCCACCGCCTTAACTGTTTCACAATGCTCAATAACCTATCACTATGAGGATTACGTAGCATTCCATTATTTTTTTTCGACTGGTTATGCGGCATTATAACGGACATTTGGCAGGTTTCTATCCTAGGATCGATGCTCTACCAAATACTACTTTGGAGACAAAAGGAATTCTCAGTTTTTTAATATCCTTCTTTATATAATGATTTAAATAACAAACATAGACAGGAAAATATATAACTTACATGATACTTGGGGACTAAGCGTGCTATAAAACCACATATTTTTAAAATTTTCGGTAAAAAATTGAGAAGCTCTTATTTTAGAACTAATGAATATAGATCACGATCAGGATCAGGAGATTTAGGTGTGATGATCTGAATTTGGCAATCTAAAGGCATTTGGGGGGTATTGTCTATAGAGACAATCACGCCTAATGTGATAAATATAGAAATCTTAATGATCTTGGGTGATTATCTTAACCTTTAGCTTACGGGGCCCATTTTTTCTGATTCACTCTTTAGAACGGGAAATTTCCTACCCCCTTTGTAAGAACGGCCATTAAGGAGGATTATATATATATATATATTTATATATATATATACACTGGTGTAAGAAATTAAAAGATAATGTGGTGTAAGAATTTGCAGACTTGGTCGATTATCTCTAGAACTACTGTACCGATTTTAATGAAATTTGATATGTACATACATTGATACAATACAAAACAAATAACCATTCAATAATTGTAATACACACGTATGATCGTGCGTAACACTCGTTGTAGTCGGAAGGTATGAAACAGCGGTTGCAGAATAAACAAAAAAATGAGTTAATAGGGGGTATGGTCCCTTCTTACAAATATATAGGTCTCGCAGCGTGAGTTCATACTTGAAATAAGACAGTTTATCATTTCCTTTGGCAATTGGTCCCACTCGTTCAGCAACGCTGTTTTCATTCCCTGGATGGTTCTCGGGGGTTGCGAGTTGCATTGCCTTCCCCAGAGCCTCCCAGACATGCTTTATAGGGTTAAGGTCTGGAGATCTGTCTGACAAATCCATCCGGCGAATATCCTCACTCTCTAGAAATTCGTCAACCAGAAGAGCTCTATGTGACCTTGCGTTATCGTCAATTAAAATGAACTCAGGGCCAACTGCCCCCTGAAAAGGCGAACATAGGGCTCCAAGACCTCATCCCTATACCTCACACCAGTCACAGTGCCTCTTTCAAAGACATCGAGAGGTGTGCGTCCATCCAACATGATGCCTGCTCAGACCATTAAACCTCCTCCGCCATAATGGTCGATTTAGCGGACATTGGTGGGTAGGTAGCGGATCCCTGGTTCTCTCCATATGAACGTACGGCGATAATCGGTGTTTAGGCTGAACCGGGACTCATCAGTGAAGAGAACGGTCGCCCATTGATCCATACTTCAATCTCTATGCTCTCTGCACCATGATAAACGGATTCTGCTGTTCGTAGAAGTGAGCGGGACGCAAACAGCAGGTCTTCTGGCAAACAACCCTCTCTCATGAAGTCTTTTGGAAACAGTCACCCTTGATACACGGGTTCCTGTGGCTGCATACAAGTCACGAGAGAGCTGAGATGCTGCAGCACTCTTGTTACGCCGCGCTGTAATCGAGAAATGACGATCTTCTCTGGCCGTCGTGGCTCTTGGACGACCTTGGCCAGGGTTTCTATCGATGGATCTGGTATCCTTGAACTGTTTCCATAAGTTACACACGACGCTTGGCGTTAAATTGAACTCTCTACAAATTTGGATTTGAGATTGGCCTGCTTCTAGTCTCCCCACAATTCGCCAATTCATTCCATCATCTAAACGTTGGTGGTTACTCATTTTTACTGTTACAATTTTGAATTAACCGATTGCTACAAAATAACACCATCTATTAACCCATTTTTTTGTTTATTCTGCAACCGCTGTTTCATACCTTCCGACTCCAACGAGTGTTACGCACGATCATGCGTGTGTATTACAATTATTGAATGGTTATTTGTTTTGTATTGTATCAATGTATGTACATATCAAATTTCATTAAAATCGGTACAGTAGTTCTAGAGATAATCGACCAAGTCTGCAAATTCTCTTAATTTCTTACACCAGTGTATATATACCGGGTGGGCAAAAAATCCGCAGAAACTTTAAAAATTCATAAAAAAAGGA
>OU015497.1:46045441-46052941 GCA_907164885.2 Dolomedes plantarius | reverse complement strand
TTGAGACAGAATGCAAGGACGATTTTCAACTTGAATATGTAGAGAGGGAATTCAGGGATTTTATTCCTTTTGACCCAGAGGGGGGAATGAAATTACAAAAATGGCTTGCCTATATTGAGCAGAAATTTTCCCAAGCAAATGTTCCAAATGAACAAAAAATAAAAAGGATTTCAAAATTTCTCAGGGGAAAGGCTCTAACAATTTTTGTAAATAATTGCCTAGACATCCAAGATTGGACAGAATTAAAAGACACTTTGCAAGAATTATTCTTTGAGGCAGATAGCGTGGAATTCTCTGAATTTTCCAATTTGAAATTTGAATATAATGATGACTTAACTAAATATTTTCATAAAAAAATTTATGTAGGAAAGAGATTGGGGTTATCACAGAAATTAATACTAGAAGGCCTAACACAATTCCTAAATGCTCAAATGAGAATGACCATAGCTGCAAATCCTCCTCAAACCACAACAGAATGGATAGAGTTGGCTAATAAGCTAAACAAAATAAATAATGAAGAAAACAAAACTAATCAAGGGGATCATATGCACTTTTTTAACACTAGATTTGAAAATAGGAACCAATTACGACAGAATTATTACAACCAACCTCAAGTTAGGATGAATTATAGCCCACCTCACCAATTTAGACAAAATTACTCTTCCCAGCCTCAATTTAGACCTAATAATAATCAACAAACTCAGTTTAGACCTAATTATAGTCAGCAGCAACAATTCAGACAATGGCAACCCAGAGATCAAAGGTTGAATAGAAATTTTGCACCCAACCCCAATAACCAAATTAATCACCACCAACAATATGCAGACTTACCATCTAGACCCTGTCGAAAATGTTCTAACTTTGGCATAAGTAATGCTTATCATTGGGAACAAACTTGCTCTATTAATGAGAGATTTGATAGGATGTCGGTGTCAGACAATAAACATCATTATGAGGAACCTGAATTTGAAAGAGATCAGGCGCCAGAATGACAATTACTGTCATTGAGGGGAAACATTATCAGAAATAATAGGGTTGACAAAACAAAAAGACTATATGAAAATGAGAAACAGAATTTTTTAAATTGTGTGATTGACACTGCTTCGACTATTAGTCTGATGTCACAAAAACTGGTCAAGCAATGTCAACTGAAATGCTATTCAAGCTCTCCAATTAAGGTCAGGCAAGCTGAGGGTGAAATCTTAATTACAACTAAATGTGTATTAACTTTGAGAATAGGGAAAATAATTAGAAACATTTCTGCATATGTTTTGGACAATGACTTGCCTTATCTTATTCTGGGACTTCCTGAGTGTAAAGAGTTTAAATTAGTAATTGATTGTAACCAATTGTGTGTGTATCAAAATAGAATTGCTTTGAAAATGGTTAATATTTGTGAGATAAGTAAAATTTCATTACACCTACAAAATAAATGTGATAATAAGCATGTGGATAATAATAGTAATGGTCATGAAATTGGAGTTTCTGATATGTTTAACCCTTATGAAGAAAATTCGCAGAAAGAAAATGATATTTTCTGTATTGATTATGATGTAAATGACAATTTTAATGAAAGCTCTGGTGAAATCAAAGCAGAAAGTAATCCAAATTATGAAAATGTTGACATTAATGATCAAATCAAAAATTTAGATGTTGATAGGGAATTAAAGAATTTATTGCACAAAAATAAAAGACTGTTTTCAACTAACAAATATGACCTAGGCAAAATAAGGATGGAACCCCAAAGAATAATCCTAAATTCTGATTTACCAGTGAGTCTAAGAGCATACAGGACTTCGCCAACTGAGGAAAAAGAGATCAGGACCCAAATTAAAAATTTGTTAGAAGCAGGAATCATAAAAGAATCACATAGTTCATACTCAAGTCCTGTGACTTTGGCAAGAAAGCGAAATGAGGGAAAAACTAGACTTTGTATTGATTTCAGAAAACTAAATTTAATTACTAAGACAGATGCAGAACCCTTACCCAGAATTGATGATATTCTAGATAAATTAAGCAGAGCTAATTACTTTTCAACTTTAGACCTTACCTCAGGGTATTGGCATGTACCCGTCCACCCAAAAGATACTGAGAAATTGGCATTTGCCACTACTTTTGGCTTATACGAATGGCTAAGACTCCCATTTGGTTTAAAGAACGCCCCTGCAATATTCAATAGGACTATCAGGAGAATTTTAGATAAATATAAAGTTAACTTTGCATGCCACTATTTCGATGATATTATAATTTTTTCAGACTCCAAAGAACAACACCTTGAACATTTAGAGATACTATTTAACATTTTCAAAAAAGAGAATATCAAGTTAAAATTAACTAAATGTACTTTTCTGCAACAACAAATTAATTTTCTTGGATATAATGTAACAAATGGGAAAATTGCCCCAGACAACATTAACATTGAAAAGATAAAGTGTTTGAAACCACCAACTAATGTAAAAGAACTCCAAAGATTCTTGGGCACAATAAATGTGTATAATAAGTTTATTCCAAAATATGCAAAAGTAAGACAGCCATTAAATACATTATTGAAAAAGGGGGTAAAATGGGGATGGTCAGACAGGTGCCAAGAAGCTTTTGAGGATCTTAAGAATTTATTGATTTGTAAACCAATATTGCAATTGTATGATGTAAACAAAGACTGTCATTTATTTGTGGATGCTAGTAAACAACAAGTTGGAGCTGTTTTAAAACAGCCAGGTGAAGATGGGGTGTTGCATCCCATAGCATATCACTCTCGTGTATTAAAGGACTATGAGGCAAATTATTCTATTACTGAACTTGAGTGTTTGGCAATTGTGGACAGTTTAGACAGGTATTATCATTATCTCCACGGGAAAAAGTTCACAATTCACACAGACCATGCTGCCTTAGTTTGGCTTAAAAATGTGAAAAATCTTCGAGGTCGACTCTTTCGCTGGTCATTAAAACTAAGTATGTTCGACTATGAAATTAAATACCAGAAGGGAACTGCAAATATTGAAGCTGACATGCTTTCAAGGAACCCTATTCTAGAACCTAAAACCCAAATAAATCATTTAATTGAACTAAGAAAAATTGTAGAATTTCAAAATAAAGACAATGTACAGGGACTTAAATATAAAAAACTAAATGATGTAATCTACATGAGAAAGAAAGGATTTTTAAAAATCGTAGTACCATTTTCATTGAGGTTAGAAATTTTAAAAAGAGCCCACGAGGACTATGGACACCCTGGAATAAATAAAACAGTGCAATTACTTACACCCCAATATTATTGGCCCAAAACCAATGAGGACATTAGTAATTATGTTAAACATTGCCATACTTGTCAATTAAACAAAAAGAAAAGACAGAAAAGGTTTGGATTGCTGCAAGAAGTACCTCCGACAGACCAACCCTTTGAGTGCTTAAGTTTAGACACAGTAGGCGGATTTAATTACTATAATTCCACAAAGAAATATTTACATTTGATAATTGACCATGCAACGCGTTATATTTGGGCTTTTCCATCAAAAAGCGTAACTACTGAAACTTATACGAATTGCTTAAAACAAATATTCCAAATTCAAACACCAAAAAAATTGCTAACCGACAGAAATGCAGCTTTTACATGTTCAAAGTTTAGAAGATTTTTAGAGCATAACAATGTGCAACAATTACTTACCTCGAGTCATCATCCACAAACGAATGGGAAGGTAGAGAGGGTTAATCGAACAATAATTACTAGATTAAGGTGCAAAGTACATAACTCGACAAGCAAAACTCCTTGGACAACCCTATTAAATGAAGTAATTAATGAATACAATCATACGCCTCATTCAGTCACCCAAATGACCCCAGCTTACCTACTTTTTGGAATATTACCTTATGAACCTCATGTTAAAAAACAAGATTTTTATCCTCAGGTAGATGAGGCGAGAAAATTAGCTAAAGAAAGGACAATTAATTACCATAATAGGAATAAAGTAAAATATGATGCACGTTTTGTAGAATCTAAATTTAATGTTGGAGATTTAGTGTTATTCGAAGAATTTCACTATCCTAATACTAGAAAATTAAGCTCACCCTATTCTGGACCTTACACTATTCAAAAACAAATGTCAAAAGTTAATTATGAAATTGATAGACCAAACTTTCACACTAAACGAGATTCTGAAATTGTCCATGCTTGCAGATTGAGATATTATAATGCACCAGAGAGCTTAAAACTACACCACGAATAATGACAAACATTAGATCCATTTTTCTTTCTTTTCTATGTGATGCTTAAGGGGACTCGGTACATCTCATTTTGTGGAAAAATGACCAAATTGACGAATTTCATATTTTTATTCTAAATTATTCCTTCACATGTCTAGAAGATTCCACCCAAATTTCGTGTCATTCTGATAAATATTTAAGGAGTTATGGTTAATTTTCGTAACCCATATCTTTCATTTTCCCTTTAAATGTCCCTTTAAATCCCAGCTGCTTCAATGTTTACAGCTGAGATCTGATCGTCTCCCTGGTTTATTGTAAAAATAATTATTTCTATATCGATGCTGCTTTCAAAGTTAGATTATCCACAACCGTAGCGCCAACTTGTTTACATTTACGAGTGCTGAACACTGTTTTTTTTTTCATGGATTGCGTTTTATAATTCGAGTTCGTTTAGAGAAGTGGAAGCTTTGTTCATTTTTATTTATTTTGTGTGTTCTTCTGAAATCATGCCTAGAAGGAAAAGAAAATCTGTTCTTGCAACAGAAAATAATAATAAAAGATGGAAAAAAACCGAAGGTAGCATAATAAGTGATAGCAGTGCAGAATCACGTTGCATGAACACAAGCATGTTATCAAACAGTTGTGCTCGATTGCAGAATTTTCAATCTTGTAATCAAATAGAAACAGAAAATATTAATGGTGAATATATTTTTGTAAATACTGTTGAACTGTGAAATTTGTTTTCTAATGTGAAATGTGTAGATTGTGGAAACATATCTCTCAAATTAGACTGTAGCAGTGCAGTTGGTTTTTACAGAAATTTAAAACTTGTTTGTTTAGAGTGCACCAATGTATTATCAGACACTAAAAGGAAACAAGAATGTTCTAATTTAAATATTCAAGTTGACAGTGCCTTTTCTAATATTGGGAAAGGATATACTGTTATTGAAAAATTTTGTATGTCAATGAATATGGCCCCATTTTCTTCACGAACTTATATGAGGTGTGTTGAAAAGCTTAACTCTGCAACTTGTACTTTATCAAAAAATATGTTCGAACAAGTTCATAAGGAAGTGAAAGAAGCTTATAGATCAGGTTCAAAAACTTCAGCTGTTTGTGATATTTCTGTTTCCTGTTTGTGATATTTCTGTTTCCTGTTTGTGATATTTCTGTAGAAATTAAAAAGGAAGAATGTGTAAATCACGTAAGTAAGAGATTAGGGACAGCTTTGCGAAATGCTGTTAAAGATTGGCGTGTTCGTGGTGTCAATTTAGGAGGCAAAGGGCATGGTAGTCTTAAGGAAACGACAATAAAAAAGCTCACAAAATACTATCAAAGAGCAATTTTACAGAACAAGGGTGATGTAAATAATATGAAAACAGCAATATATGCTACATTGTTCCACAGTATTTCTACTGACCAAAAACCACAGCACCACAAATGTCCAAGTGGGGCTGATTCATGGTGTTTCTATCAGTCTGCAGTTTCGAAAGGTGTAAAACCAGGAAATCATAAGTTAAATGTTGGAACACCGATTAAAGAAGAATTTTTACCAAAGATACTTCCTATTTACCAACGACTAGCATCAAATGAACTTTTAGAAAAGTGCATTAGTTACAAAACGCAAAATGCAAATGAAAGTTTGCATAATATGATTTGGTCTAGGTGTACCAAAGACATATTTGTGTATAAAAAATGTGTAGATCGTTCTGTTAGACAAGCAATTTGCGAATACATAAAAAAGGTGTGAGTTTTACATTAAAAGGAGTTCATAAAATACTAGGAATAAAGTCAGGGTGCCATACATAAAGACTTGCAAAAATGTTAGATATGCGAAAACAAATCTTTTCGAGAAAGACGAGCTACATCTAAATATCAATATGTAAGAAAAATTGTAAAAAATGCAAAAGCTAAAAGAGAAATTGTAGAAAAAAAGAGAGAAGGAATTACTTATAGTGCTGGCTACTTTTAAATCTATTGGAAAGTAATTGACCCTTGTTCATTAAATTTAGAAATTGAAATATTAAAATTTGGTGGTTTCAAAATTCATATCTTAAGCTATTAATAGTTTATGTTTATTATTATTTAGGATTTATGACAGTAGTGCATCTTATTATAAATATATAACAAGTAAGTAGTATATATTATGCCTTAATTTTTGTACATTTACAGCATTTGTCTATTTCAAGATAATTTTACTGCAGTAAACGAGTGGATAACAGCTTATATATGCATCTCAATTTTTTAAATTAAGGTTTCTAGCTTTTATTTTTTGTTGTGAAAACAAATAATATATCCTATTATTGTTGGCAAAAAAGTTTTCATGAAGTAAGATTATATTTAATATGGTTTTTCTGTAAATGAAATCTTTAAACTCATTTTTCTCAGTTTGTGATTTTTCAAATTCTCCCCATCTTCGAAATGCTAAGGCTTCTACAATTCTAATGCAAATGGTCTAATTTTTTTTTTGATTAATCTTGATACTTACTGTATCAAAACTTCTGAGTGGTTTTTTGATATCTATGAAAAAACTTTTTAAAAAAATTTATAAATCTAAAAAAGTACTATTTTTTATCGTTTTTTCCATATGCAACCACATTTTATTTTTTTTTACCCTGATCTACTTATTTTATTTAAAATCTGCTCAGAAGTTTTATGTAGTTAGGTATGATGAACAAGTGGTAAAAAAATCTAGTTCCAAATATAAAAATTAAAAAAGAAGTAGGAATTTGAAAATTATTGAATTTTTTTAAAAAAATTCAAATTTTTATAAAAAATTATAAAAATTTTAACAATTTGAAATGTTTTATTATTTTGTATCATTCAGACTTACTTAAATATGATTTCAGAATTTTAATATAGGCATTATTTAAGAAAAAAAAATTTTTGGTACCGAGTCCCCTTAACATCATTATATTTTTTTTAAATCGATATAATTAATTATGTGTTGTCCTACTAAAGGTATATAAAAAAAAAAAAAAAAAAAAAACTGTCTAACTTAAACTTTCTTCTTAAGAATACTATTATATGTGAATTTTTTTTTTTTGGATCTCAATTTAAACACCGACTATGACAACTCTACTTCTTTAACCTTTCAGTAAATTTTCTATTTCTTGAAAAACACTTTCCTATCACCCACCTCTAGAAGCGCGTTGGATGTCGTCCCAACTGTTTAAGATCTTTTTTAATTTTTTTTACTATTTGTTTTAATTCAACAACTCAGTCACTTAAAGTGCTGAAGACTATTTGCTTGAGTAATGACTAAAACAGGGCTGGGATGGCCACTCCTTTTGTCCTCCC
>OU015497.1:46007941-46040441 GCA_907164885.2 Dolomedes plantarius | reverse complement strand
GAGCGATATTTATACACGATGCCTCGATATTAAAATCTCTATCTCGAAGATGCATTGAAAGGGCTTTATAAATACTACTATGTCACATTTTTGTAGGACCTCTTCCTATGTTTTTGATTATCAAATCTTCAAAAATGTCAGCGGGATGCAGTAAAATGTTTGTTCAAAATTAAATATGTTAAGAATACAAAGACATCGCTTCTGTTAGCACATTTGATATCAGGGGAATGATAGAACGTTTTAGCGAGATCATGACTCACGCTATAATATTTTTCTTAGGGACTATACGTGCATACGGTGGTTGCCAAATTATCTGACACATTTTTGAAATTTTAATTTTTTTCAACTTTGAATGCTTATAAAAATTGGTATACCTCCTGCAGGCGATAATTCATATATCAAACGGAAGGAAATTTAATACGGATTTCAACACAATAAAAGGACGTAATGAAATACTGATAGCACAGTGGCAACGTACGTATAAAGCGATTTTCACACCAAATGCTGTTTTCAATGCATAATTTCCCTTGTAATACAAATATTTGACCTCTGTTCATTGTGCTGGGTTTAACATTAAATTTCCTTTCATTTGATATACGAGTCATTGTACTGCATGAAGTGTAACGGTTTTTATAAGCATTCAAAGTTAAAAATACATTCAAGTTTTAAAAACTTCCCGCAGTTTTGGCCATCATTATTTACAAAAGCTAATTACTCCTGACTCACTCACTGATCACTGCATGTCTGGAACCATAAGGACTAGGATGCTGAAATTTTGCAAAGTACTTCCTCTTGGGTACTAGGTGTTCACAAAGAAATCTTTTTTTAAAAAATCTAAATTTTAAAGAAGTAAAAAAGGCTTAACCCTCCTCTCCCCCACTTTGAAAAAAGTATTTAAACTTGTGTTTAATATCTGATCTCAACCGGACTACTTTTAAATGAAACCCCCAACTGAGCAAACGTAAACATACTGAGTTTCTTAAAAAGTGACCCAAAATGGATGGATCAAGAATGTTTTGAAAACTTGATTTTTTACAAATATGTATTCAGATGTATTACGGTTTACCTCTTTGATATCCAAATACCCCTTACTCACTGATTGATAACTGTATCTATGGAACCACAAATTCTAAGAAACTTAAATGCAAGGTGGTTCATCTGAGGTACTAGGTGCTCACTAAGAAAGGTTTTTTTTTTAATTCAACCTTAAATGGGGTTAAAAGAGGCTTAAAATGTTTTACCTCTTTAAAACCCTAATACACCTTACTCATTGATCACTGTATCTCTGGAACCACAAATCCTAGGAACCTCAAAAGCAGGGTGGTTTATCTGAGGTACTAGATGTTCACTAAGAAAGTGTTTTATTTTTTAATTCAACTTTAACGGGGTTAAAAAGAGACTTAAAACATTTTACCTCTTTAAAATCCAAATACCCCTTACTCACTGGTCACTGTATCTCTGGAGCCACAAATCCTAGGAAACTCAATGGCAGGGTGGTTCATCTAAGGTACTAGGTGCTCACTAAGAAAGTGTTTTTTTATTCAACCTTAAACGGGGTTAAAAAGAGGCTTAAAACATTTTACCTCTTAGAATCCCAATACCCCTTACTCACTGACTGATCACTGTATCTCTGGAACCACAAATCCTTAAGGGAACCTTAAATGCAGGGTGGTTCATCTGAGGTACTAGATGCTCACTAAGAAAGCTTTTTTTTTTTTAAATTCAACCTTAATCAGAGTATAAAAGAGGCTTAAATACCCCAAACAAAAATATAAAAACTCATAACTAGTATTTAATGTATGATCACTGTAGTTAAATTATAGCGTGAACTCTTCTGACGAATGACATTCACTACCTTACTGCTAAAGTTAATTGAAATTAAATGAACCAAATGACGTAATTCATGGCCACTCGTGTATTCGTAGCGAAGGCCGGGTATTCAGCTAGTTATTTTATATAAAGTTCTTATATCGTTAATCTAAAGATGTAAAAAAGTGCATTTTAGATAAATTTGAATTTAATAACGTTTCTATGAAGGAAGCAAATGACCTGGAAAATAGCTGCTTTTATTTTAGTGCGAGTTTTATAAAATTAATGATCAGAATATTTTTCTTAGCTTACGTTATTTTAGTTTAAAATACCAAATTTATATACATTTTTAATAGAACTTGGTATTAATCTGTTGGAAGTTTTCAAATAAATTTTCCTTTTATTGTTTTAAAACAAAACTAAACTTTTGCTATCTAGTAAAAATAATTTGTAAATGCTAAATACGTAGAATATGCTTATTAAAAGAGTGATGCTGTGTTTTGAACATTATACGGTATATACTATATTTTTGTTATCAGAGTTCTTAATTGAAAGAATATAGTCGGTGATGAATCCAAACTGAAAATTCGATCCTCAACTTGCACGGATTGGAAACACGTTGATTTTATAACAATTTTTTTAATTAACAAATGTAAATTTTTCCCATCTCTGGTTAACTATTATGCTTATAAATGTTTTTCCTTTCCAAAAGAATTGACTTGTATTGTATAATATGTCTAATACACAGATTACGGATCTAAGGGGAAATTATAAGTGATGCATGTAATAAATTCTGTCTGATGTTTAAATATGAATGTTCATCGATTAGTTAAGCTCTAGCCGAATTTCATTGGAGAAATGCATCAAAATTGAAAGGTTGTTTCGAAGTATTCACACATGCACACACATGCAGAACACGTATATTAAAAATAAAATCTATATATTTAAGTTGCTAAGCCGACTTTTTGGGCAGTCCGTGAGAGAAAACTACTGCATCAATTTACTTCATTTTGGTCTTAAACGAAAGATTGTAATCTGTAGATTTGTCAAATTTGATTTTTGTAACCGCAATTTCTATTAATGAGCTATAATTTACAGCTAAAATTTTATTTCTGCGCATGCTCAGTGGTATGTTTCAATCTGGTTTTAGAAACTCACTGTTTCTGCGCGTGCTCAGTGACATGTTTTAATGCCGAGGAGTCTCTCTAGATTTCTCTCTGCCATTTTTATTTTTATGATAATTATGTTTATGAAATACAAGATTAAACCTGATGGAATTTTTTTATTTCGCGCTGTTTAATTAGTGATAATTTACAATTAAAACTTTTGCTTTCTGCGCATGCTCAGTGACATTTTTAAATCTGGCTTTAGATACTCACTAAGCAGGAGGCCGCTTAAACACTAATTTGTTTCTGCGCATTATTATGACTTTCAACATTTGGCAATGGTGTGTTGAGTATAATTTGTGTATTAGTACATTTATTTACTATCTAGCCGTCATGTTTTGACGGGTACCAACTAGTGTTCATTTAATTCTCCAAGACAAGTGCAAAACTTTAGAAAAAGTAAGTGCCAGACATTAGTGACAGAAACGCAAAGCTTAATGATTTAACAGTAGCAAGATTTAGACGTGAACAAAATATGCACGGTGCAGCGTATATAAAAGCCATGAACTAGGGGTTTACAACCCGCGGCCCGCGTGCCGCATGCGGCCCAAAGCAAGTATTAATGAGGCCCAGAAAGAGAGCTCAAAGCGCGAAAAAAAATACCAAAAGCCCTCCTCGGCAATGGTGGCAGGCAGCCATTACTGATCCCACTTTGTTGAAAAATAAACATATGTTTTGCAACATTGCTACTCCATTTACAGTCGATATAGATACGCTGCCAGCAAATTTTCAAATGGAGGGCATAGATTTGCAGTCTTACTATATCCATCTTTAAGAGAAATTCAATCAAGTCTTTTTGTTGGACCTTTGTAAATCATACTTGTTCAGAGATAAATATCTCTCGCTGCATAGTCATGCGTTAATTATGCCATCGTTGTTTGGATGAATGTACATCTGTGAACAACTATTTTCACGAGTGAATCATAATAATAGTCAAATTAGAACCAAAATATCGGATGAAAAACTTGAGTTCCCCGAGAATTGCAAACACTTCAATTAACCCAGATATTTATCCATTACTCTCTGAAATTCAATGCCAAATAACACATCCGTTTTATGGCTCCTATAGTTGTTTTTATAATTATAAATAAAATTTATAAAGAAATAAATATCTTAACTATATATTATACTTTTTTTCCTATTCCACTATTTTTAATATTAGGT
The DNA here is from genome assembly GCA_907164885.2 of Dolomedes plantarius. Lineage (NCBI taxonomy): Eukaryota > Metazoa > Arthropoda > Arachnida > Araneae > Dolomedidae > Dolomedes > Dolomedes plantarius. Next base: position 46,036,302 of record OU015497.1, on the reverse strand, counting down.
ATATTTTTGTGTGGCCCAAAACAATCTGCCTTCTTTCAATGTGGCCCAAGGAAGCTAAAAGGATGGACACCCGTGCCAAAGTCTGTTTTGGGGGGCAGTTTTCATCTATCTTAATTCCACTTCTGTGTCACTAAATAAATAGTATTTTTCAGAAGTGTTTATGATAAAATATATCACGAGAAAAAAATAGGCGGTTTATGACACCAAATATTCGAAGCTGTCAGTGTCAGTTTTATCGTTGTATGATCTCAGTAAAAGTGTTTAAGGTTACTGGTTGTAAAATACAGATTCTATCATGAGAACACTAATAGACCTAGGAATAAAACTAAAAGGGATATCGTTTAACATGTTAAGACACCCTCAGAATAGCATCAACTGTTTCCATTCTATCCGAATGACCACATGGCATCATGGAACACCACATTAAAATAGATGTACGACATGAAACTACCATCTTCGAATCAACCGCCATTCGCATGTTATAATCATTAGAAGATCTACCTGCAGTGGTATAAAAACTTTCTCTCTTCCTCTTTAAACATCAAAGTAGTATACCTTTGTATGCTTCCAAGCACTAGATGTTACGTTTATGCAATAACTTGACGTATCTATTTATAAAGCTACGCAGTTTATCCTGAAACAAAACTCGTTTAGTTTAATTTTGTATTGTTCAAACACCGTAAGAATCAATGATTTTTGACCTGACGGACAAAATTTTTTTCTCAAAAATTGAATAAAATGTTCATATGAGCAGAACGAAAAATAAATGAAAAATTCTCATATGACGTTCATAATACAATTTATGACATGTATTTCAGTGCAGCAGAAATTCATTTAAGTCTGACAAGGTATATGAGTATATTTTTCATTTTGAGGTCTTACTTTAGAGAAAACATTTAAAATGTCCTTAATTCTTAATATTAAAAACTAAAAAAAAATGAGAATACAGTTACTTGGCGCAATTACATTTTAATAGGATCGTTCAATATATCATACGAATTAAGGGCATATGAATACTCCCAAGAATTAGTTGTTTAAAAAACAAATCCTAATAATTTTGAATCAAAGCCACAAAGCAAAACAAAACAAAAATTCTTCAAAAGAAATATCTCTTTCCGGAGAAAAGTCATAAAAGTTGAGATAAAAATTATATCCGTTTTACTATTTGCCAAAAATCTTCCTTCTCTTTCAAAATTTACGATTATTAATAAATCTCTACAAATAGACGGCAATGAATAAAAAGATTTTAACATCTTGTTTCATGACTTGGAAACCATCCAGAGAATCTAGAACATGCAATGTTATCGCGAGGATAATAAGTATCAAAATAATCCTTGAATTCACAATTCACGAAAGCAACAGGAAAACGATTGAAACTAACAGAGGATTTCTTTTAAGCGTTTTAAAATATGGATAAAAAATTATTTACTGGTTGGAAATTTATAAAAAAAAATTTCTTAACTTGAAAGTGAAAAACCGAAGTGAAGTAAATATTTAGACTGTCTGAATTGTGCATTTTTGGCACGTTTGGCACAGCTTATTTTGATATTGATAATATAACAACTATAAAACAGTCAGGCTTCATATAAATGGTCTATATTTGTGTATTTGTTACTTCTGGTACCAAGTATGAATGAAATGTCTTTGCAAAATCGTATATTTCATCTTTAATAGAAGTGTGGCATTAAAAGTTCTGGGAATAACATTGTGTTCTAGCATATTTCTTGAATAATGCAACTATTTTATTATTTTTATAAATAAATCTACTGTCTCGACGAAGACGTCTTTCAGAACAGATACAAATGGGTATATATTTGAGTGTCGCAAACTTTATTTCTTCTTATAACATTGGTAGCATTGCAATCGAATGGAAATTCACACCTCTGGAAATTCACAGACGGCGCCTCAAGTTTTATTACCGCCTATAACACAACGAATATTTGGTTGTAGAGCCCGCCATTATAACATGACAAATGGCACTACGGCCAAATATATATCCCCAAACACTCCTTAGCCATACCTTTCAATATAGGTAAAGTTGTAAAGCTGAGGTGCAATGCTTTGTGTCACAGATTTAACGTTTATGTAGGATCATGTTGCATTCAACTTGGCAGTAGATGAAGCTCTCTGCGTCCCAAACCCGAAATACAACATCTGCCCTCTGTTGCCATTATGGATTCACTGTAAATGAAAGTTCAAAAACAAGTCTACATTCCTCCATGAAACTATATCAACTGTCACCTTTTTAGCCTGAATTCCCCATGCATACTAAAACAATTTCATGATGACTTCACATTCTTCACTACTATGAAACATTTTGCAAAACCTCAGAATTATTTACAGAAGTCATGAAATTTATCTATTATTTCCATCTACGATCCATGAATAAACTAGGGAAATATGAATTGTTTTAAGTATATACTAATGTGGGGTGAGTTATTTTATTAACACAACTTTATATCCTATTGGACTCTTATAAGAATCCATTAGCAAAAATAATTATAATGTTCTTGTTTTAGTGCAACGAATAAATCTGCTTACTTCTTTTAATAAACGTAATACTGGAATGGCTTACCTTTAACATCATCTGAATAATAAGTCAACACTAAAAAATTTAGTTCCATGCATGTATCCTTAAAATGCATTTAATAATTGACTTCATTTTAACACATAACTGTTGAATTCATGACACATTGAATAACCTTCGGAATTAGGTTTACAAAATGAATAAATGTCAACAGTTTGAACATTTATCTGCACAGAATATTTAAAAAAGAAAAAAGAAAAACAGAATCGCATCCAACATAGCGATTTTTGAATTCTTGCATGACATTGCTTAGAATAGATTATACACCACAATCGATTAAGCATTTCTTAGCCATTTCCTTGCCATTTCTCAGAATCGAATGTGCAAGAACAACAGAATAAAAAACATTTTAGCTTGAAGTATAAAAGAAAGTTACATAGTAATGCCATCTATTGACCAGAAACTAAATTAGAATACAAATTACAAACAATATGATGAATAAAAGGAAACAATTATAATGAATTATTTAAAATAAAAATGAAAATAGTAAGTCTTTTATGAAGATTGAACAACTAATAAACATAGCAGCTATTTATTTCCTTGTTGTTATATTCTGTCATTAGCATTAAGTGAGAGTTTTATCACTATGACTACTGAATCACAGTTTTTTAAAATTTTTATTTATTGTAAAAAAAACTATCGGAATTTTGCTTACAAGCAAAATTTAACATATCAGTTTAATAAATCTAAAGAATGTAGCTGAAATGGGTACGAGTTCATAATTACCAAAAATCTGTCTGTCAAAGAATACATGGGAAAAACGTTTTCTGTACTTTAAAAATTATTCTCAGACATAATGCTAAGATCATCTGTAAAGGACATAGTAGTTGATGCTGATGTCTTGTAGTGTTCAAATGAAAGATAACTGAGTAAAAAATGCAATATTTAATAGTTAAATTAGATACGCTAATGGAAAATAAAAAGCAAAAATGTTATCATTTAATATGTGTCAATGTATAAGCATATATTTAATTAATAAAAGGAAAATTGTCGCCGGTGGACCATACAACAAATTTAGATAAATGAGGGCATAATTCATAATCGAAGCAACTGAAGTTATTACCTACCTCGTCAATACCACTCAATGCTGTTGGCTAATGTTGATAGCATAAAGACCTTGTTTATAAGATAAATAACTATACTTCTATATTTCAATTTAAATATGATAAATATTTATATATGTTAAACAAATTGAAAGATTTTCAATTTTACTGTAGCCGCAGGGCTGACTTTCTTCCTATCAAAACTTGTGCAAATATTCCGGAGATACTTTATAAAAGTTATATCTTAGAAAATACCACGAAAAAATTACTTTCCTACAAATTATTTGGAAAACAATTTTCAAATATTTATCTACTAATTAAAAACAATTAATTCGACCTGCACATTTAAATGATGTGCGTAGACTTGGTGTTGCAAATTAATTATACTTTGTCAAATTATAATCAATGGTTCTAAAAGCATAATAAATTATCATACAAGGTAATTCACTTATGTACTGATATTTTCTGTCATCTCTAACTTTATGAGAACCTTATTTTTCTTCTTCGTTCTCAAGTATGAACCTCATAGATAGTGAGCAAACAAGAATCAACGTAAAGCTACAATAAATTTATTGGCGGGCCTATCTTTTAGTTACAAAATATTGTTAAACAAAATATTGTACTGTTCATTTGCAGTCATAAATTTAACCGTTTGCAGTCGTATGTCTACTTTCAGCCAATGAACTATTCTGCTTCGATATAATATGATTTCGACGAGCATGACATCTATTTTAAATATGACCCAAATGGTTAAAACATCACCATCGACCTAACTACTCTTATCACGCGGTTAGCAACTAGAATGACCAAGTGAAACTCGCTGCTAAACATAGAGATGTTTAATCTGATGATTGCATTCATTTACAATCGTGATCGACCTATACCAATGGGAGCAAACAGCACTAGAGGATAGTAGTTTAAATTCGTGACTTTCATTTATAACGGTATGAGATTTTCCATTATGCGTAAGATAAACTCCTAAAAATTATTAGAATTTCATTAACCAGAGGTTAAATAATTTTGGGTGGGAATAAATAATAAGAGTGTGCGCTAAGCATAACAACCACTTGATAGAGATCGAGTTAGACTAGTGGTTACGTGTTGGGCTCCAGACGAAGGGAGATCAGATCGAAGTGCATTACATTTTTTCACAAATGCATACCTAATTACAGCCAGAGCAGAGCCGATCAACTGTGGTGCTTGATACATGTTTTAAAAACGGCACATTTATAAAATTTTGGAGAGATTCTAAACTAATGAATGTATCAAATCTCATCATCTATCTCTTCTCATCTATCATTTGTGAAATTTAGATTTTTAGTATTATGCAAAAAATTTTGGGAATAAAAGTATCCAAAAAATGTTATTTTTTTAAAATTAGGCCTTAATGCATACTGTTGCATATTGGAATCAATCATAAAATACTGATGCATATCTGAATCAATCATAAAAAATAGTTTTAAAACTCAATTTTTTTAAAGAAAAATATAGATATAAATAGAAACTACATACCTTCATCAACTAAGAAAAAATTTCGTGGTTTCAGAGTTAAATTAAACAAGCAGAATGTTTAATGTAAATATAGCAAAATGGTGAACACGTGCAACACCCAAATAAAGTTTGCTTTCAACGATATCACACTCTAGTACTACATCTATTTGAAGAAAAGCAGAATGAAATGTATAAAAGGATTGATTGATATATGAACCAGTGGGCAATAAAGGTAAATTTATTTTTTATATATTTAGTATAGGGTGAAATTTTAATTGATTCACATATGCATCACTGTGCAGTGTAGGGTTAAGTAATGAATGTAATGAGTTAGTAGAATTCTATGAGCTACAACAACGTTTGGAAATAATCATTTAAAATTTAATACTCGTAATCTCAATTTTTTTAAATAATAATATAAATTTTTATATTATTTTTAGGGTTTTTTAAATAATAATATAAATATTCGTTTAAATTTGTATATTTTTATGCCTTTCTTCATTCATGAGACTGCATATTAATATTTTTAAATTATTCGAAAAAAAAATTTATTTTTACTATGTCTCATACCGGCGCCTATTTCAATTCAGCGCTTGAGGCGATTACCTCGGCACCTCATCTATGGGACCAGTTCTGATTGAAGCACACGGATAACTAACATGGGAAAAAAGTGAAAAACAAGAGATTAATAAGGGCCTACCACTTTTTTCGTTGTGTAATTTTAGATTTAAACGCTTACTTCAAAATACGACACATATTATAGGTTATCCACCCTATATTAAGAAAATATGCTTCCGCCAACTTCTCTTTTACTTTATTAAGGGTAGAAATTTTACAAACTTCTTTATTTACTTTACTCTCGTATATGGGAAAAAAAGAGATATTTATAGTGTCTGCGTCAACAAAATTCCGAATAGTTACATAAAATGTGTCATGAATTGGTGATGATGGAAAGGACATTTCATTTCAAAGCACTCATATTCCAGAATATATTCCCTCCGAAAGCAAATGATACACAATTGGATTGATTTGACTTTAAAATTAGCAAGATTGAAATCGAAAGGAATTTTTGCTGCATATGCTGAACATGCATTCAAGATAAGAATTACATACTCCCGATAGGTTCTTTCATGACTTATTTTTAGGGGAGATAACATTTTAACACGACTTTTTTCTCCAGGATTTTAGATGCATATTAAAGAAACTACTGTTTTAAAAGGAACAATAAAATTTTTCAAAGTGGTTTATTCCTGTCTGACATATCGAGTTTTTGAGAAAAATAATGACTCTTTAAGCTATATTTAAATGAAAATAACTGTATTGAAGAGTGTAAAAAATGTCGTAACAGGCGGAGAAATATTATAAGAGATCTTGTTAATTCTTGATTATGTGCCATTTAAATATTTCGCGTTTTATCCGTATAACGTAATTTTGAATTTTATTTCGTTAGTATCTTTAACTACCCGACGTTGATCGGCCTTCTTAGACCTTCTTAACATTGCATCCGTTGCGTTGCGTCAACGATCAAAGTGTCAACCAATCACTGAGCCCAAGGAAATGGCCACGTGATATATCAAACCAATCCCAAGTCATGTCAACAATTTCGGAGTCCACAGAGGTACGAAACGCTCCACTCTGGATGTAGTGCGAAGAAGACCTTAATTTCAAAACCGGAGCATTAGTAAAGCTGGGAAAATAAAACAATAACAAATTGAATTAAATTCATTCTTATAAATATTTAAAAAATTCCTATTGCGTATACATTTTTAATTTTTCAAAAATTTTTACTTCTATTTTTGGTCCGGGATAGTATTGCTTTAATGCATTGCGGTATACGCAATACTCTTGTTTCTTCCGTTCAGAGAAAAAAAAAAGAAATTTCAACTTTTTGACACACTTTGACGAAGAAAATAAGTGGCTAACCGCAAGCTATCTGGTGACCTATATACTAGGAGATCTTATATCAGAGCTGATAAATCTACTTAAAGGGAAGAGGAAGAATCAAAATGTGAAGTGGTTTAATACGGAAGAAAGTTGATGAGGTGTCCGCTTTTTATGGTAGTCCATATTTTTTTAGCGTCTGGAAGAAGTAATTTGATAGAGATATGACGAAGAGTGTGTGATTGTATTGGGATGGATCAGGCAAAATTTTAATTTTACAGATATATACAGATATTGTTAACCTTTTCCTCACGGGGTGGGATAGCATGTATCCCAAGAATACGGGCCCAAGAGTGAATATATATATATATATATATATATATATATATATATATATATATATATATATATATATATATATATATATATATATATATATATATATATATATATACAGTGATTTCCGCTTATAAGAATCACGTTTATTATTACTGTTTTTGATTCTTATAGCCGAAATATAGAATTTTGGACAGGCACACACACACCTATATATACATATATTAGATAATTTACTATAAAATACTCTTTAATTTACGTTAATTATCTTTTACTAAAATTATTTTTTATAATTTTAAAAATACAACTTAATTTTTAGACCTATAAGTAGATACACATGATTGCAGTAAGAGAAGAAGAAATCCAATATTTGTTACAACATACCTCATTAACAGTTTTAACATTTCAACTACAGGAAGGCAGGACGAAAAAGTTTTCTATGGTAGTTTGACGTCATGAAGTTTTCAGGAGGCTGTTTATACCTCTTTCAATACTAATAATCTCAGACGAAGAGTCACCTTCTAGCTTATGTTTCATGGTTTGATAACATGCTGAATCTACTAATGTCACGTTTGCCTAAGTGATAGTGGATACTTCGCTGAAGATTTATGTGTTTCAGGGTCCAGGAAGCCGAAACCAGGATGTGGGAGGTGGGAAAAAAGAGTCGCTATTTTTGTTTCTCAGTGGAGAAAAGTGAAATCGGACCCAGAAGGGTAAAGATGCCCCCGGGTCAAGCTAATAAGACAGTGTTGTGCTAAAGCGTTTAAGAGGAAACTATTATGTTATGTCTAACAAAGAAAGGGATGAATTTTATGACTATATTCCATCCCATCTTATCAATCTTCCTTTAAAAAAAAGAAAAAACTTCGTGCCTTTTGAGGGTTTAAGTGGCTTTTTTTGAAAAATAAAAGGAAAGCGAAGAGTGTAAACTGATTCTTAAAACCGGTGGGTTGATTCTTTAAAGCGAAAATTTTAACATGGAAATAATACATTTGTTTTTGTTTTCGCTACATCGATTCTTATAAACGGTTGATTCTTATAACCACTGATCACTGCAAGCGGTGGTTACTGTATATATACACACACACACACACACACACACACACACACACACACACACACACACATATATATATATATATATATATATATATATATATATATATATATATCCCACTTAACGGACGTTCTTACAAAGGGGGTATGAAATTTCCCGTTCTAATGAGGAAATTGGAAAAATGGGCCCCATAAGCTAAAGGTTAAAAAAATAGTTCTTAATATCAGGATCTGGAACAGACCAATGGAAATGAAATACGAATAAAAGAAATTTATGTTAATTCCTTTTATTCATATTTCCATATTGGTAGTATGGCATAATCATACTGGTAGTATGATTATGCAAACATATACAATCTATAGGGGTTTTGCTAACTGTAGGTTATATATATATATCTGAATATGAAAATACAGTTTTTTTTTTTAACGAACATAGAAAGAAGTAGAATTCTAAGCCTAAAATGCCTTTTGCAATAAATCTGTGTTTGCTGTGCAAAGGGAGTTAAGTCTAAAATGGGTTAAAATGCGTTATCAAACCTGGCTTCAAATGTTTAAAAAATCAAGGTCTACTGCAGGGTACAGAAAGCTAAGTCCAATTCCACACCTAAATATTTTTACTCATCAGGGAATAGTTGGAATATGTGAAACAAAACACAAACATGATAGTGTTAAAGGGGTTATGTTCCAATCAAGGGCTTAACGCATTGTACTCAGCAAAACTAAAATTAGAAAAATTACTTTAAAAAAATTAAAAATCAAACTTAAAAAAACTGACTTTACAAAAGCCGTTTTTCTTTTCAATTCCGTTTTTCTCAAAACTACGATTTTGGACTTGACACTCTTTACACTGCAAACACAGAAATATAAGTTCATCATTTCCATAGTTCATTCATAACTTATGACGACAAAATGTTTCCAAAGGGTAGTATTTTGAGTACGATTATTGCGAATTTCGCATGCAACACATACAACAACATTGACGAGGTTTAGTTGTAGATGTATGTCACTTAGTTGCCTCAAGGCGTTACATGTCGATACTAATTTGTGAATCTATTCAGTTTTTCAAATGACAACTGCGACACTGAAATCGTGCTACGTGAAAACAGAGCTCTCCATATAAACCAGGAAAATTTAAATCCAGAAAAGCTCAGTATTTTCTGATAATGAGTTCGCCACGTTTACAATTAATTAAAATAAACATCTCAAGAAGTGAATACTGAATTTCAAATAACGAACATTATTTTTCCGGGAGCATCGCGGACGCAAATGATGAGACGTCCTGATAAATACCATGATTAAATTCTTGAAAAGATTTCCGAAACCTATATTTTCAAGAAAGCAATCATTAAAGTAACGAGGAAACTTAACGCACCGTATCATGGCTCTCTTTTTGCAATTGGTAATTGATCCTAAGCCTTAAATTCATTTAATTTATTTCCTCCTGAAATGCATCCCCGATTCGTTGCTAATTTCCTACGCATGCAAAGTACTGGCATTAAATCAGCGGATACGTTTAAAATTCACAAAGATATATAATGCGTATTATTTGCTGTATTTTGATATGTTGCTCTTTAGTTTACGTGATTCTTGGGAAGCGCTCCTTCCTCCTACGGCTCTATCCGAGGCAGCGGAGTTTTCCCGAGAAAGTCTGTACTTATTTCTCCCTCACATATGTGAAAAGAGATGTTTACATTGTCTGTGTCAACAGCATTCAAAACAGATACGCCGGACGTGTCACGAATCGCGATCATAGCAGCAACATTTTATTCCAAATGCACTCATCCCGGAATATATATGGGAATCGTCTTCGAGAGCGAGTGATACACAAAAGGATGATTTGAATTTAAAATAAGTAGCAGATGAATGATTTTTGCTCCATATGCCGAACAGTTCTCGAGTGCGTTTAAGACACGTTTGTTTCTTTGTCCTTTCTTTGGGAGGGTTTCATTATCTGTTCCTTTTTTTTCTAACTTGGTTAAATAATTTATGTCACATTTTATATATATATAAATATCTATCTATCTACCAGTCCTTCTCACTCTCTCTCTCTTTCTATACATACATACATATATATATATATATATATATATATATATATATATATATATATATATATATATATATATATATATATATATATATATATATATATATATATATATATATTATATATATATATATATATATATATATATATATGTATATGTATATATATATATATATATATATATATATATATATATATATATATATATATATATATATATATGTATATGTATATATATATATATATATATATATATATATATATATATATATATATATATGTGTGTGTGTGTGTGTGTGTGTGTAATATACTCATCAGATAACGTCCTTAAGTTATAACCTGGAAGGGAAAACTAGCTCATATTTACATGGCTCGAACTAGACTCAGCCTGAAAGAAATAAAAGTTAGATCTAAATGCAGTCGCGCCAAATTTCTTAGTACATCGTTTATCAGTGCGAAAATACATCCGTCCATTCCAGAAAAATGGCTCGGAATAATGTCTCCTTTCAAAATTGAAGCGAGAGGGCGAAAAGTAAGCATGTGACTATTGCTTGTAGGGTCAGCAGATTTGGGGCTCGCGAAGCTAACACCTTCCTGAATTCGGACATATAGACGTATAGAAATGCAAAGGCATGCGATTTAAAGGCCTTGTTCTTATGGGAAGCTTTGTGGCTAAAGGTTTTTAAGAGATAAATTAATATTAATAGGGATTAGATTTAGGAAAGGGAATTTAAATGCTAAAATGGAGGGCATAATATTAAAGTTATTTCATACACACACACACACACATATATATATATATATATGTGTGTGTGTGTGTGTGTGTGTGTGTGTATTATACCTACAACTTTAGTATCCTATAAAATATCTTCATTTTCATATCTATAAATTGAAGATAATCCTCGATGAGAATTCGTTAATATAAGGAAGCTTTTAAAATTATGAAGTTGGTAGGCAAAATTTTAGCTTTCTACTGTATTATTTTACATTGATTTAATTATTCGTGGTATATCTAGCAATCTAAAATACCTACAAATTGCTGGTGATACCATTTACAACAATACAAACTTCTGTTTTTTCCGTCTCAAATTAAACTATATCGTCGACTAATAGATATAACCTTATTATTTTGCTGGAATCAATAGCAGAATAAGGTTCTTTTGACATTTCGCCGTATGCCTCGGCTTGTTGTGCAAGCTTTTTCCAGATCTTCTCCCGACGAAAGAGAGCAGATTCCGTTTTATAAATACGACTCATGCCATTTTTTAGAGCTAATTATTGGGAAAGATGATTTTTTTCTATAACTGATTGTTTTTACTAGTAGTGGGACAAATTTTCTCATATAAACAACCTTACAAAGGCCGTATTGGTCCCCTTTTCACAAAAACGATGCATCGTATTTAGTTTTATTAAGCTGCACAGTGTCAATTTCTTACAATCTTCTGTCTTGAGCAGAATTAGATCCCACGTCTAAATATCGATGTTGGCATATTACCAGTTAAAAACAGTTAAACGCTATAAAAAAGAAATTATTTTTTATGAATTGTTTCACATACTCTCCTCTTTCTTCTTTGGCTCCAATACGTAGGATAAAGTCTACTATGACCGAAATACGCAAGATGGGTATATTTTATATACATATTTCATGATGCTAACTTTTTCCTGCGAAGATCATTCTATCTCAGCTCCATAGCTGTCTATTATTGATATTGTCTACTTTTGATTATCCCCATTAAGACGGTTTCTCTGGACCTAACTCAAGTTCTGTTCTCTTATCTTCTTAAGTGTATGAAAAATTCTAATAAGGGTATTAAAAGTTCTTGATACATAAATTTACCTTAAAAATTATAATAGAAATTTTACACTTTGTCTATGCTGATGCTTTATACACTTTAGAAATTTATCAACATCTTCAAGCTAGATGCCTGTGAAACATCATTCACTGGAAGCAGGGACAATTGGTTTAAAGGCAACGATAGATTTTGTTCTACGTAAGCAGTTTTCAACATATTTTAAAGTACCCTACTAAGAAGGTGAAGTGTATCGAACAAGGGGGGGGGGGGGCAAAATTCATTTTTTCCTAAATTAGCGATTTTCTCCGGCTCATTTCTCAGAAACTATTGAAGATACGAATAAACTTTGGATATGTTTTTTGTACAAAATTTTATCAGCTTTATTTTTTGAAGGATTGATCGTATTCGAGTTATAAGCGAAAAACTAAACAACTGGACCTTCTTAGGCCCTCCCCCCCCCAGGACCAGGGACTTTTAGTATGTTTACCTCCTAACTAGTCCAAACAAAGTTCTGAAGTCATTTCTTCCGCCCTATGACTTTCCATCTATATCCCTCTTTTGAGCATTCATTGACTGGACTATACAAAGTGTTACTGATGGTGCCGTGAGTGTGGCCCGAGGCAGGATTCCTGTAAGGGTGTTCTGCCGTTAAGATCCACCTGATTTTGCATGTATGGAGTGCCGCATTAAGCCTTTCAGGAGCAACAACTTCCCCCGTTTGACCCGTACAGATTTTCCCCCCGATTTTTTTAACCTAAAAAATCTTGAAAAGTTTTCAAATTATAGGCTGCAAAATGTTTTTACTTCTTTAAATTGATAACAGATGGCAGCACTAGTAATTCTTCTATTCATTTAACTGGAAAACATTTAATGCAAGGGAAAAAAGGACTAGATTTAGGCGTTTGCACTGTGCAAACGGCGCCCCTCAAAGGGTTTTAAGGAACAGAACTTGTGAATACCGTTATAATTTTGAAGGAAATAACTGGGTGATTTTGAGGAAGGAGACGTGAAGATCAGAGGTAGAATTTTACTGCAGCATTGTACGTGAATTTTCCACAGATGGAAGTGGATTATGCCAAATCTCATTACAACGGCTTAATTTCGAGTTCTTCAAATCCGAGTGTAGCATGATATCCTGCTACCAAATGAATAATAATAATAATAATATAATCGACTAGTGAAATAGAGTGAAATCCTTTTCGAGCCCTATTTTGCAGCAAGAACATCATAAAATATTTCGACCAACCACGTGTTGTGTGCACAGAAAAAATTAAAGTGAATTCGAATTACACAAATGTATGGACTCAACACTCGAGTGATGATATATGTGTGAAAACGTGATTTCATTCTTGAGGGTAAACAATCAAGATCATGAGTAAAAAAATGTTCGTAGATTGCTGTAATTCAAATGTGTTAAGAAAACACGTGCTGCATCTGTTTCCATGTGTCACTAATTCCATCTATCCTCAATTTTTGAAAAGATTGTTTTCAAATTTTAATTTTTTTCATCTGTCTTATCTTCTGCATTTTTAGTGATTTTTAAAAATAGTATGTGTTAATTTTGATAATATGTGTCAAATGTTAAAGAGTGTGAAGTACAAAAATTGAAATGAATATTAAGTAATTTTAAAAACTGTAACATGTAGCAATTGTTAGAGAAATAAGTTGTCCAATCAAATAAATGAATGCATTTCAATTTGTGCTATTATCTGTGTAAAAAGTCCTCACTGCTTGCGCTATTTAAATATTCTAATTAATGTGCAAAACTTCCAATAATTACACACCGCAATGAAACCTTAATGCAATGTGATTAATTTAACTTAATTGATGCATTTATAATAATATAACACTCACATCTTAACACCTTAAATAATATCATGCTGTCTATACTTATAAAATATTAAAGGACATGATCACTTATTTCTCATATAGGTTATACTATTCTAAGCTCACAAACTGCTGTGTCTTTATGAAAATTCGTTTCACTTAACATATGCAAATAATTTTACTTTAAAATATTCTTTTGTATGCAAAAATCTTTTAATTTAATGAAATTATCATCACTAGCATAATGAATTTCTTCATTTCAGTAAACCTACACAAAAGTAATAAAAATTTTGACTTCTTGTTACGGCAAATAAAAAAGAATTCCGAAGTTTTAAAATTAATCAAAAATGTTTGTTTTACGATTACCAGCATTTCTTCCCCCATATGTGTTCCATACATAAAATTTCGGAATTAGTCAGATGATTCCTTTCTGATCTAAGCTAAGTATTAAAAAGTGTGCTCTTAAAGTTTTCTCCTTCCTTCTCAAAATATTGTCTGCTCTACGAAAACAAAGGACGGTAGGCAATTAAAATAAATTAAAATACAAAACTTGGGTTTGCGCCATAAATTAATATGTATGTTTTTAATTTCTTATTCGGTTAGAAAACATTTTTCTCGTATAATTTAATTATAGTGGTAATTAAACACGATTTTTAAATTCATTACCTGCAAAAGCAAGATTTAATTTTAATTGCATAAGGTCAAAAATAAATGGACTATAATTATCTGAAAGTTAATTGTATTGTTATGACTAAATAAACTTTTAATACATAAATTATTTTTTTAAATTAAACTTTTATAGGAAATTCCAAAGATAGTTAGTTATTTATTAAGATATTATATAAGCAATAATTACTCCTATAAACAACATTCAGGATATTTTAATAAATTAATTATTTTAAGTATTAATTAATGTAATGTACGCTTTTCATATATTATAATTATTCAAACACCCACTCACACTGAAGCATCATATATATATATATATATATATATATACATATTTATACACACATACATACATACATACATAAATACATATATATATATATATATATATATATATATATATATATATATATATATATATATATATGCGTGTGTGTGTGTTTATTTATTTATAGCAAGGTTACTTCAAATAACGCCATTCGCTAATGTGCACCAACACACAGTAGTAACGGCAGAAGAGAATAAAATACATAAAATTAAAATTATTTCATAAAAGACTGTCATTGTAAGAAACAAACGGTAAAAAAATATTAAATTAAATATTATAACGAAAATAAAATAAAATAAATTTACAAATTAAAACAGTAAACCATTACGAAGCACGTAGAAACAATCCTTAACTTGCCAGTATCTGTCATAGATATTCGCTGACAATACTGGGCATTCTTTGATGTGAACAGCATCCATCACAGTGCCAGACTTGTAGAAAATTGAACCACGAAAGAATTTGATTCGGAAAAGGTGGTTAGGCAGACAGTCATGCCCATTTTCCAGACTAATGGCTCACAAGAGCATGTCGCCTTGGAGAGTTTACTATTTTAACCAAATTATCTGCCCATCATTTGTCCTTCGTAAGTGTCATTCGTCTAATCAGGAAATAATTTTCCACTGTATTCTTAATATATATATATATATATATACAAGGTGGTCATAAAAAATGTTTGCATGTATATGGAACTCAAGCGGCCGTTCTGTTCAACCGATCAAGATGAAATTTCAGAAAGAGTTCTTTAGGGGTATGAGCTAGGGATTTTGTGAACGGCATCAAAGTAGCACTCATGGTCACGGGTATAGGTACAGAAAATCGAAATTTTCGAATGGCACTGCCCATTTTTTTCCCGTCGCAAAATGTTCAGCGCATGCGAAAACCCTAAATAACATACGGTACGTGTATCACAAAAAACGGTCACGTTATGCACACGCACAAAAACATCTCTGCGAACGGCCTACAAAAACACGATTCGGGGATCACGGAGGAAATTTGCATATGACAGAGGCAAGACAACACCAATCACTGATGACAAAACAGATCGTACAAAAGAAAATTTTATTTGGATTACACATTTTCCACATGGGCGTCATCATCGTGTTTTTGTTGGCCGTTCGTAGAGCTGTTTTTTGTGCGTGCATAACGCGTCCATTTTTTGTGATTCACGTACCGTTCCAACACTCTTTTGGGTTTTCGCATACGCTGAGCATTTTGCAACCGGATAAAGGGGACGTTGCCATTCGAAAATTTCGAGTTTCTATACCTATAACCGTAACCGTGAGCGTCCCTTTGTTGCCGATCACATAATCCCGAGCTCATACCTCTGAATAACTATATCTGAAATCTCGATCGGTTGAACGGAACAGCCTCTAGAAGTCCATATATCGGAAAAGTTTTTTACGACCTCCCTGTATATATATATATATATATATATATATATATATATATATATATATATATATATATATATATATATATATATATATATATATATATATGCATATATATACATATATATATATATATATATATATATATATATATATATATATATATATATATATATATATATATATATATATATATATATATATATATATATATATATATATATATATATATATATGTCAAAACATAACTGAACTGTCAAAATATAGTTGATAAGTACGGGGAAAGAGGACTTAAAATAATAAGAATCTAACATTTCAGTTACAAAGCGCGCGTATTTTGCTGTGGGGAAAATCATCTTTTAAAAGCGACTTGAGCGCAAAGCGAATAATTCTAGGCGAGAGGATTTATCTTTAGAAGTGTAAAGGTTTTGGGCGCGAAGTTAAATTGCAAAATCAGCGATATTAAAGGTCCAGATGACCAAGGTTGAGGTCTGCTCATGCACGTGAAGCAGGAGCTCGGAGGGAATTAGGTTTTTGGCGGCAGATTCGAGGCGTATTTCGTTGAGAGCGGGAGCTCGCGGCATTCGTGCCGGACAGATTATAAAATGGCGAAGCGCGGTAATCAACCTGGAGAGTGGTCAACTTATGGACTATAAACCTGGATTTATCATGAATTGGATTACTTCCTTCATGGCCTCGCCACTCGCCCATTTATTTTAATAAACGTATTGACTGCATAACATCGTCTTACACAGGAGCAAAACACGCTTCCTGTCATATATATATATATATATATAGATATAGATATAGATATAGATATAGATATAGTACCTGAAAACTCGCACTTCGCTACGGAGTACATTCAAATTAAATACAACGGTCAATGTATGCAATTAATGCCAAAAATATGTTTAAATATATTTATAATAAATACAACGATCAATGTATGCAATTGATGCACAAGAATAACTTTTTTTAAAATGCAGCAGGCTCTTATACGAGGACATTCGTCGGCCAAACCGTAAATTTTCTGGCTTTATTATTATGGGAGCATCTTATAACTGAGCCAAAAGTAATTTATTATATTCTTTAATACCAGTAGTCTCAGAAATCAAACAAAATTATTTGTTTCTGTGGTGCACAGAATTTTACGTCACTTCTTGCGTCAAATTATACCAGCTGTTTTCAACTGGGTGTGGGGGGGGAGGCATTCAGCGGGGAGACGAATGGTTAAAAAAATGTGTAGAATATACTGTTACTAGTGTTAGTTACATTTTTCAGGTTGAGACATAAAAAAGATTGAGAATCACTGCTCTGTTGTTATTGTTGTTGTTGTTGTTGCTGTTGTTGATAATGCCCTCCCCCCCCCCCTCCGGACTAGAAGATCCAGACTAGGTCCGTGTAGAGTTTGCAGTCTCAGAAGTGCGGCTCCAGTTTACAATGGCACCACAAGGGTTGGAGTCCGTCTTAGCTAACTGCCACCTCAATTTTGACAGAACACCTCCAGTGGTGACATCTGGGGGGACCATAACCTCTCCCCCCTCTCTGACCTCTTAGAGGAACTTTCCAGTCTAAGGATTTAGCGTGGCCATATCCGACCTAGACGAGGAATCACTCCTCTATACCCTTTGGAGAAGCGGCTCGCCGCCAAGATAGCTCTGTCAGTCCTCTTGTTTTACGTGCCTTATACAAATTTCACGTTGAAGAAGCAGCATTTCGCTTCGTCGCTTAATGGACATCCAGTCTCGAAATAAAGAGCATTGTAAAATGAATTGTGAGCCTTTTTTCCGTCAAGTTCTTGTTGTCAAATACTATCTATGACATTCAGGTTGGAAACATTTTTTATTACGTGCACGTTTTTGAGTGCACGCATTACATTTTTATTTTATTTTATTATAAAGTTAGTGTCGTTAGTTTATTTCCATTTTTTAAAGTTGAGGTTTATTTGTTGGGACCCATAAATGTATCAATATTAATTATAGCTTGTTTATAAATATCGTATAAATACCGCAATGTAACGTATATTTACCAAAGTTGGGAAAAAAACTTCCACCATGTGTATTTTTCTGGATTTGTTGATATTTAAGTAATATCTGTTCTCATCGAGCTTCAAGTGTAAAATCTGATAAGAAACCTTAATTTTTACTCGTGTTTTAGATAAACTGATGTGTACAGTAAAGCCCACCTGTTGATTTTCAATTGTCAGAAGAATAGCAGGCAATTATAACTGTCATTTAACAAACTGGAAATGTAGAGTGTTTGTATCTGATTAGTTATAGTTCATGGATTAGCACTTTGATTTTTTGTGCCTAGCAGTTCTGGACTTTCAATTGTCATAAGAATAGCAGATAATTATAACTGTCATTTAACAAACTGGAGGTGTAGGGTGTTTGTATCTGATTAGTTATAGTCCATGGATTAACACTTTGATTTTTTTGTATCTAGCAGTTCTGGACTTTCAATGGTCAGAAGAATAGCAGGTAATTATAACTGTCATTTAACAAACTGAAAGTGTAGAGAGTTTGTATCTGATTAGTTATAGTTCATAGATTAACACTTTGATTTTTTGTTCCTAGTAGTTCTGGACTTTCAACTGTCATAAGAATAGCAGGTAATTATAACTGCCATTTAACAAACTGGAAGTGTAGAGAGTTTGTATGAGTTTGTATCTCATTAGTTATAGTCCATGGATTAACACTTTGGTTTTTTTGTGTCTAGCAGTTCTGCACTTTCAATTGTCAGAAGAATAGCAGGTAATTATAACTGTCATTTAACAAACTGGAAGTGTAGAGAGTTTGTATCTGATAAGTTATAGTTCATGGATTAACATTTTGATTTTTTGTGCCTAGCAGTTCTGGAAAGTGTTTCAGCTTCTTCGTTTCAGCTTAAGACTTCGATAAATATGTTAAATTACAGATGGCTGAAAAAATATCTGTTGAATAGACTGAAATCAATCAATTTGAGAACCACAACAAAAATTTTTGTAAGCAGTATAGTGTGACAATTTCTATCGAAAGTGGTGGACATAAAACCCATCTAAAATAATTTAAAGGAAAAGTGGAACAATGGATGATATGTGACCTTAATGAATGTCGAATTATATTTGTCAGTGAAAGAGCTTCATCTGATTGTGTTGATGGGGATTTTAGGGTTTATGAAGCATTATCCGCTATCTTGGTTTTCTTTCCAATTTGGGGTGTTTTACTGGCGCGATAAAAATTACAATATGGTAACCCCCCTGGCAAACGTGACGTCATTTTCGGATTAATCCCTTTTTCATGACTTCTTCACTTGTCTCCAGAACTCATCTTTAGCTCCAGTTGTCGTTTGACACACACCTTGGGATTCAGGCATTTAGATGTGTGGGATTTTTTTTCATATAGTTTTCTAAATTTTCTCTGATTTTGGTTTTAAAAGTATTTTTAATTTGTTACCTTTAATATTTATCTGCATTTTTTTGTATCTTTATGATGCTTTTAATGTAGTTTAATAAGATTTTTCTTTTTTTTAATTTGTTCTATTTTTAAAATGTGGTCTGGCGATAGTTGTCGGATTAAGTTCTTGTGTTTCAGAATTTAATATTTATGTTATTATGTTTTAAAATATTATGTTTGATATAATTTTGCAAGTTGTACAAACTTTAAATTCAGAGGTATATATATATCGATTCTAAACAAAAAATAACTTTTATAGTAAAATATTAAAAATGGATAATTATAGAATGGGAATTAGGTAAAAGTATGAATGGAAACAGAATTAAAATACAATGAAAATACAATTAAGAAAATTGAATTAAAAGTGTATGAATACCATATTACGTCATATGAAGGCCTTACTTAAATAGTGGTCCAACTCCACATTTTTAAAAAATGGAGTTAGCCTCACTTTCATGTTCATACAAGTCATTTCTATCTAACTTTTAAACTGGTACACCTCCAGCTTATATCTGCTGCCAACAGAGGACATTACAAATGAGACTTCAGCAGTCATTTCTCACCAGTCATTAGACTTTAAGGCTCTGTATCTCAAAATGAACAAGAATAGAAGTGGAACACTATTCAAATAAGGCCTTCATATCTATTTTATATCTTCAAACTAATTCATACCTATTTTTATATAAATTTGTTCTCGTATTGCTAACTATATAAAAACTTATAATGGTAAATAATATTCGTGAAAAGATTAATCTGCATATGGGGTATTAGTTACTTAATTCACAAAGTACAGTGAACATTGATTTAGACTAGTAGATAGAGACGATGATGACAACTTTTAAAATAACTGGTTTAAAAAAGCTGATTACAAAAACATCGATTTTTATCATCTCCGAAAGTGATAACATCTGTTTCAAATGCAATCCTAAATCTGCATAAAAAGCATCTCCCGCAACCCAGATTGAAAATTGAAATTCAACGAGCATCTGGGTTGAACATAAATCACTTTTAGTTTCTGCTTCTGACTGTCCACATGATTAATTGCTGGTACTGATAACGAAGAGGACTTTCGCAAATTGGAAATTAAAGAAGCGGAAACAAGGTAATAGAATTTCTGGAAGAGTGAACCAATATTTACAGGCTGCAAACCAGCTGTTACTCTTTTCACTGTTGAAGTATTGTTATGCGTTTACACTGCCTACCGACCCTCCCCCCCCCCTTTCTCCCCTCTCCTGCAGTCGATGAATTTTTTGGCAATTTTTCTGGTGCAAAACGTTTCCAAACTTGGCGAAATTCCATGCGAATATAATTTTTGTGCTTTATGCTCCCATTACAAACTCATGCATGAAAAATTTGAAAAAGTGATACTAGTGTATTAAGGCGCAACCAAACCCCATTTACCAACGGGGGGAAAATAAATTGTTAAATATCGCAACATTTTGTTAAAATTGCTTTTCTTTTGTTGTATTACCCATTGTGTCATATTCAAGTGTATCGAACTTTAACAAAACATAACTAGTCCATTTTGGGAAAAGAAAAAAAAAATTGTTGCAGATGAAGTATTCAGTGGGAAAGAGTTCAATTTAGTTGATAGATGATTCGCTTTTTGTTATAATGAGAAATGTTTTGTGGGTGCATTATTTGTATAAAATTAACTTATGGGACAAAAGCATGCAAATTCTTTATAGAAATTTTCTGAAAATAATTTGATGTTAAAAGCACATCCTCGTAAAATAATTATTAAAGCCAAATAACTGTACATTAAATAATTTTTCTAAAAATATTACAAGGAGTAAAATTTGGAAAATCCAGGTTTGTCACTCACTAAGATGTTTCAGCTTTTAAATTACCATCATCGAGGTTTGGAGACCCGGGTTTGAATCCTTTGTCTTTCAGACAGTCGTTATAGTGGTATCCTCGAGATGGAAAAGCAGATAGTTGTTACAAATTGAATGGTATGTAATAATGGTGATAAAAAAAATCTAGTTTCATTGGAAAAAAATAGACAAATGCAAAAATTATAAAACCCCGTGAGTAATTGTACTAAAATAGAAAAGATCGAGAATTGCAAGGAATGGTACTCCTAAAATATCAGACTCTTACGGCCTCGAGATGTGTAATTGATACAATACCGACTCGACTCTTAAATTTCGAGTTCAAATCGCGATTAAAGTAGACGGTCGGTACAGGGTATTTTTTAACTATTTCCTGTAACGTAGATAATTTATATCAAATTTGTCAATTTAAACAAAAAAGAATTATCTTTCTTAGCTTCTTTAGCGCTACTAAGATTTTGAAACGACGGTAATTTTTAACGAAAATTTATGATTGTTCAAATTCTGTAGTTTGTAAGAAATAATATATGTCCCTCAGAGAACATAAATAATAAACTAAAAAAATAAACGTGTCTAGACATAGCCCTAGAAAAACATAAAAAATCTTTCAGTGACAAAACACTTCCCCTCACATGCGATTTATAAACGAACCGCGTTTAATAGATTAGTTTATAAAGTGATTTTGGGTGATGATCATTAACTTTCCGTAATATGAAAAGATCAATGCATTACAGCATCATTCTTTTTAATGAAATGATTAATACCGTTGTTCTGTTTACTGTTATAAAAATGGAAAAATCGCATTTTAAAAATAAATTTGTTTTATTGTAACGATACACTTTTTACTCTCTTTTCATTATGTTGTGTGCCTTTATTGAAGCTGCAATTACCAGCGGATGGCTTGTCAGCATTGCGGGAAAAGGGTTGATGTCTGATGTTGGCTGATGTCCACAAAATTCTAAAAAGAGTTGAAAGGTATACATAAGATTCGATTCACAAGAATCGATCTTTTGAGTGAATGAATTAAGGAAGCTGCTTGAGATATGCTAATTTCGGCATGCGCTCTTGGTATAAATACCAAGCAGCTTCATTAAGTTAAAAGGTTGTTAAGGTTGATAGATAAGCGAGTTAGGGGAGCTACGAGGTAAGCAGCTCTAGGTGTTAACCGGCTCTTGTGCTTAGGGGGCTCAAAGTTTACGTGGCAGAACTGATGGTTTGACTCTCTAGTTTGTGAGTATTGCAAAGTGTATTTTTATTGAATGCTTATATATATATATATTCCGTACAAGTAGTACGTATGCTTATTGCTGTAAAAGCAAATTCTATATGTGCAACGAATTCAATAAACATTGTTTCATGTATAAACTGTGTTTGTATCAAATTCATATAGAGTGCCACTTCAAATTATATACACCCAAGTCTGGGTAGAAGTAGCAATTCTCTATAGAGTGTTAGAATACATAAATTTATTTATTTATATCTGTATAGTGAAATGATACCTGTATACGTGTTCATTTATTACTACAAGTCACCAGACGTTGTATGAAATTACGCTCAGACTTTCTTTGTTTAGTCGTAAGGATATCTTAGATTTTGTTGGTTCACTTTTCACATCAAAGATCGTCTATTGATTCCCCGGAGATTTACCGACTGTGGACTATAGTTTGAAGCTGAATACAAACGGCAAGAAACATGGTATTCAGTCGATTCCGGTTAATTAGACCACATCGGGACGCGATCATTTTGGTCCTAATAACCGACTGGTCCGACTAAACGAACATGCCTTATGTTACGAGACGGGATTCGATCCGAAGGATACGGTCCGAATAAGCGGCTCGTCTGATTAACCGGTGGTCCAATTAACCGGAATCGACTGCATAACTAGAAGATTCTTTCTACTTCATCCATTCAATGAATCTCGGTTTTGATCGGATTGTTCGTTGAAGTTTTATAGTACATGGTCCAGAAATGGCACGCTGTGACAAGCGGAAGAAAAGAGCAGGATAATTACACATATATATATATATATATATATATATATATATATATATATATATATATGAAGAGTAGTGAGTTGCGAAGTTGTTTGTAAGAAGTGTAAAGGTGATTAAATAAATGATAATTAAACGTGATAAAAACAATATAAAGGTTATATAGAAAGGTGATGAAATATGTCAAATGTAAAGATGGTAAGAGCAGTGACACAAAAATATGAAAAATCACTATATATAAGTGTGATAAAAACAGTGATATACAAATGGGATAAAATGTAATAGCGAAGGTGATATAGGATGTGAGGGTAAAAACCCAAAATCTCTGGATGGAATTTCACCATCCAGATTACAGTGAGGTTCTAGAAATCAACTGTAAAGAAAGTAATTAAAGAACAGATTTAATCAAGGGATAAAACTGAAAAATAGAAGGGTGAGGCATTTCACCTAGAACGTCGTATAAAGAGAGCGAAGTGGAACCAAAATGTTTCTGGTAAAAATTAGTGATAGCTGCATAGTTTGTTAAATTGTTTCAAATTGTAAGGTCCCACTTAAATGGTAACACACAGGAGTTCTTTCCCCTGCAGCTAATGTCTGTAGGTGACCCTTGCCTGTTCAGTTTTCAGACCAGACATCATGTTATCTGGGTATAGAATGGAAGCTAAACTGACATGATCGGCTTTGTATCATAAAGTTAATTGTCGACAAGTAAATCCTATTCTGAGCACCATTTATCCAAACTCAAATCCTTGATTTTAGGTTTGAGGTCAAAGAAAAGAATATGGTAATTTAACATACTATTAAATTTTTTTTGCTGATATATCAGCAAGGAGATCCACACATGGACTGAGATCTACCAAAAGAGAACATGGTAGCTTCATTATATTAATATACGTAGAAAGAAGGATTAAAACTGTGGACACAAGGCTATGAATAATATTACCCGATTGAAGGCTCTCTGTCATGCTTAAGGAATCCATGTAAATGATATAGTGGTAATTTCTATGGTGGTATATAAAATTAAGAGCGGGAATGATAGCGAAAATTTCTGCTGTATAAACACCGCAGGATGAGGGCGGTTTGAAGCTATGAATTTCTGAAGTGCAAACAAAGGCACAACTGACGTGGTATGCAGTCTAAAACCCTCCCTATGAAAATCTTAATACTATTTAGAAAATCATCGCGGTGCGAGTTAAAAGTTGTTCATATATAAGAGAATCGGTTTTAGTTTTAGGAATTGTTTAGTAATTTTAGTAATTGTGTAAAGGATTCATATATGAAATACAGTTTTCTTCCAAGGTGAAAAGTCGACTAGGGGACGTGTACAGATATTTACATTTTCAAATAATGTATTTTGGATACCGTACGTAAGCGTAGCCAAAATCATCTACCAAGACTGATGTTTTGGTACGGGTGATCGTACTGATTGCCAAGCAAAACGTCACGTAATGGATGTGTGGGATGAAGTAAAATACTAAAAGAATAATTCACTGAAAGTTCATGTACAGTTTGATACAGAATTAGTTTAGTACAATCTACATAGAGACTTTGAACGGGAAACGAATGGAAGGCAACAGTACATATAAAAAGCACACTGTGGTGCACGGTATCAAGTTTACGGAAAAGAGATTGGTGCATTGAGCCATATGCTTTAAAAGATTAGCGATATGTATATGCACAACACAGATATTCGATCAGCACCCCAGAACGCTTGTGATAAAACTTTAAGGATTAAGAGATTTCTCACATTTTTTTCTCAGCTGCTGACGTGTGGAAGATAAGTCATCTCCTGGTTAAATATATTACCCAAGAAGTGCTCACAATGCTACAACATTTGTTTGTTTGATTTAGAATAGGGATTTCATATCAGGATGGATACCACATCTGCAGCAGACGTGCACACAAGAGGTTTTATAGGAGAAAATTTAAATCCATTTTTATAACTCTATTCAATGTGTTATTGCAGTCTACAGTTGGCGCTCAATGACAGGCATGCATTTTAAAGCAGATCTATAATTCATCAACACAAAGGCTGGCGCACGGAAGGGGTAGCTCTTTGAGAATATTACCAATTTTTATAGACTAAAGACTGACACTCTCTTTCTCTGACGCCCCTCCCTTGAGGGACGCTATCACTTCATCTCGAGGAAAGTAATTCGATAGGACTATGCCAATACGAATTTGATACTTCTTGGTGATTGAAAAATTTTGTTTGAAAATCGGATGGTTACCATGAGAGTTCAGTTAAATGAGATATTGAGAATTCTTTAAAACCACATGCTATCAAAAGGTTTCAACATTTCAAAAGAGATAGAAATTAAATGATTTTTAATTGGTATTTTTTGATTGTTTGGATTGGTATCGATAGGACTATTGCAATACAAATTTGATACTTCCTAGTGATTGAAAAATTTTGTTTGAAAATCGAGATGGTTACCATGAGAGTTCAGTTCAAAGAGATATTGAGAATTCCGTAAAACCACATGCGATCAAAAGGTTTCAACATTTCAAAAGAGATTGAAATTAAATAATTTTTTTTATAAATACTCTCTTACTCTAAGCTTCCTGAGCAATAGTATATATAATCCATGGTCAATTTGCTTTTTCTTAAACCACTCTGAAATACAACAATATGATTTATTTTCTCTAAAATATAAACTAGACGAGGGTTGATCATTCTCACATTTTGTTCGAATCGTACGTCTGATTGAAGTAAGTACTCGGCGCAGAAATAACTGGTTACTCAGCTTGTATCAGACATACGTGTTCCAGACAAGCGTTTTCTTAGTCTGCGGCAGGTCAACAACCTTTGGTATGAACCTACCTTATTTTGGATTATTATTGCAGTGATCTGCGGGTTAAAGGATTTTTAAATCGTATCTTTGGAATTGAACATTAAGGAAAATTGTAACAACCATCTCGTAATTAAATTCTATTCATTTACTTTTACATTGGCCCCAGTATGAAAAGATAAACTGTAGTGTTATTGTTGTTTCTCTGTGTAAATACTGCAAGAACTTATGATAATGACACAAGGTTGATTCGATATTATTTTCTCATTTTAAGCATAAAATATTACACATTAAAAAATGGTATAATGAGGGTAAAGTATGTTTGCTATTCCTATATTTATACATTATATCAATATACTACTACTAGAAGGTAACCCGTCCTTTTGACGTCATAATACTAATAATGACGTCATAATGGAAAAAGTATATGAAAGTTAAAAAATATCCCGAATTATCTAAAAATATTGCATTTTATCCACACCTTGTAAAAGCAAACCCTTTCATTATTTTTTATTTATTTAGTTTTTTATGCGATTGGAGTAGTAGACTGCCATCCAGTTTTTTACAGCTCACTATTTACAGCTCAGCGATATGAATACTTGAGCTACTTGATTCATTCACATTCCAGTTTGTTTACCTTCAGAATTCATCGCAAAAGTAAACAGATTTTTAAAAACTGTTAAATATACAGCTAAAACCATCCAATTTTTTTTAGTTCTGAATGTTTCATAGAAAAATAGGCTGAACAAACGTGATTTGATGGAGAAGATATTAGTTTTTAGGTAAGAAAAAATTCTGATCCATATCTCAAATTTAAATTAAGCCTAACCGGCTGTTTGTTTACTGAGGGCTTCAATTGAAAGATGAGTACAGCCCGGATGTGTTATATATATAAATAATTTCCAATATTCTTCATAATCTGAAAGAATAGTTTTGTTTTACACATAGTGTGCCAAACCAATTTCTGTATGAGTAAATGGCCATCAAAAGTGCCTCTCCTTTGGATAAGCCATATATTACTAAAAGGAAATTTTGTTTATAATTAAGATTTTAAAAAAGGTCGTAATTTAAAATATACATAATTTGACCAAATTGTCGATGTATCCATCTCTCTCACATTCATGGAATCTCTACTGCAAAAATCAGGATAGTTTCTTTTTAATACCTTATAATTTAGAAATATATATTATGTCTAAGTATTAGCTTATAGTAAGATTTCTAGTGGAAATATCTTCTAATTTGAATTTTCGACCCTATAAATTTACTTAAAGATTTCACATCATCAGAATAACTTACGCACTCTATAAATAACGCATGAACGAATGTTAGAGATTAATGAATGTACGAATGTTAAAGAATGTATACATCTAATAGATATATGTATTAAGTCAAAGTAATCACTTAGAGTAAGATTTGAGGAGAAAAGGGCGTTTAATTTATATTTTTCACCTTTTCTATTAATTACCTAAAGATTTCACATAGTCAGAAAAACTTAAGCACTCTATAAATAAATCGTGTATGAATGTTACAGATTAACTCTTCAATAATGTAAAAAAAACGAGTTAGGTTTTTATCAAAGATTGATACCTTAAATAAATCAGACACAGGACTACATAACAAAGCACTTTTAGCTTCCATCAGTGTAATAGTCTCATATTTAGTCCTGATAGTGGTTGAATAGTGTTAATTTTATACTTGTTCAGATTTTTTGTCACAGTATTAAGTATGGTAATTTACTTGAATTTTTTTAATAGCAAAGTAATTTAATGCATCTAATCAAAAGAAAATACGCATCTAATAGACATATGTATTACGTCAAAATAATCACTTATAATAAGATTTGAAGAGGAAATGTTCTCT
>OU015497.1:45920441-46005441 GCA_907164885.2 Dolomedes plantarius | reverse complement strand
AAATCTAAAGATGATATAACCGACTATTCTATTATTTTCAATGCACGCGCAGTAAAGTCATTTTTAGACATGATTCAGAATCCCGTGATCTCGATCCCCTCTCATACGACTTTAACTTATATACCACATGCTCAGTCAGAAGTCAGTTCCTAACCAATCAAAATAATTCTAAGCAGCTAGCACCCTCACAGTATGTAAGTGTTGAACAAAAATCTTTCGCGTGCTTCCTGGCTTCTTTGCCTTGCTCTCATGTCTGTGTCTTGCTTCTCTCCTGTCTTCTGTGCCTTCGCTTGTCTTTTCAACGTATATGGCGCCGCTATTGCAAAGCATTGCCTTGTACCTTCAATGATGTCTTAAATCTTCTGTGTGTGTTCTGCGGAATATATTCATTACCCGGAATAAATAAATAAAACAGTGTTCGCCTCATCAGTGTTATGCGTGACCATCAATGCCTCTCTGTGATTCCTCCTCCCTTATGTGTTTATTACAATATGGCTGAAATAGTACTCTGGCTCGTCACTCTGGCTTCGTCTATACCGAAGTGTATAATCACCTCTGCATAGTTTAAAGTTAAAGTTCATCATCATTACATATATATATATATATATATATATATATATATATATATATATATATATATATATATATATATATATATATGTTTGTTCCCCAGGAACAGAAACAGTAGTACTGTAATAGTATTAAAACTTTTACAAAAAGCAATTGAGAGATAACTCCTACTACTAATAATTTCAGTTTAAAGTTTTGCATTGAGATCAAGCATAAATCAAACCCGAAAAAGTACTTTTATAGCTTCTGCTACAAATTCAATAGTTTAAGATAATTATCGATAATTTTCTTAATTTATCATTTCTTTAACTGAAATAAATACTTTTTTTGCAGTAGGGAGTTATATTTACTAAATACTAAGTCCAATTCAAACATATTGCATTTTCAAAGTAATAATGTTATTTACTAAGATAAAGAATTTTCTAAAATCACACTTATTTTTCAAAGTATTTCACGCTAATTGAGTACCAAGATAAAAATATCCGTATAGACTGCTATCAAGAGCTGCCCTTATGGAAACACATTTTCTTATCCTTGTGGAAACAAACACTGTGAAAGTGCTCCATGTTAACGACTTGGGTTGTATGTATTTTCTTATTAATTAAACACAATGTATTTTGTGCCTCTATCCTTAATTTACCGCAAAATATTAACGTTTAGCTTACGGGTTATTTAGTAATCCTTGTATACTATCCTCCTAGTATAATCTTACTTTTCTTGATATGTAATAATCTTAATTTGAATAGTATGTGAAAGTAAAATGATGGGGTAAAATATTAAAGATTAAAATTATCTTGTGAATATCTTGTTATATTTTGTTGAAAATGCACATAGTTGTATTTTGCTTTTAACTGATGTTTGTTACATTAGATAACAATATAGCAAGAGACTGATTTCGAAATTCATGGATACATGGAGATTCGTACACTGCATTAAGATTTCAAAATAAAATAATTATTTACTCAAACTCATATTTTTCAAACGAGTTGTTTCACTGCATGATCAAAGCGTTTGTGGTGTTCAGTATCTAAATATTTTTCACCGAATGATAACTCAAGCAACACAAGTCCAGGGGGAAATTGTTGGGCAACCGTTTTGCAGCATAGTTGGCCAACAGTTGGATTTGGTGGTTGGGATTATGTTGAAACGACGGTGGGCACTGATGTTTTCCCAACAGTTAGCTGTTAGTTGGCTCAACATCGGGGAGAGCAGTTCAGCTCTCATTTGCAGTTTAGATAGCCACATTTTATAAATGTTGGCCCAACAGCACTTATTTGCGTTTGGGACACCAGTATTTTATAACTGTTGGTTGAGTGTAAACATTTTTCAGTTGAC
This sequence comes from Dolomedes plantarius, assembly GCA_907164885.2. Taxonomy (NCBI): domain Eukaryota; kingdom Metazoa; phylum Arthropoda; class Arachnida; order Araneae; family Dolomedidae; genus Dolomedes; species Dolomedes plantarius. The sequence continues at coordinate 46,003,536 of OU015497.1, read as the reverse complement.
CAATATTTGTTTCTGGAAGTTCTGACAATGGTAACCATTCCCTGACGATGTAATGAAAAATTGTTTTTTGCTCAGCAATTTCAGTTACATGGGAACTGCTAATCTTTATTATGCAGTGATAAAAATGCTATAAACTAGTTTGAAGTAGTACTCTTTTAAGAGATGGAAAAGAAGAAAGAAGTACTGTAATAAAAAGAAGTACTGTAATAAGAAGAAGTACTGTAATAAGAAGTACCGTAACTTTCAAGGTTAATTACTCAAGTTTGCACTGACCTGCTCTGTTTAAAGCAACTTAATCAAAAAGATTCCAGTTAGTCTTATTATAAACGCTCATCATATCAAACAATGCTTTATTGTAAACCTTTATGCTAAATGATAAAAAACTAATCTTAATAATTTAATAATAAAAAGACTAAAAATGAGTGTTAAATATTCCAACCTTCACCAGTTTAAAAACTTCTGGTAGGGGAACTGCTTTTATTTATAAAGTTAACAAAGTCAAGTTTGCTTTGATCTTCTCCTTTATACAGGGTGATTCCTAATTCATGGTACAAACTTTAAGGGTTGGTACCCTAACTGTAACAATCACTGTAACAATCATTTATTGTATAGGAATCTATGGGGGCAGGTGAAGCGTTGAAACACAAACACAGGAAAGAGACATGAAAGGAAAGAAAAATGGCTTATTAACAGCGTCGTTGACAAGTTCTATGTTTACAGTAAGTGTTCAAAATTACGTCCACCAACAGTAATACATGCTTGGCAGCGTCGATGGAGTGATTGGCGTACAGTTTCAAAGATGCCAGGTATTTCACACACATGTGCAACAGCAACGGAAATTCGTGCGACAAATTCTTCAACAGAGTCAACTGGAGTAGCTTAAACGTAACTCTTCAGATGTCCCCATAAAATGTAATCGAGGCTCGATATATCAGGAGATCGGGGTGGTCGAGGGACTTGTCCAGCACGCCCAATCTATCGCGCCCAAAAAGTCGCATCCAATTAATTGCACACAACAGTTGTAAGGTATACACAAGATTCGAATCACAAGAATCGAACTTTTGAGTGAATTAAAGAAGCTGCTTTAGATATGCTAATTTCGGCATACGCGCTTAGTATAAATACCACGCAGCGTCATTAATGAAAAAGGGAGGTTGTTAAGGTTGAAAAGGTGTTATCCTGCGCTAGTGCTTAGCGGGCCAGAAGTTTACGTGGCAGTACTGCTGGTTTGACTTACTGTTCGTGAGTATAAAAATATATTGTTCTTAAAAGCTGTGTTTATACATTCCGTACAAGTAGTACGCATGCTTATTGCTGTAAAAGCCAATTATATGTGCAACGAATTCAATAAACATTGTTTCATGTATAAACTGTGTTTGCTTCAAATTCAAATAGAGTGCCACTTCAAATTATATACACCCAAGTCTGGGTAGAAGTGAGCATAGAAACTCTATACAGTGCTGAAATGTGCTGGCGCCCCATCATGCTGAAACCATAGTCGGTTACGAATGGCGATCGGAAAATTTTGAAGCAGTTCTGGTAAAACCTCTTCCAGAAAAATATGATAACAATCATTGCCATCGTGTCGCTTTGGTAGTATATATGGGCCAATCATAAATTCTTTCCCAATACCCGCCCACACATTCACAGAGAATCGTTCGTGATACGAACGTGATCGTGTGGGATGTGGATTATCGGTTGCCAACACATGCCAATTGTGTGCACTGAATACACCCTCGCGTGTAAACATCGTATCATCTGTGAATAGCACATGAGCTGTGAAGTCCAGCTGCAAAACCCATTGGAAGAATTCCCCGCGCAGAGGATAGTCTGCCGGTTTCAAAGGTTGTACTCTCTGAAAATGGATGTGGTGCAAGCGTTCTTCGTTTAATACTCTCCAAACGGTGTGTTGACTCACACCTACGCGATTTGCAACAGCTCTTGTACTTGAGTCGGGTCTAACATCCACAAGGTCTAGATGCTTTCTTCCAGTCATGGACAACGTACACGTTTCGGTCGACACGCTTCGTGCCTGGCGACGTGTAAAGAACCTTTTTTCACAAAGTTGGCGGTGTAACCACTCAAAAATTCTGTCTCTCGGCATTCGTCTATCAGGGAAGCGCTCCTGATGCATTTGTAGTGCAGCTCTGCCGGTACCATTTGCATGGCCATGCATGAGATGCATGTCTACTTTTTCGGCGTAGGTAAAGTCTCCCATTACGGACGACACCACAATTAAGAATGGCATGTTCCCGCAGATGCATAATATTTATGCGCGGCAATACACCACCTGCTTTCTATCATCAACGGAACCAAGCAATCACTCAATTTTTCAAATATTTTTCCTGTGTTTGTGCTTCAACGCTTCACCAGCCCACATACATTCCTATACAAGAAATGATTATTGCAGTGTACTGTAAAAACCATTAAAGTTTGTACCATGAATTAGGAATTACCCTGTATAGAATTCAATCTAAATGAATCCAGTTAGTCTATATGTGTTCAGAATAGATGTTCATCATATCGAATAAAGATTTATTAAAAGAAATCATAACATTTTGTAAAAGTTTTGTACTAAAAGATCAAAGCTAATGGTGTAGTTCAATGATACAAAATAATTCTTCCCTATTATTTATTTCAAAAACTCTTAATAAGGATTTTTTAACTATATTTATTATCAAAGTCTCGTTTGTTCGTTTCTTCTAAACTAAATACAATTCAATGGGAATGAACAGAGTTAATTTATGTAGGTCCATAAATAAATACACATCATATCAAAATATCTAGTATTTTTGCGTCATTTCAATCACGGAAAATTTGTCTTCAAGTAATTTCATCCCTTTCATTTTAATCGAATTGTACGAAAAGGAATAGTATTATTGAATTCAATAAGGAGAAATTCGTGGGCATTAACTTTGCATGAGACAGATTCAAAATACGCTATCTTTAAGAAGTTTCAGTATTGTGTCTTCATTCTTTAATTTCGTTGTGCTTCATAAAAGAAGCATGCTGCAAAGGTTACGTCTGACTTTAACTCCGAAAAAGAGATTTTCGTATAATCAGTACTAAAATGATCTAGCTGGCAGACAAATTTATTAGTACTCATAAAATCAATTGTACCGTTGGAATTTATGAAATTAATTGTTGGAAATTAAGAATTAACATTTTTGAATAAACCATCGTTCCACGTACTATCGTATGTCGGAGAAAGTAGCATCAAAAGAAATTTATCAGTCTATAGTTCATCATTGAAGTACTAAAACATAATTTAGTTCATCTTCAATTTAAAATGGCATATAAGAAGCTCGGAAGCATCATGTTTGTAAGATTATCGTAACCCTGAAATTGATAGATCCAGTATACGTCTCGTTAAAACTGGTACTTTTCATATATTTTTTCATTCTTGCCATCAGAGGAATAAATATATGATAATCTCAGTACTACAAAATGATTTTACTTTTATAAAAATGTCATTAGCTTTGTAATGTACTGAACCCTCAACCAAATAAAAGAGAAAAGAAAATGTCTGAGAATTTTTGAAAAGTGCAAAACAACCAAAATGCTATTCAACAAACGAAATCTTTGTTGAGCGAGATTAAATTACTTCTCAAAACAAAATTACAGTAATCATTCTGTTTCTTAAATGAGGTATCACATGGATGGATTGCGGTATTTAATAAAAGTATCCAAAATTGAGCCCTAATTCCTCCGCATTATATATATTACCTTGAATTTTCCAAAACCTACAATTAGTGAATGAGTGAACAAATCAGATCGTTTCAGTAACATTTTATTAATAATAAAATGTTACAAAATTCTTCCTAATCTCAAAGAACAGCGAATGCCCAGGCATTAATTAAACTAACCGTAATCAGAAATTTGAAAGCAAAAAAATTCTAGCTGCAAAACATTCTAATGCTAGCAGAAAAAATAATTTAAATAAACAGTCGTTGCTATCATTACATTGTTGTTTTTCTTATTTTATATCCGTGAATAAATAACACTGCTGTCATTAAACAAAATATGTATTGTTGACGGGGAAAAGAAAGTCTAATTTTTTTTCGATTCTCAAGATACCGAGGTAATCTAAAGTTGTTGGATTAAATATCAGGTATCAACGAGCATCAAATAAAAATAATTCCCTAAAGGCTTGATATTATGATTAATGACGATGAAACTGTTCTTCGCGTGACGAAAAAATTATTTTTTATGCAGCTTCTTTTTACAGGTTTCTTCTTGAAAACCCCACAAAAATATCATCAGCTAAAAAGAATAAGGATGATTAAATTTCATTTTTAAGAAACATTTATGAGAAGAACTTCTAACCAGCAGTTAACATTAAGGCATATTTTTTTCCTCCTAGCGTAAATATCAATGAGTAGAAAAAAATAAGTAGTGTATTCTTTAAATTTGTAACTCGAGTTTTTTCTGCCACACAAAAAAATTATTTTACATAAATAAAGGAATATATATATATATATATATATATATATAGGGAGATTCAAAACTCCATGTAAAAACTTTTAGGGGAGGTAGAAAACTCAAAACAAAATAGAATCACATAGGAATGTATGGCCGGAAACATAAACCTGACGCTGGAGGTCCATTTCTGCATCTTTGTTTATCCTCTAGCTGCTCAAGTTTGCCTTTTCGGTCATACATTCCCATGTGATTTTGGATTGTTTTTGAGTTTTCTACCTCCTCCAGAAAAATGCGGTATTTTCTGCCATCCAGAGGGGTTGGTAAGAGGTATGGTCCGATTAAGTAAACAGAGCCCTCCAACGTCAGGATTGCGTTTCCGGTCATACATTCCTATGTGATTCTGTTTTGTTTATGAGTTTTCTACCTCCCCTAAAAGTTTTTATATGGAGTTTTGAATCACCCTGTATATATATATATATATATATATTAATTATATATTTACTTGTGTACATATATATGTATACTAGCTGTACCCGTCCCGGCGTTGCTCGGGTAATGTAATTACCAATTTTTTAGTAGCCTTAACCCTTTGTTAATGGGCGTCGCTGTCATCCTTTTCCTCACCACGATACATTATTTTACCCATATAAATTTAATCCTTTCTGGCACATTTTGGCAAAATTTTTGACATAGGATTACTAATCGAATATCACTGCAATAGTAATCGATTTCCTTGAAAGCGAATATATCACATCCTTCACATGCTGAAATTCTTTGAAATCTTCATAGATTTTTTCCACAAATACACCACAAATTATATGATATTAACTAAGTGCTGGCCAAAAAAATTACGGCATTACTAAATGTGATTTTTTAATCGATTATCACTGCAATAGTAATCGATTTCCTTTAACCACCGAATCCCTCATAGAAAACAAACGCCCCAACACATCACGTGCATGACGTCGAAAAACTGGTTTTTCTCCTATTTTACCTTCGTCCGGAAATGAAGAACGAAATCTTCAAAATGAGATTTCTCGCAAGAGTTTCTGAATCATAAAATAAATTATTAAAAGATAACTACAATTTGTAAATTAATTTTGGTTCTGGCTTTCGAAACTGTGATGTCTAGGGTCTCTGAGATAAAAATTTCGTAAAAATGTAACGACATTTACGTATCGATTCGACAATTTGGAAAAAAGGGTCACGGACAAAATCGCGTTTTTTTCCGAAAAACGGGTGCGTACAGGCGATCGAAAAAAAATCACAATTAATCGATAAATTAAGACAGACAATTTTAATTGTGATTTCCGTATAGTGTCATCTTTCCCGTATAGGCTCGTCCGAAAAAAAAATTCTTGGACGGATACGTTAGGATTTACGGGGCTTTTACTCGTCCGGGAGCTCCAAATCGCGACTAAATATTTAATTACGGAAAATCTAATTAAAAAATCGAAAAAAAGGGCTTCGAGGTGCATAATGAGACCTCGGGAGGCATCTTCGTGTCGAATCTCAAGACTGTCCGACCTACCGTCTTTGCGCTGCGCCGCGAGCAGACAAAAACTCGGTCACACACACACAGACTTTGCCTTTTATATATAAAGATAATATAGGTAAATTAGCATATTTAAATGATTATGCGCTGTGCGTGGTAGGTAGTATATATAAACTTGATTGTCAAGAGAAGCTTTAAATTTCATTGGATTCCACTATGATCCGCAATGACGACGTTATGAATTTCTAAAGGGGTATAGCCATTGGATGCTATCAAACATCCTTTTCATGGAATTGCTGGTCTTTTTGACACTATGAGATCAACTGTGGCAGATGTCATTCCAAAATGGTCGGACTGACGGCATAACTAGAGGGAAATCCCGTAATGGGAGGCAACTCAATTTAGGTCAATTAGACAAGAGATATTTAGTGAAGACTGTAGAAATGAATCGTTCTTCCACTGCATTAGCGTTGACTTCAGGTGTGTCCGAAGCCACAGGAGCCGATATCAATATTCTCACTATTTACTGAACTTCATAATATCGCATACCATGGTGGATTGCCTACACACAAATTCCCCATTACTCGACCCATGACTCCAGTCAAAGTTACACAGGGGTTGTTTTTAGTCCGTTGTCCCTAGAGAAACAGATAGTGGAACAAGATATGTGGAGTGATAAATCACTCTTCAAACTTTTATAATTGGCTAACCATATGGACGTGCCTGTGTATGGCGTTGTTTTTCCGACTTCACTGTCCCAGCTGTTGACTTCAGAGAGAGCTCCAGGATCAATTGGCAGGGCTGAGTCATTTCATTGATTGGCCTGCAACTATGAAATGTGAGAGAAACATAACAAATATTAGATAAACGTAGACTTCCTACAATGGGATAGTACTTAGGAATAGAATATTGTTTCTATCAATCCTGGCCACATGCCAAACGTCGAGCTCTGTCGAGTCTTGGTTGGAAGAAATAAGCAGGCAAAAATCATATTAGTCGATACAGAGTCCTCATCTCAAACCTATCGAATATTTATGGGACGGCCTAGAACGAAGAATCCGACTGCGGCTGTGAACAATCAATAAAATCTCTCTGGCAGCGATTTAATCGAGGAATGGAGAGAAATCCCAGCAATGGCATACCAGAAATTGGTAGAAAGCATGCCCACAAATGTTATCCAACAATGTACTGATTTTTTTTCATTTATTAATTTTCTGAATCTAACTGTCCGATTATTTTCGACAATATTGTATATATATATATATATATATAACATTATTAAATTGTTCTATTAAATCATCTAAAGAATAATAGTTACATTTTGTGAATTCAGTCCATTAAGACCACCATTCAATATCTCATAAAAGATATATCTGTTCATCCTGCTTTTATGATATCAAAAGATATCTAAAACGTAATAAAGTAGGATAGTAGATAATTTTTATTGTTAAATATAATTTTTAAGCTTATTTTGTCTGTTTTACATTTTTACATACTTATCAATAGAGCGTTTAATCATTAGGGGTATACAGCTCTTCTTTTTCATTCAATTTAAATATTCTTTTTATCATTTCTCAAAAAAAGTTATATTTTGCGCTCTGATCTTCACTCTTTTCGTATACACTCTTAGACAAAAGAAACGACGCACCAAGAAGGAGTTATCCGAATGGGACGAAATTCGGTAGATGTGATGTACATGTACATTAAAATAAATGATTACAATTTGAGAAAGATTGGATGATATATTCAAGAGAAAGAGCTTCACAAGTGAAAAAGTCAATAACACGTTAGTCAACCTCTGGACCTTATGCAAGCAGTTATTCGGCTTGGCATTGATTTATAGAGGTGGCAGATGCCGTCCTGTGGGATATCGGGCCAAATTCCATCCGATTGGAGCTTTAGATCGTCAAATTCCCGAGCTGGTTGGAAGACCCTGCTCATAATGCTCCAAACGTGCTCAGTGAAGGGAGAGATCCTTGCTGGCTAAGGTAGCGTTGGGCAAGCACGAAGACAAGCAGTAGAAACTCTCGTTGTGTGCGGGCGGACATTATCTTGCTGAAATGTAAACCCAGGATGGCTTGATATGAAGCGCAACACAACGTGGCGTAGAATATCGTTGACGTACTGCTGTACTGTAAGGCTACCGAGGATGACAACCAAAGGGGTCCTGCTATGAAATGAAAGGGCACCGCAGTCCATCACTGTTGATTGTCGGCCCGTATGGCGGAAGATAGTCAGGTTGGTATCCCACCGCTGTCCGGAGCATCTCCAGACACGTATTTGCTTATCATCGGGGCTCAAGTCTAGGCGGGACTCATCACTGAAAACAATTCTACTCCAGTCAGTGACATTCCAAGTCGAATGAGCCCGACACCACTCCAAACGGGCTTGCCCTTGTACAGACATCAATGGTAGTCGGTGCAAGGGACGCCGTGAGCTCAGCCCCCTTTCTCTGAGCCGCCTATAAATGGTCTTTGTGTTCACTGAAGAACCAGTTGCACGTACGATCGATGATAATGATGAATCTAGGACTGTGAGTGCCGCTCTTACGTTTGCTCGGTCCTCGCGTTCTGTCGTTTCTCTAGGCCGACCGCTTCCTTCTTGACGCTGTGTTCGGCCATGGTTCACCCATTCCTACCAAGATCGTCTAATAGTGGCATCTCTCTTATCCAAATGTCGAACGATTCGCCGATTAGACCAACTGGCTTCTTTGAGCCCAACTACACGTTCCCTCTCAAATGCTGGCATCTGAGCATATTGTTCGCGCACCTGCATGTGCGGCATAGCTACTGTCAACCTGAGTACACGGAATGAAATTCGAAAATAATTTATCACTTAGAATCGAAATTTGTCCTCTTTAATATCCTGCCAATTGCACAGTTAAGATGCGCTCCAGCGTCACATGTTCATTCATTGGCCGGAAAACTATAAAATTTTGCATTTTCCGTCGAAACACCTGTATGCATATCGATTTGTGTCCAATTTGCAATACCCCTTCTTGGTGCGTCTTTTTTTATGGGGGTTTTTTTTTGTCCAAGAGTTTATATCTACAATATCATGGATCAACTTTTTAGATTCTCGGAAAAATCTATCCAGTTAAAATTTATTTTCACACAATTCATGATTACAAAATGATAGATTTTTTTCTCAGTTGTTATATATGTCTCAGATTAATTAAATAATTACGATGAACATTAATATTTTTAAATGAAACTAGAATGTTTTAAATTTTATATCAAAATATCACAAAGGTTATTTATATAAAATTTTTTATTTTTTGTATTTGTTTAATTATTAATATTTTATTTTGCTCTGACATTTTCAATACAGATAATATTTGTCTCTACCGAAGAGAAATTCGTTTTCGTATTAAAACAGACAATAAATTATTCAAGATCATTAACTAATTGAAATAAAAATACGACAAAGAAAATTTAATTTTTTTCCTTTTCTTATGTTTTTGCACTGAATATGTTTATTTTTATACAACAACCATAAATGCTACTCTTTTGTCTTAAATCATTAAATATATTTCTTTACCCCCCTCCCTGAAATAATTTTTGTATTTTGACAGTATTTACGAGATTCTTATTTCTACTTAGGATAGCTAAGTAACGTATTCACTAATAAAATGATTCATTTTCGATAGGTTTGCAGTAATAAATGAAATAGTTCTAATGGAATAAAGAGGACCCACTACCTAAAGACAGCTCATTTGAATCCTACTGTAAAATTATCTTCTTTACAACTAAATGTAATTAATATTCTTTGCAGTGAAATATAATTAATTTGCTGTATTTCATATTTTTTTATATATACAGTAACCACCGCTTATAGTGATCAGTGGTTATAAGAATCAACCGTTTATAAGAATCAATATCGCAAAAACAAAAACAAATGTATTATTTCCATGTTAAAATTTTCGCTTTAAAGAATCAATCCACCGGTTTTAAGAATCAGTTTACACTCTTCACTTTCCTTTCATTTTTCCAAAAAAGCCACTTAAACCCTCAAAAGGTACGAAGTTCTTTCTTTATTTTTTTAAAAGAAAGAGTCATAAGATGCGATGGAATACAGTCGTAAAATGCATCCCTTTCTTTGTTAGATATAACATAATACTTTCTCCTTAAACGCTTTAGCCAAACACTTTCCTATTAGCTTGACCTAGGGGCATCCTTACCGTGCGGATCCGATTTCACTTTTCTCCATTGACAAACAAAGACTGGGACTATTTTTCCCCACCTCCCACATCCTGGTTGCGACTTCCTGGAACCTGAAACACATAAATCTTCGGAGAAGTATTCCCTATCAAATAGGCAAACGTGAAATTATTAGATTCAGCACGTTATCAAATCGTGAAACGTAAGCTAGAAGGTGAATCTTGGTCTGAGACTATTGGTATTGAAAGAGGTATAAACAGCCTCCTGAAAACTTCATTACGTCAAACTACCATAGAAAACTTTTTCTTGCACCCTTCCTGTAGTTGAAATGTTAAACTGTTAAGCAGGTATGCTGTAACAAATATTGGATTTTTTTTCTTCTCTTACTATAATCATGTGTATCTACTTATAGGTCTAGAAATTAAGTTGTATTTTTAAAATTATAAAAATAATTTTAATAAAAGATAATTAACGTAAATTACAGGGTATTTTATAGTAAATTATCTAATATATGTATATATAGGTGTGTGTGTTCCTGTCCATAAACCTAAATTTCGGCTATAAGAATCAACCGCTTATAAGAATCAAAAACAGTAATAACAAACGTGATTCTTATAAGCGGAAATCACTGTATATATATATATATATATATATATATATATATATATATATATATATATATATATATATATATATATATATATATATATATATATAATGTAAGATATTATGAAATTTTGAAAATTCAATGACTTCTGCAAATAGTATCTGATCAGACAAATTTTTTGCACATGAACAAGTTGTCATTTTCAAAGTAACTTTGTGTATTTTAAACAAAGACGCACGACACCAATTAGAATCTCATGTCGAAATAGAAAATTTGATTCAGTTAAGAAAACAAATATCAATAGCAAATTATGGTACAATTCACTGAATTTTAAGTAACTATATCCTCACTATAAATTAACCTAAGGCTAAAATTAAACACCTGTGTTTAAACTTATACTCTTTGGTGAGTTTCTTTTATTAGCGAAATCCCCTTTCGGACTTTACTTTCTAAAACAACAGTCATTTTATCACCACAACACATTTTCACTCAACGTAACTTCGGTATGTTTAAAACGTGGCCCCTTTAGCACACGTTGATATTCCTATCTTTAGAACTACCTCTTTACCTCTGGAGGTGCGGGGTCAAGTATTCCGGTCTCGTCACTTGACTCGGTTATAAATTAAGGGACCGTTGTTCTTCGAAGTCAAGTCAGACTTCAGCCCTAGTGGTACCTCGCCTTAAAGTGAAGTTGCTTACTACCCTTCGCTAAGAACCTAGGATTTGAGGACCTAGGTCCTTTGGACTTGGTGTAAGCTTTCCTACACCAAGGGGATTGGATCTTCAACAACAACAGAACTACCTCTCAGCGTTGCAATCCCAGAGCACAATTTGCTTAAAATTACATACCACTGATGGGGTTAAAATTTGGACGATTACACTTTAACTTGAACCAGGTAACCTTGCCTTTCTTGAGATAAGTGATCCACACACATATGCATTTTCGTTCATTGAACTAGCCTTTTCAGACGTAAACAACATTTATTTAGCAAGCTAGGCAATTTGCTGGAAGAATATCCAACACAGTTTAAATATTAACAACCTTTTTTAGTTCTGATTCGAACACAACTACAAACGACGCCAGCAACCAGAGTCACCTATTGGAGGATAATTTTAATTCCAACAACCTGCTTTAGAACAAAAACGGACAATTTTGCTCAAAACCCACAGGAGAAAGCTATATGACTACTGATCAAAAATGACATGGCAAAATCTATATATTCTCGACTGTTTACCTATCTGTTTAAAAAGTATAAATTCCATGCGTCGAGTGTCCTTTGGTTGGCAAAACTGCTGTGCACTCCTCCAGTGAATCTTCTTTTCCCTTGTAAGTAGATTTTACAGCTGGACTTATTTGAATTTTAATACAACACATGTTGATTTAAATTCCTAGAACTGGAACAATTGATAGGAGAAATTCTAAAATAAATAGTTTATGCCATTAAGTCAACGGAAAAATTCTTGTTAGAAAACTGGAATAAAAGTAATCAAAGTGACAGTAGATAGTGACAACCATAAACACTTTATTTTTATTTGCTCCTTGGTTATTTTTGCTAGCTACTTTTGTGCTGCTTGTACCCCTTCTTACATTTGAAAATTCCGCTGTAGCTATTTAGCATAAGTAATGGACTGCAAATAGAAACGTGAGTGGTGTGTAGTAGTTTAAAGTCTAGTTTATATGGCACCTGACATTAGGTAGTGACGTAAAGTGATCGAGTCTATAGTGACTTTTCTAAAATTCCTCTTGAAGAATAATATAAAATGTAAATTGCGCGTGTTAAACATGCCACATCTTGGATAAAGGTGTAAATTTGGAGAAAATACCAAAATAGTATTTTACATATAATATATATATAGTTTATTTAAAGGAGTAATCAACCTAAAAGTCTTATCAACTTAAAGTTTGAAAGAGGAAAGGAAAGTACCTTTAAGGCTACTGTGCACTAACCCTATTGAATTCGCTCACCTCAATGTCAACCTAAGGAAAAAATGTGTCTACTATTTACAGCTACATGAATATTGACAATCAAATAAAAATGGTATTTTCAGATGGCGTGAACTTTTATGCACCTTGCAACAGGATTCATTTTATAAATTTTGTCCACTAAAGGAATTTTTGAGGGTTTAAAACATACAGTACCAAAGTTTTTCCCGAAAAATTTAAATTTAAAACATTACTAGCATTTAGAAAAACGAAACATGCCCGAAGGTGAAAAATGTCTTTCTCTATTGCGGAGTACAATTTTAAAAAATTAAATCAATGTCGGCAATCCTTGGACACATTTTCTCCATATGTTAACATAGAGCTGAGGAAATGCAATAGGGTTAGTACACAGCAGCCTTAAGTGTCTGTTTAAAGTATATGATATACTAGCTGAAAACCCACACTTCGCTACGGAATACATTCAAATTAAATACAACGGTCAATGTATGCAATTCATGCCAAATATATATATATATATATATATATATATATATATATATATATATATATATATATATATATATATATATATATATATATATATATATATATATATATATTATATGATAAATACGACGATCAATGTATACAATTGATGTAATATATATATATATATATATTTCGTAAAGAATAATTTTATAGATAAAATAATGTAGAAGAAAATATTCAAATTAAATTTAATATAAAGAATACTAAAGAATATAGTACAGTTAATATAGTACAGTTTGTAGAACATTTCTTTTACTGTATTTTAATATTTTTTTGGATAATGTCCAATCGTCTGCCGCATTAGAAAGGAAAAAAAAAATTTATTGTTTATTTAGTTGTTATGCACGTGACGATAAATTTATTTAAAGTACCAGAAAAAGAAATCACGTGATCAGCGTTTAATAAATTAAATTCTAAAAATTAATCTTTAAAAATTCACCAAAAGTCGGGAAATAGAGATAAAGATTCCAAAAAAATTTCATTTTAAAGGAATTTTTAGGATCTTTCTCGTGATATAAACTTTATAACCCTCAAATTAATATTTTAAATGCAAACTTAAAAAAAGTTACTAAAACAACTTAAAAATTTAATTTAAAATATCTAAGGAGAATTTTTCAAAAATCTTTCTCAGTGCACCCCTACACTATAAGAAGAATCACCATGCAAAATTTCAGCCCTTTAGGTCCAGCGGTTTGGTCTGTGCATTGTATGTCAGTCAGTGAATGAGTCAGTTACGGGACTGTTTTATATATATAGACTATTTTACTTTTGGGGGAGGAAAAGAATCAACAAAGCTAAAAAATCAGGGCATGAGCAGGGGGCTTTTTGAAAAATTTAAAAAATAATTCTTCATTCAATGAACCTTTTGCTTTTCATAATTAAAAGTATTGACAGCATTCCTGTAAATATCAACTTGAATAATTTTAATCGACAAAAAAAGGCGCTGATGTAACATAAAAAATCAATACCCCCGGTAACAGGCAGAAATTTCTGAAAACAAAAGCGGTACTCAATTAAGAAAACCGATAATTGATAATTTACTTTTGTTGCAAATATATAGAAGAGGAACAAACTAAGCATAATGGAACAATTTTTAACAAGAGCTCAATTCCTTTCAACCGTAACGGAGAAAGCAGGAATATTTATTTTGCGGTGAGAAAGACTTTTCGAGCGCTTCTTTCTAAGTAAACAAAGCCAGAATACCGAACATATCGCGTTGTTTCATCCTATTTCATGTCTTAAACAAATGTTATTTCTATAGAAAATCGATTGGAGGAAGGGAAATACTGATATTAAAGGTCAGTTGAGCGGAAATTATTTTTTGTATATTCTCTTATGTGGTTTGTTAAGCCATTTCAGCAAACTTTTCTCAGAATTTTATAACCATGAGAGATAATGAAAAAAAAATTGTTCTGCAAGAAAAAATTCTGATAACGGCGAATATCTGAATAAATAAAACTGCAGCAATTACTTCGATACTCCACTCTGATTAGGGGGAGATAAGGTCCATTGATAAAAATTACCAATATTGATGGGGATTAAATTGGGAAAAGATGAACAGATATAATTATATACTTCTGAGAAAAGTTAAAATATTTCGCATTTAATGGTTGAAATAACATTGATGTTGTTTTTGTAGGGTTTTGATTTTATTCTTGCGTAAAATCGTGTCATTGTGTTTCAGTTCCGGACAAATATATATATATTTAGATACTTTCTTTAAACTATATATCACACATCTGCAATTTAAATATTTTTGGCCAGTAAAAATCTATAAATTCTTTATTCGCCATTTCTTAATTACACGTGGTATCCCTATGCCTATCAATTTAGAAAAAATGTCTAGTCAGTTACAGCTTTTAACTTTATGTTGTTGAAATATATGCCCCCTGGCCGGAAGTGCCAGGCAATGTCTATACAGGCCTCGGGCTGAGTAGTGAGGCCCCGGTTTTATAGCACCAAAATGGTCGGAGTGCGTCTTGGCTAGGTGCCAGTACAATTTTGACCGATCACAACCCAGGGGCAACATCTGGAGGGATCGTACCTTCCCCACCCACTGACCTCATAGAAGTCTTTTGATGTCTATTGATTTAACGTGTCCATATCCGGTCTATACACGAATGTATTTAATGACGCTTGTCAGGATTCGATCCGAGAAGCCTCAGTACCAAAAGCCGACGCGATACCGATAGGCTACCCCTGGCCATCTTTATGATATTGATACACTTAGTGATACGTAAGGGTAATTCGAAATTGAAATTAACAATAACCATCTGAATGTATACCTTACGGAATTATTTATAAATATCCCAACCCCGTCCCCCCATCAACTAATTATTAAGTGCATGTATAAACGTACCTGGTAGCAAGCAATTTGACCTTGTGTTTGGATAGTTCGACGGTTCAGCATCCTAAGAATTTACCTCTACTGACATTCACTAGTTAGGGTCACTTTCTTGATAACTTTTATTCGCATTATCTCGGGATACTCAAGGTAACAAAATTCTCACCTCAATTAATGATTACAATGTTTCCTTGATTGGGTTAAGGCAATTTTGTTTTAATTGGAGTGTCCTGCAAATTCACTGAACTGATAGAGTAAGAAATTTGGATTGTTATGCCATTTTATTATGTTTCGTCCACGCCCGACATTTAATACGTATTAGTTCTCGAAGTACATATTGATGTGTGGTTAGCAATGTTTTTCTAAAAAAGGTTTCTATGTTGTGTTGTTTTTGTTTCTTATGCCACTTGACCGACAGCAACATCAGATCAAGTCCCAAAGGCTATGGGCCATGAAGGTGCGGCTCCTGTTTAGACTGGAACCACAAGGGTCGGAGTCCGACTTGGCCAAAGGACCAGTCCCGTAATTTTGAGCCAAGTGACGAGACCAGAACACTTGACTCCGAAGTTTCTAAGTAATTACCTGTTACGACATTTAAGTGAATAGCCGCGTAATATACCTGCAACCTCATATATTACATCAGTTTTAGCAGCCATTTCATTTATCAGCATGTATTGGGGTTTTGAAGCTCTTCTCCAACTTCAGGATCCAATGTAATAAACTTTTACATCTATTTAAAGGACGGCTTTGCAATAGCTGTCAGCAAATGTGTTTCTTTCAGCGATAACTTTGAATCCTCCTGCTACTGAACATTTCGACTTACTTTTCAGATTGAAAACAAGCCTCAAGATGCAGGTTGCCAGGATCATTCATGAAATTATTCCCATTAGTAATTTGTAGAAAATTGTTGCAAGGGGTGCACTGCGACTCCAGTAGAAAGGCAGAAGTTTTCGCTTTTCAGTTCGCTACACGCCCTCGAAAAAGGGGTCATCTAATAGCATGGTTGGGATTCCCATCTGGAGAAGCATTTCTAAATATTGTTATATGTTGTTTTGTTATATGTTACAACTAGCTGAAAACCCGCACTTAGCTACGGAGTACATTCAGATTGAATACAACGGTCAATGTATACAATTAATGCCATAAAAATAAATAAATAAATAAATGTATATATATATATATATATGTATGTATGTATAATAAATACAACGATCAATGAATACAATTGATGTAAAAATTATATACATATATATATATTTATAAAGAAATTGTAAGGGATATTTTTATATACAAAATAATGTAGGAGAAAATATTCAAATTAAAGCTAATAGGACCTACTAAAGAATATAGTACAGTTAATATAATAAAGGTATAGTTTGAGAAACATATCTTTTACTGTATTTTAATATTTTTTTGGATAATGTCCAATCGTCTGCCGCATTAGCAAGGGAAAAAATATTTTTTTGTCTATTTCATTGTTATAGACGTGACGAAAATTCATTTAAAGTACCAGAAAAAGAAATCACGTGATCAGCATTTAATAAATTAAATTCTAAAATTTAATCTTTAAAAATTCACCAAAAATCAGAAAATGGAGGTAAAGATTCAAAAAAGATTTCATTTTAAAGGCATTTTTATGATCTTCCTCGTGATATAAATTTTATAACTCTCAAATTATTATTTTAAATGGAAACTTAAAAAAAGTTACTCAAAATGGTTAAATATTTAATTTTAAAAAATCTAAGAAGAATTTTTCAAAAATATTTCTTAGTGCAACCCAACACTATAAGAAGAATCTCCATGCAAAATTTCAGCCCTTTAGGTCCAGCGGTTTGGTCTGTGCGTTGCATGTCATTCAATGAGTCAGTCAGTTATGGAACTGTTTTATGTAGATAAACTCAAAATGGCCATTGATTGTCATCGCCCATTTGTCGTAAGTCAAATTCGACATAACTAATCGAATCGACAATAGTAATCTTGCCTTTATTTACGTTCTCCCGTAAAAAGTCTGAATGCCATATCATAGTGCCTGGTATTAAGACGGTATATAATTTTAGGAAATGATTCACATACAAAAACAGTGGTAAGTCATTACGGATATAAAATTCAAACTAATCTTTCTCGCGATCAAATCGTAGACAGTTATTTTTGAAAATAAGGAAAGGAAATACAATCAAACGTAACACAAGATATGGAATACCCTTAAATATTTTTTCTCCGACCCAACAGTAAAATTAAGGAAAATAGCAGCAACAAAAATAATAAGACGGATTGTTGCTGCGGCACTTACGGTAGAAATCAGGGGCCGATTTAGAAAATTGTTGACTGTAGACACAACTTTGGGATTGGGATCCCCTAACACTGATGTGGGCGTAAAATTTCCAAAATCGACACACAAAAATAATAATCACGAATCATTGTAAAAGTACCATTTTGCCAAGAATTGGCTATTTGAAGCGTAGAAAACTGGAACATTATCAAAATACAAAAAGCAATAAAACATATTAACTTCATCATTAAAACTCCAATACAATGCAACCAGAAAAACTTATAAATCCCTTATATACACTATAACATATATATGATGAACTATACATATAACTATACATATGATGAACCAATCAATTAATCAAACTTGAAAGGATATATAAAAAAATGATATTAAAAAATGCAAAATTTAAAAAATTTGAATTGGGAATTTTTCATTTTTTTCCTTTTAAAATTAAAATTTTTGGTGGCCCCTAGGCCCGGGCCTACTGAGCCTAATGGAAAATTAGGCCCTGGTAGAAATAAAAAGCATTCCTGGCTCAGTCTTATCCCTAGCAAGGTAGGATACGTGACGCTGGTGCTTTTATACAAGAAAATGAAGGTTTTCCCACTTTGTGTAGATATTAACCTTATTAAGAATCCTTAGAACAAAAGTGATGGAAAAATCTCAATTTAAATGTTTTGATGCATTTTTGAAAGAATTCTTAAAAAGTTATGTCATTTAGTCATTATGATTCTCTAATATCAATTCTTCAAAACGCAAAGAAATATCCTTTGTATGTTCATTCCTTTCTATAAAAGAATTTATTTCAATAACATTAAATAGAGGCACTAATCAACTAAAGATGATTTTTCAGCGAAAACATAAAACATCATTAAAAAGACTAAACTTCCTTCTAATTGTATATAAAAAACTTTTTAGCTAAAAATGAACTAGATGTTAATGAAATAAAATTTCAAATTAATTATCTAATAAATCACTTTGGGATTTTTCAAAATGTTGCTAAACATTTATAACTAATACATGGTAGAATTAAACATGAAATATAGAGCTGAGAACCATATGTAAAAATTAAAAACTACATATACGTGTTTCTGTAGTTAATTTTTAAGCAATTTTTAACCACTAAAAATTAATCGAAGTAGAAAAACTCTTAACTGCTTTCTTTCACTAAGAATAGTTAAATCTTCGTACATTTTTCCCCCCTCTAATTCATTTTCTTAAACTTACAAATCCATACTTATTAAATTCTGTATTTTGCTTCCTAAGCATTCTAATGACCGTCATATAATATGTGTGATTTCATATAATAAACTGTAACTTAAACTATTTCTTAAATATTGAAATTATCGAAAGATTACTTATAGACATCGAAATGACGATTATATATATGTTTCTGTGCGTCTGGGTGTATTTCGGTGTAATAAATATAAAGGTTCAATGCATCGAATAAGGCTATCCATCGAATTATACTCAGTTACATAGCCGGCTTTGCATTTATAATCCAGATTTTGAAACAAATAAATAAATAGCTTTACTTTAAAGTTTAGAAGCAATACATGTTCAACAAACCTTGAATGAAAACTTCTAATAAGGTTGCTGTGGGAAAAAGTATAGCGCAAGATAACGTCGCTAATATAGTTCACATTTCAAAGTCTTTATGCAAAAAATCGCTTGAGTCGGTGCAAAAATACTCACAATTTCTTTACATGCGATATCTTTACATGCGGTTTTGCAATGAGAAAATGAGGGCATTTTGGATATCATAGCTGGTAAGATTTCAAAATTAGAGGAAAAGGAGGAATAATAACCAGAAAAAAATTCAGAATGATAAAGAGTTGAAACATACTAAGGTGTTCTGGTTGCGGGAGATCGAGAAGATGAGTGTGAAGAAGCGAATTTTGATGAACTGAAAGTTTGTATACGATCAGCGCGATCATCTGTGGATAGGCACCAAAAGTTACCCATTGTAGTGTATATCCAGCTGTTTGACTAAATGGAATAAAACTTAGAATACCAATGGAATAACACTTGGAATACCAATGGAATAACACAAGATGCACAAATTCATGGTATCAACTATCTTTCTGCTACTTTAATCACTTTTATGAAATAGCATTAAAGTTTGCCAACAACGGAATAAGAAACTCTTTCGAGTAGCAAAGTGGAAAATCGTTAGAAATTGTATTACTATTTGCTATAATTCATTTAAACAGTGTTTGTCGTTATTTGCATGCAGCAGTGCTTACATAACCATTATTTTTTGTCCCTTTTTAAGGATCTGGTGCTTTTGACGTCCACATCTAGATGGCGATGTTGGGTTGCACTCTTTTACATTAATATTTTACGAGGGTACATAAGAAGGGTCATACCGGAATGTTCCCTTCAATACAAATGTCAAAACAATCACTAGGTGTTTTAACATAATTAATGGTAAGGCTTGCTGACAAGTCAACAAGGACAGAAAGGAAATTTCTAGTCATGGAGAGTATAGAAAACCCTTTAAGACTAATCTTACATATGACACCATGTAAAGCATTTTGAAATTAAATGGAGGAACCATTTAAATGCTTCCAAAATTTAAAAAGTAAGCTTGCAAGGATGATTCAAGGTTTCAGAAGGAGTTGAATTAGGTGAAGTTATCGCAATGTTCACCAAACTTAAGAAGATGTATGGAATAAATAATCAGTTTGTGAAACAGATCTCCAATTATTTTTTTTAAATCATAAGTTATGTTTACAGAGAAATCCAAAGGAATGAATGAAAGAGATATTAGGAAGAGGTAGACTGTAGAAAATTAGAAGTTTAAAAGCGAGCGAGACCAAAAAAAGTTCAAGAAAATTATTAAAAATCTCCAACAAAACTAGTTTGAGATTATCGAAACGACACACATGAAAGAGATATCAAGAAATGATGCAATGAAGAATAATACAGTTAGTAGATAGAAATGTCAAAAGGATGTGAGGCGTAGAAGGCGTAGGTACTTCAGTTAGACTAGCCGCAACTAATTTCAGTGTTCTAAGAAGACAGGTCATAAAACAGAGAAAAAACAGGATGCCTCGAGACAGAGATTTTCGGTGTATTGTATCTGATAGATCAGTTGTGGAAAGGACTGTTAAGAATTAATGACTTAAAGAACTTTATATTCCTTTTCAGGTTAGGATTTTAAAAGTAGCAATGGCATCTACAGTAATTTTTAACATATTAGTTTTATACCATGAAATATCCATCTTAATGAGTATGGAATAATGGTAGTTTTATTTGATTTTATCAAAAGTTATTACAAACCAAAACTTTGATTAATAATGAGTGATCTAGATTTTATTTATTAGAAATAGAATTAACCGTGACGATCAGAAATAAATTAATGGATTTTCTTGTGTAGGAGCATAAAAACGAAATGTCAGTTATTAATAACATCATTCTATTTACTATTCACTTAGACATCTAAAACAAATGCATGCATTTATAATTTTTTGAACCAATCGAATTTTAATCTTTTTATCGAAATTTTAATATTTTAAATCGAAATTTTAATCTTTTCATACTACAATTGTATACCTATGTGTAGTTTAATTTTTTTACAATACACATGGTCATATTAGATAATATCGGATTCCCAATTTTCTGTGCCAACCTGTGCATTAATTACAAAAGATAAATAACAGTTCTGTGCATTATATTACAATCTGATTGTACTTCTTAAAATTATGAATGGAAATATTTGATTAAAAACAGAGTATTCGAATTCCTTATAGAGGATGTTTTGTTTTAAATCAAGAATTGCTTTAAAGAATTTCGTTTTATTTTCGATGTACAAGATTTGAAATAAAAGTGTAATCACATCATGAAAACTCAACAATATCCATTCAGAGCTATAAATATTTCAAGTGATTCAGTTTGTTTCCAGAAGAATCTGAAACTATGTTTAAATATTTGACGACATCAAATACATCCAAATTAATCCAAAACATCCTTTTATTTGACATCACATATCTCAGCCACCGTGTTCGTATCAAATCTCCTGATGTTACTCTTAACAACTTTTCACTTCCGAATTTGTATATTTCATCTGATTCTGTACCAAGAAGTAAAAAAAAAAGATGAAATGTTTCCACTAAACTAACACCATCGGATCCAAACAGGGAGAAAATAAAAGTCGATAGCAAAGAGATTATCACAAATTGCTTTCAAAATCAAATACGTTGTAGACACACGCTTCGATACCAAAGTATTTCTCAAGGGAGCTTGCCGAAGAAATATTTCTTCCTACATATAAGCATTTCTTGGGATACAAAAATGGACGCCATAAAATATACATGTACTCAATTGAGTAGAGCGGATTTAAAAATATACTTCTTTGAAGATATCAAGGGATATTGCACACGAGGAAACTTCTTTCGTCTTTATAGTTCTGCATAAATTAGCATAGTTTTTCAGATCCTTCTGATATTCCAAAATTTTGTATGCGCAGTCTCATTCGAGGGGGACAGAGGGTGAAAACCAGAATATGTTTATTTCCCGTACGTGGTTCAGATTTTTTATTTAAAAAACAAATAATATTTTTTTTTTGCTTCTTAACTCAATGTAAATATATTTTATGTTTAAAGTTGAAAGATTTCATCCTTTGTTAAAGTATTTTAATCTATATATATAAAACAGTTCCGTAACTGAGTGACTCACTGACATACAACGCACAGACCAAACCGCTGGACCTAAAGGGCTGAAATTTTTCATGGCTATACTTCTTATGGTGTAGGGGTGCACTAATAAAGATTTTTTTAAAAATTCTTCTTAGATTTTTTTCAATTAAATTTTTAATCTGTTTTAGTAACTTTTTTTAAGTTTGCATTTAAAATAATAATTTGAGGGTTATAAAATATATATCACGAGAAAGATCATAAATATTCCTTTAAAATGAAATCTTTTCGAATCTTTACCTCCATTTTCTGATTTTTGGTGAATTTTTAAGGGGACTCAGTACCCTTTGAAGGAATATTTTTGCAGAAGTATATTTACCTATAGTATACACATATTATTATAGGTAATACTTAAACAAACTGATTTTAACAAGAATAAAAATTATTTTGTGAGTAAAAATTGAGAAATTTAAATTTTTTTAAAAAAATTAAAGAATTTTAAAAATTGGTCTTCTCCTTTAGTTCTCAAAATTCTAACATGTTTTTTTTATTAGATGTTTATGACATTATACTTTATAGTTTCAGGGATCGATTTTACATATAATGAATTAGTTTCTGAGAAAAAAAATAAAATGTACAAGTGTAGGCAAAAATCAGCAAAAAACATGGTTTCCTCAACATTTCGATTTTTCTTTTTTTTTCTTTTCATTATATTGTAAAATACCTCCCTAGTTTTATTAAATACATTATATTAAACATACAAAAAAATAATGGAGTCATTTGACATATTTGTAGACGTAGTTGTGTTTTAAACACAGTAAAACGTCAAAAACAGCAAACTGAGAAAAATCCATTAAAAGATTTAAGCACTGAAAAAACTGAATATACCTATTCCAGTTTCCGTAATATTAATGTCGTTATGTTGCTACTTATATATCTTTAAAATTATAGCAATTTTCTTTGAATAGGTGAACATCTAGTTATAATTAAAGGCGTTTATTAAAAACTTATCCAAACAGAAATAATGAGAGAACTGGTGAAAAATGGGAATAACAATTTAAATATCTTTCTTAGAGTGCTTTTAAATATTTATAAATATTATTACAAGACATTTGTAATAAAGATTTATAGCATAGATTAAAAGTTTCGTTAAGAATTTTAAAATTTAAGTTGCAATGGTTCATCAACAGAGTACACAAACCTCGGTCATAACACTTGACGATTTTAAAAACATCCTACTGATTATGTAACGCCGCCTCTCTTTCTGGATAGCTGTTCTGTTTTAAGAATAGCATTTTTTATAATTTAAGGGTAAGTTGGTACTTTGCATTATTATGCCTTTTCCGAAACAAAAATTTTCGTGAATGCAATACAATACCAAATTTTTCTTGGAATGACCTGTATTCATTCCTAGTGTCTTTTGTACTTCTCTTATTGTATGCATTGTACCCATATTAAATTCGCAAACAGCAGTTGTTACAGAGTTTTACACGTTGTTTATTAGCAAATATTTCTGTAGGGAACTTTGCCCAAATCACACTGTGCAAACTGTCATCAGTATTTTGAGTTCCACAACGTACGCATATTTCCAGAAGTTCACTAGATGAAAGCCGTTGACATACTGGTAGAATTTTTTTCCCTACTCTTATTTTGTGACTATCTGGGTTATCCCCGGGGTTATTTGTAATTTAGGGAGGAAATTTTAGAGTAAAAAGAATGTAAATACCAAAGTGGGCGTGGCATTTAAAGGGCTGACGAGATAATGCAAGGTATTTTTGATACACTTACAATCGTCCGATCATCTCAAAACTTTGTACCAATATACTAGAGGTGTCAAAGTATTTTTTAACAAAAAATTGAAAAATCGATATTTTCACCAATAGAAGGGTACCAAGTCCCCTTAAAGATTAATTTTTAGAATTTAATTTATTAAATGCTAGTCACGTTATTTCTTTTTCTGATACTTTAAATAAATTTATCGTCACGTGCATAACAACTAAATAGACAAAAAAAATTTTTTTTTCTTTCTAATGCAGCAGACGATTGGATATTATCCAAAAATATTAAATATCCCTAACGATTTTTTCTATAAATATATATATATATATTTATATATATATATATATATATATATATATATATATATATATATATATATATATATATATATATATATATATATATATATATATATATATATATATATATATATATATATATAAATATATATATATATATATATATCTTTATATATATATATATATATATATATATATATATATATATATATATATATATATATATATATATATATATATATATATATAATACGACGATCAATGTATACATTTGATGTGAAAAAAATATACGTATATTTATAAAAAATCGTAAGGGATATTTTTATAAACAAAATAATGTAGAAAAAAATATTCAAATTAAATGTAATAGGACATGCTAAAGAATAAAGTACAGTTTCAGGAACATAATATATTTTACTGTATTTTAATATTTTTTGGGATAATGTCCAATTGTCTGCCACATTAGCGAGAAAAAAAAAATATTTTTGTCCATTTAGTTGTTATGCAGGTGACGATAAATTTATTTAAAGTACCAGAGAAAGAAATCACGTGACTAGCATTTAATAAATTAAATTCTAAAAATTAATCTTTAAAAATTCACCAAAAATCAGAAAAGGGAGGTAAAGATTCGAAAAAGATCTCATTTTAAAGGAATTTTTAGGATCTTTCTCGTGATATAAATATTATAACCCTCAAATTATTATTTTAAATGCAAACTTAAAACAATTTACTAAAACAACTTAAAAATTTAATTTTAAAATATCTAAGAAGAATTTTTTCAAAAATCTTTCTCAGTGCAACCCTACACTATAAGAAGAATCACCATTCAAAATTTCAGCCCTTTAGGTCCAGCGGTTTCGTCTGTGCGTTGTATGTCAGTCAGTGCGTCAGTCAGTTACAGAACTGTTGTATATATATAGACTAGCTGAAAACCCGCACTTTGCTACGGAGTACATTCAAATTAAATACAATAGTCAATGTATGCAATTAATGCCAAAAAAAAATATATATGTATATATATATATATATATATATATATATATATATATATATATTTATTTATTTATATATATATATATATATATATATATATATATATATATATTTATTTATATATATATATATATATATATATATATATTTATATATATATATATATATATATATATATATATATATATATATATATATATATATATATATTTATTTATATATATATATATATATATATATATATATATATATATATATATATATATATATATATATATATCTAATATATAAAAATGAATGTTTGTATCTCTGTAATTGTATAGAAATCCACAGTTTAGGAGCAACGATCGTGAAATTTTACATACAGGCGTCTTTAAAAACAGCCGAGGGTCTGAAGAACTTCAAAAATCGAAATTAATTACCGTTGATTTTTAATTAATAAAAAACCAACAATTTGTAAGGTGTTACACTTTGTGGAATCACCCCTCTGAATATGGCGTCCACGTTAGGGTTAGCTGGCAAACAGCGAGCGAAAAGATAAAAATAAATAAAATCAAAAAGTTTCAAGTTATATATTAAACCAGAATAATAAATGAAAATAATAATCTTTCAAGTCAGATTTTATAGTCTAAAATAAATCGGATCCAACGGCATATTGACACTCTCACACGCGATGGAAAATTCGAATCAACCACGCTAAGTGTCACGATCTTTTTTAATCGCTACTGCAACCCCCCTAGCTTATGTCTTTGTGTCTATTGAAGAGTTAAAGACTAAGCTTCTATCCTGCTAACTTCCCAAGTAACACAAAACCGTTGGCAAGTCGTTGGCCAACCACTTTCGGGCATGGTTGGCCAACGGTGGTTTTTGGCCGTTGGCGGGAGGTTGGCCCAACGGTTGGCGTTCAGTTGGCCCAACGGTTGGCGTTCAGTTGGCCCAACGGTTGGCATTCAGTTGGCCCAACGGTTGGCATTCAGTTGGCCCAACGGTTGGCATTCAGTTGGCCCAACCATTGGATTTACAGGATTTGGCCGTTGGCGTTCTGTTGGCCCAACGGTGGGATTTGTAGGGAAATGGTTGGCGTTCGGTTGGCCCAACGGTGGGATTTGTAGGGAAACGGTTGGCGTTCTGTTGGCCCAACGGTTGGATTTGTAGGGAAACGGTTGGCGTTCTGTTGGCCCAACGGTTGGATTTAAATGATTTGGCCGTTGGCACGAGGTTGGTCAACAGTAGGCATTCAGTTGGCCCAACAGTCAACTTTGTAGGTAAGCCTACATTAAATTTATTTAGGGCTATTATGCATTTTTCAACCCAGCCAGCAACTCTTTGTTCATCAGGCAAACAGTCAAACTATCCAAGGGTCAATAATTTTTTACATTTTGCTATTTTTCAGCAGATCGTTTACAAAGAGGATTTCCTCTTTTTAAGCAGTTTATTAAGTTCTAGTATTTAGCCACAAATAATTTATATAAAAATAGTATATTCGAAATTCTATTTTGAATATATAAAATAGGATATTAAAGTATATTTATATAAAAATAGTATATTCGAAATTCTATTTTGAATATATGAAATAGGATATTAAAGTATATTTATATAAAAATAGTGTATTCAAAAATGCTTTTTTGAATATACAAAAAGGGAAATCCCCATTGTAAACGGTCTGCTGAAAATTAGCAAATTGTCAAACTATTGACCCTTGGATAGTTTGACAATTGGCCCAATGAACAAAGAGTTGTTGGCTGGGTTGAAAAATGTATAACTCTTTTCCCCAAAAAGTAGTCTGAAAACTGCAAAATTCACTCTTTTATGAAATCAAAAAGTTTCCATAGTTAAATATTAAAATGTACAAAAGCAACAATACATTTTAATTTTAATGTTATTTTTAACAGTTTATATTTTGCTTGACATTGTTTATATAAAGTGTTTTGTTTTAAACACTTTATATCTTTTTAAAGAGAATAAATCTTATAGATTATATCCTTAGTGATATTATAAATCTCATGTCACTATATATATATATATACAATTTATAATATCAATGCTACCTGTTGTTTTTAATCAGTCACTTTACTACATATATAAATTTTTTTAAATAAACACCTTTCCATTATAATCAACTGGTGTCAAATTGCACACTCATGCTAAGTTAATATGACAAATACTTTTTGTAAGATTACCTTTATATAAATATTTTTTTCATTATATATATATATATATATATATATATATATATATATATATATATATATAAACACTTTATCTTCCGATTTGTCTTCAGGTCTGATACAATATATACAAATGAGGTCTGATTTTTTTAAAACTTTCTATAAAACTTTTATATCAATTTTTGGACTTACCTTGTTTAATATTTTAAAACAGCATCTTAATAAAGCATGTTATAGTAATTTTAATAAAACACAACTTTTCATCAATTTTTTTTTATTTTAACAAAAATTTAATAAAATTTAATTTTACATTGTCAGAAATACACAGTTCTTTTATCTCTCCCTCCTTCTCTGTCTTTCGAAAAATGGAAAAATCCCTTTATTAAGTCTTCAACAAATTTTTCCGTTATGACTTCTCCCTGGTAAGCCAGTCCGACAGAAGCTGTTAATATAAAAATAAATTAGTACAGTAAATGAGTCAAAAGAAAAATAGCTATATATGCACCAAACAGTCAAACAAAAATGCCTGATTAAGTTAGTTTTTTTTAATTTTTTAGAAACAAGTTAACTTATTATGAAATCTAACCCTAGTATTTACTTCATAATCAAAAATTTCTTCATGTTGCATGAACTTGTCTTAACTATTACTTCAGGTATGTATCAGTAAAGGTTTATTTATTTGCTAAATTATCAAAGTACAAAATAAAACAACAATTTCAAATATGCAAACTAAATTAACATCAGAGGCAAATTAGACACTGCACAGATCTTTAATAATTTTAGTACATTTTTATTTACATGAATATATCAACTCTCTGAAAACTTACTTAAAATTTAGACATGAAAAATTAAAATATCAAGAGCTATTCGCAGAAATTTCTTTACATTATAGGAACTAATCATCTTAAACTGCTTGCATTTATTTAGCAAAGTTTATTTTCATAAATTAACACAGCAGAAAATTAAAGAATAATTTGAAATATTTGAACCAAATTAAAATTAGAAAAATAAGACATTATAGTATATGATAGATAAGATTAATTTCCACATACATTTTACCAATACAACATTGAAAAAATTAAGGTGAAATTTTCCTTCTCTTAACCACACAGTAAACAATATTTTCTCAGTAAAAGTCAAATTAATTCTGTAGCATCAAAAGCCCAACAGTTTGTAAATGTATGTTTGTCAACACAAAGCTTTTTATGAGCACAATATCTTTAAAAAAAAACCAACACTTTAATAATTTTAGACAATATTTATAACTCCACGAATATAAAAAAAAAATTACAAATGTTTGTACAAAATATCAAACCTACTAATGCCTTTCTATCTACTGAACTTTACAGTATCTATATATTTAAGTTGCTAAGCCAGACCGATTCTTTGGGCTGTCTGGGAGAGAAAACTACTGCATCAATTTATTTCATTTTGGTCTTAAAAAAAAATTTTGATCTATAGATGTGTCAAATATGGTTTTTGTAAACATAATCTCTATTAATTAGCGATGATTTATAATCTAAAATTGTTTTCTGTACATGCTCAGCGACATGTTTAAATCTGGCTTTAGATACTCACTAAGCACGAGGCTGCATAAACTACTGCATAAAATACTGTACTTATTTGATATAACTAAAAATTTAAAACACATTAACATAATGATTTAAAAATACATATTTAATAAAGTGAATCAAATAATACTGGTAGGAAACAAGGGAAAATAAAAAAGAGTGAGGAACAAGAGTTCAGTTTTTACAAATAGGTCAAGAATTCAAAGCAAGTTTTTACCTAGATTCAATCATTCATAAGATGATAACCACACTTCCAGTTCTTTCATTTATGGTACTAATGAGATCAGGACTGGCAGTCAAATAAAAATTTCCAGAATTTCCAATTCTGCATACCAGTTCCTTGAATACATGATCTTATAGACAGCTAAAAATAGAAAAATAAGTCATATACCATGGGATTGTCAAAATACAGTCTTTAATATTATGTACAAACTTTATAATATATATTGTTAAAAATGTTGCTAAAAATGTAAATATTATAATAAGTAGCAGCTAATCAAATGTTAAAGACAAGTGAATTATTTTAATGAGTGATCAGCTTACTTCATAAATAGTCTTTAATATTATGTACAAACTTTATTAAGTATATTGTCAAAAATTGCTTAAAATGTAAATATTACAATAACTAGCAGATAATCAGATGTTAAAGACAAACGAATTATTTTAATGAGTGATCTCCATACTTCATAAATACTTTGTATTGATATTTTACTTTCAAACAAAATATTTAACATCAAATACCTGTTCGAGTCTGAGACAGACAATTATTTTAAACTGAAATAAAATACAATTGCTAAGTTGATAGTAAGGAGAGAAAAATTACTGAAATTTCACCAAAGCAGACAGCTAATTCTATTTTATCCTTGTATTCATAAGCTAGTGATTAACTGACGCTTCTTTATAAATTTGACGATTTAATAGAGTAGGTTTTCTAAATTTATGAAGTAAACTGTGAGATATAAACTTATAAACAACTTAAATACACTCAGAATAAATGTTCAACTTCTTATATAAAATGTTCAGTAAACTTTAATAACAGATATTTGAGCATAAATAAAAGTTTACCATAATGTTTTTATTATAAATACTCTAGTTAGAAATAATCTTACTGAAAGTACAAGGTAAGAATCATCAGTAAACACCAAATTTGATCAACTATTCAATTTAAAACTTTCTGAACGATCCGATTAACTAAAGTAACTCAACCATTTAAAATAAATAACATAAACACATCCATGATTTCAAAAAGTTTAAATACAACCATTCTATAAAGGATTCTAAATATACAAATTACTTATTGTGTTCTAAAAATAGAGAAACAGCAAATACAATTACAGTAGTTAAATTTATTATTTGAGGAAAGCTTTGGCTGTTTTTATAGAAGTTTAACAAAGTATTTTACTTAAATTTACCCAGTTACGCTTCATTTTGATATGCATTTTAGAAAACTACTTGATGCTACTAATTAGCCAAGTACATCATTTTGTTTACTAAATAAAAGTATATTACTAATAAAATAATATACTTACTCTGGAATTCTTCGTAATATTACAATCACGTGGAACATGGAATGGCCGACATCCATTTCTTTTTACTGTTCATTTCTTCTCCACACGTGCAAACAATTCGCCAAACCAGTTTCTGTCATAGTGAATAATGCATTTTGTAACTGTTGGCCCAACAGCTTTAATTTGCAGTTGGGCCAACCATATTTTGTAACCGTTGGCCCAACTGCTTCCATTTGCAGTTGGGCCAACCATATTTTGTAACCGTTGGCCCAACCGCATCCATTTGCAGTTGGGCCAACCACATTTTGTAACCGTTGGCCCAACCGTTTTCATTTGCAGTTGGCCCATCTGAATTTCTGGAATTTCTGCCAACGGTAACCATTCCCCAACGATGCCACGAAAATATGCGGTTGGGCCAACGGTGTGTGTTACTTGGGTTATTTCTCATTTAAAACTCCTCTTACTCCATAAATGTATGTATATTCACCAACCCATAGCAACTTTCCAAAAAACTCATTGCGTATGTTTTTTACTTTACTCAACAGTGTTGTGCATAATCGTGGCGCGTTCGTTAAAACTGTTCATTTGGTACACCGTAAGACTCGGGTTCGAGTCTGGGATCGTGCAAATTTTGCTAAACCTGTATTTTCAGCTTTTTATGAAGGCTTTTTTATTTTAGCTTTTATTTTATTATTTTTTAATTATTATCTTTATTTTATTTTATTATTTTTAAATTATTATTTTTATTTTATTTTATTATTTTTTTTAATTATTTTTATTTTAATTTTTTCAGCTTTTTTATGATGAAAGACCGAATATAGCTGAAATCTGAGGAGTTTATTATACATTTATATATTTTTAATTGGTTTTCATATTATTAATGTGTATAACATTTCGTATGCTTTTTTTTTCTATGTTATTTATACTGTGTTTAGTTTTTTAATGGATTTTGGTAGGTTTATTATAAATTTATATATTTTATGTTTCACTTTCCAGGATTTTTTGCTTCAATGATAAAGGCTAAATCTTTTCTATGTTATTTATACTGTGTTTGGTTTTAAAATTAATTTTGGTTAACAAACATTCATCAATAATTTATTTCTGGGCATCGTATTGCTAACAATTAGGATAACGAACAATTTTTGACGGATGCGTTTCTCGATTCATAGACGTTCAATAGATGTCGCCACTATTTTAAACTTTTAGTATTCCATAAACCAACACTTCCTAAACGTTTGTTTAGGAGGTGTTCCTAAACGAACGGTACATTCAAATTAAATACAATGTCAGTGTATGCAATTAATGCCAATATATATATATATATATATATATATATATATATATATATATATATATATATATATATATATATATATATATATATATAATAAATACGACGATCAATGTATACGATTGATGTAAAAAAAACAAAAAAATATATTAATAAAAAATCGTAAGGGATATTTTTATAGACAAAATAATGTAGAAGAAAATATTCAAATTAAATCTCATAGGACATACTAAAGAATATAGCACAGTTAATGTAGTACAGTTTGAGGAACATATCTTTTACATTATTTTAATATTTTTTTGAATAATGTCCAATCGTCTGCCGCATTAGCAAGAAAAAAAGTATTTTTTTGCCTATTTCGTTGTTATGTGAAGATAAATTTATTTAAAGTAACAGAAAAAGAAATCACGTGATCAGCGTTTAATAAATTAACCTTTTACATGCCAATGTTCCTTTTTTGGAACACCATCTTTAATATTTTTTTAAAAATAAACTGTGATATCTGTCAGTTTGAAAAAATTACCGTATATTATAGAAGGCATGATTGATTTTTTGATTTTTTGATAATATTTTTTCGTAGAAATATTTTAGCGATGAACTTTTGAATATGAATATTTTAGAGTAGAAAATTTCTAAAAATCAGCTTTTTTCACAATTTTTACAGTACGTAAGAAAAAAAATTCTATAAAATTCCTAAACATTCAAATCCACCCAAAAATTTCCCCATCGTACTTGCAAAGGACAAGTTTAACGAGTTAATAAAATAAATTATAATAATAACAAGAAATATTTCCTCAAGACTGCTTAAAAATGCAATGTTCCAAAAAAGGAACATTGGCATGTAACGATATACAAAAGCAGTGATATCACACGTGATCAGTGATTCTGCCGTCAATCAGTGATTCTGCCGTCTGATTACGTAGAAAATTCAGCCGAACTTACAAAGCTGTACGCCCTACAAAAAGGAGACTCTTTAGACGTCGACGCAAATGACATTCGGCAGTTTCTTGGATTACTGTTGTTTAGTGGCTACCACTCAGTACCTGATGAAAATACATATTGGAGCTCTCAGGAAGATTTGCATATCCTAATTGTTAACAATACAATGCCCAGAAATAAATTTCGGATGTTAAAAAAGTATTTCCACATTGTTGATAATAGTAAATTGGAACCAGGAGATAAATTAGGAAAAATTTCTCCCTTTTATAAAGAGGTTGGAAAACATTTTCGTCAATTTGGATTTTTTCATGAAAATATGAGTATCGATGAATCCATGGTTCCGTGTTATGGGCATCGTTCGGCTAAGGTGTTCATACGTGGAAAGCCAATTCGCTTTGGTTTCAAAGTTTGGATGATCTGCTCAGCAAATGGTTATCCTTATGCTATGTCTATCTACGGTAGAAAAAGTTCGAAAAATGAAAATTTGCCACTTGGATCAAAAGTTGTCTCCGAACTATTATCTTTTATTGACAATCCAGAGAAACGCAAAATATTATTCGATATCTTTTTTTACATCGTACAGTCTGCTGACAGATTTATCTAACAAAGGCTTTAAGGCAATCGGCACAGTGCGAGATTCCAGAACGGGACAATGTTCTCTTAAAACAGCAAAATAAATATCGAAATTTCAACGTGGAGAGTTTGATTACCGATGCGATGGAGAAGTGTATATGTGCCATTGGAACGATAGTTTTGTTGTAACTATTACATCAAATTTTATCACTCACGAACCATTAGGAAGAGCAAAAAGATATGTCCGAGCTAAAATAAAAGTCGATTTTCCTTAACCTTACATTATAAAATTATATAATAAAGGAATGAGTGGAGTACACCTGTTGTACCGACTTCCTGGAAGTTATCGACCAAAGTTACGCAGCAAAATATGGTACTTTATTCCTTGATCATAGTGTGGCGTGTAAAAGGTTAAATTCTAAAAATTAATCTTTAAAAATTCACCAAAAATCATAAAATGGAGGTAAAGATTCGAAAAAGATTTCATATTAAAGGAATGTTTATGATCTTTTTCGTCATATGAATTTTATAACCCTCAAATTATTATTATTTTAAATGCAAACTTAAAAAAAGTAATTAAAACAACTCAAAAATTTAATTTAAAAAAAATCTAAGAATTTTTCAAAAATCTTTCTAAGTGCACTCCTACACTATAAGAAGAATCGCCATCCAAAATTTCAGCCCTTTTATTTCCCACGGTTTGGTCTGTACGTTGTATGTCAGTCAGTCAGTCAATCAGTCAGTCAGTCACGGAGCTGTTTTATATATACATATTATTGTTACTATTTTTATATCGTAAAGTTAACTTCATGCTCACGCATTATTTTCCTATGCTTTTTTTTGTCTTTATAATAGCGTAATTTTCATATGATTTTAAACAACAATAATTTTTAACTGGCATTCAATTCGCTGTTAAAACTTTATATTTACACCCTATTTAAAAGAAGTAGGGTGTAAATTTTTCAAAGAGGATGTTTCAACACCCAACTTCAAAGAAGTAGGGTGTAAATTGTAGGGTAGAAAGTTGGTAAAATCAAAATTTTGTGCAATGTATTTAATTTCTCGATTAAAAGTTGTTTTTTTCTAAAAATTAATTTATTTCGCTTGAAAAGCTAAATATTTTATGCACGCGGTTTATATTATTATTACTATCTTTATGTCATAAAGTTAACTTCATACGCGAGCATTATTTTCATATGCTTTTTTTATTATTATCTTTATAATAGCTTTATTTTCATATGCTTTTAAACAACTATCGTTTTTATTCATATTATGTTGGTTTTTTATTAATTAAAAATTAAGGGTAATTAATTTCGATTCCGGAAGTTTTTATTATGTTTATTTTCATATGCTTTTTCATTTACGAATTATTCAAATGTTGGTTAAAAAACTTATATAATTCATACATTTGCGTGAGTTTAATTATTGTAATTAATAAATTTATATTTCTGGAGAGGATGTTTCAGGTTTTAGTGGTACTATGATAA
The DNA here is from genome assembly GCA_907164885.2 of Dolomedes plantarius. Taxonomy (NCBI): domain Eukaryota; kingdom Metazoa; phylum Arthropoda; class Arachnida; order Araneae; family Dolomedidae; genus Dolomedes; species Dolomedes plantarius. The sequence continues at coordinate 45,968,518 of OU015497.1, read as the reverse complement.
AAGGCTGAATCTACCAAAATTCTGAGGAGTTTATTATGGAGAGAAAAGGAATTTAATATGTAGAGGATGTTTATAGGAGTTTAATGGGGAGAGGAGTTGAATGGTTTGCAGCCCTCAATCAAACACTTCATTTTTTAAGAGGCAACGCTAGAGTCATATCATGGTTCTATTGGAAATTTCAGCTAAACCTGTAATTTCAGCTTCTTTTTTTTGCCCAAATGATAAAAGGCTAAATCTAGCTGAATTCTGAGGAGTTTATTATAATTTTATATATTTTTTTATTGGGTTTTCATTTTATTCATGTGTATAAGATTTCACATGTTTTTTCTATGTTCTTTATAACGTGTTTAGTTTTAAATTAATTTTGGTTAGCAAACATTAGACAATTTGACATTTTTACTTTTCAGATTTTAGTGCTTCAATGATGAAAGGCTGAAATTCCTGAATTCTGAGATGTGTATAATATTTCACATATACTTTTTCTATGTTATTTATACTGTGTTGATTTTGGTTAACAAATATTGTTAAAATCCCGGGCAATGCCGGGTACTTCAGCTAGTATTTATATATATATATATATATATATATATATATATATATATATATATATATATATATATATATATATATATATACAGAAGTATTACCTATACTTGTTTACTTGAAAAAATATTAATTGTAAAGAGGATGAAGTTTTGCTTTATATTAAGTTTTGTGCTAAGAGAAAACCAGGTAATCCTTCTCTGTACAAAAGGCAATCTCTCTCATGTCTTACCAATTTTAAGGGTATCAAAAAAAATTTCTGAAGGTAATCATATTTCAATTTTCTTGGCTTAAAGCGTAATAAGCGTAATATAGAACTTTAAGAAAAAAAGTACGAACGTGTTTCTTCGACATTTACAATGCGAGTCTAAAACATTTTTATGATGTCTCTTCAAAGTATTCTCTATTATATATCTGTACTTTAGCTTATGTATTTAGGAAGTATTTTTTTAGTTAGAATCTTCAAAAGAAAATCTCTAAAATTCCCTACATTGTACCCAAAGAAAATTCATATAGTGTTCCTCTGTTCTATTTTCATTGAGTTGTCGTTCGGATTTTTGATTTAGATAAAAATTTAGATTTTTCCCCCTGAAGTAAATACTTACTTATAAAATTATTATCCCCTTATAAGAGAGTAAACATTTTATTTAAAAAAATTAATAAATCCTATAAACAAATGTATTTTGAATTTTTTTTAAAATTCAAAATACGTTTAATTTTAATGTAATGTGCAAATAAAGTTAATTTTTGTTTATAAAGCAAGAAGTGAAACATGCTTGAAATTTTAAATAAAAAATTTTATTTGAAATTTTAAATTTCAGGTAATTTTAAATGAATAGTGATATTTATATAAATATACATTCAGGATAAAATATGAAAATGTATAAAGAAATATAAAAAATTCTCTACTGTTCTGAATTCGCTCAAACAAAGCTATTTTTTTGAAAGCTACCGGCAAAATTGTCAGCTAGAAAAACTAAAAGTATAATATTCTCTAACAGAGACAAGAATCCTTCCTAAGCAGGTTTTAAACCTTAAAAAGGCTAAAAGGGGATATTTTCATAAGATCCACTGTAATTGACTTTTGCACAAAAAATATAGCAACTGCACCTTACGACTACAGTCCTGGAATGGGAAGAATGCATTTTCATAAAAACCAACAGAGTATTAACTTAGTACTCATCAATTTTCACAAACTTATACATACATACATATGTATATGTGCGTATGCGTGTGCGTGTATGTGATTGTGTGCATATGTGTTTATGTGCGTGTGTGTCTATGTGCGTGTGTGTGTCTATGTGCGTGTACGTATCTGTGTCTGTGTGCATATGTGTGTGTCTGTGTGCGTGTGTGCGTGTGTGTGTTAAGTATCTTTATCACCAAAGCTGAATATTTTATTGCTCATTCGGAATTCAAATTTTTCTTAATGCTTCGCGTTACCCTATATTTTACTCAAAAATGCAAAAATTCCATAAGTTATCTTTTGCTGTAATCTTTATTAATCTCTATATAAGGCAAATCATTTCATCAAAATTATCGAAGTCACAGACAGCGGCTGTTCAACACCCAATAATCTCTTTCTAGAACTTTTAAGAACGAAGCATCATTCAGCCATAAATATATTAATCAACTCCCAATTAACCATTAATCATAAATAATTAGCAGGGATACCATAAATCAGTTATAACGCACAATCGATTTATTCTCTTCGTTTAGACACTGGAGTAATTTTTATTCTTCGAATCATCTGGAAGTTTACTTCATTTAATAGGAACCCTGGAAGTTTTGAATTAAATATTCTTAAGAATTCGTAAGATGAAATGTTAAACGAAACTAATACTTCATGCAATAGACCACATGTGAACGACAGAACTAGTATGCTAAATATATTTTTATATTTCCATATCATTTCTTCCCTAGGGATATTTATCTCTCGAGTACAGCTTACAAGTGTTTTCTGGAAATGGTGTTTTGATAAAGATGCGGAGGTAATTGAGTTTCTGCAAGAATGAGCACTTAAGTTAATATCAACAAGTTTATTGTTTCTGTTTGGACGATAATGTAACTCCGAAACATAATAACTCCCAAGATTTTGTTAAAAGTAGTAGACAAACTCATTTATGTTGAATTTTTGGATACCCTGTCAATTGTGGTTGTATAAATCTTTAAAGTTAAGCTAAGATTTAGGAGAGCACGTGTAAAATATATAGTTGTTACATATACTTTAGCACATCTTTAAAAAAACGTAGAATAAATTATTCTAATTACATGTAATCCCTCTCACAGTAAATATAACCTTTAATTTAAACATATTTAATCAATAATATATCTTTAATTAATGATATTTACGTCAATTTTGATCTTTTAAGTTAAAATCAACAAGTTTATTGTTTCTGTTTGGACGATAATGTAACTCCAAAACATAATAACTCCCAAGATTTTGTTAAAAGGAGAAGACAAACTCATTTATGCTGAATTTGTGGATACCCTATCATCGTGGTTGTATAAATCCTAAAAGTTAAGGTAAGATTTAGGAGAGCACGTGTAAAATATATAGTTGTTACATATACTTTAGCACATCTTTAAAAAAACGTAGAATAGAATATATATAATTACATGTAATCCCTCTCACAGTAAATATAACCTTTAATTTAAACATATTTAATCAATAATATATGTTTAATTAATGATATTTACGTCAATTTTGATCTTTTAAGTTAAAATCAACAAGTTTATTGTTTCTGTTTGGACGATAATGTAACTCCAAAACATAATAACTCCCAAGATTTTGTTAAAAGGAGTAGACAAACTCATTTATGCTGAATTTGTGGATACCCTATCATCGTGGTTGTATAAATCCTAAAAGTTAAGGTAAGATTTAGAAGAGCATGTGTAAAATATCTTTTATCATATACTTTATCACATACTTTAGCACATACTTTATCATATACTTTAGCACATTTTTTTAAAGTAGAATAGAATATGTATAATTGTATGTAATCCCTGTCATAGTTAATATCACCTTTAATTAATATATACTTAATTAATAATATTTACGTTAATTTTGATCTTTTTACGTAACAAAATACTACCCATAAAGCTACCCATAAAGCCTATTCAACCCGGGTCTCTTAAAGTGTTCACTTTTCTTCGGATTCATAACCCAACATTTCATTTGCTCTTTTACAACTTAATACTCTCTTTTTGGCCTTCTTTTCCTTCAATTTGTCTCCTTCCATACTTGTATCGTCATTTGAAGTATCATTTGTAATGAGTCGTTTGACAACAAGTAAACCTCACTTGTGACAACAGGCAAACTTAAAACTATTACAGTGTCATTTATGTGAGCCCGAAAGACATTTCTAACTGGATGCAGTAATGTAAAAGTGTCCATTTTAAGCCTCTTTCCTATACGTTCCTTTGACATAATTGTCGACACATTCTTAAGATGACCTCCATTATGAGTTACCATTTTGTGGTGTCGTTTTCTGCCCACTTCTTTTAGTTACTCGCTTGGCTAACTAGTAAAATCATAAATGGACATGAGCCCGAATCATAGACGTTTCACCATTTCCCCCCCTGTTTATCTTTAAATATGTACATATGTTTTTTATTTGCATCTTGGTAGTATACTCTACTTCATTCATAAAATTTTACCAAAACTCCCATTTCTCTCATTCCATTGTCTCAATGTACCTCTGCTTACTTTGATAACTTATTAATGACAGGCATATAAAGACAAACCTTCTAATAAATCTTATTTTTTTCCCAATGCGGAGGCACTTGTCGTCAAACATTCGCATTTACTACGCCACAATTTTACTGCCGATTTTATTATGGGGGCACCATATATGCGGACAGTATTACACCCTATGAAGGGACGACACGAACAGAGGCATTTTTCATGGCGCGACGCCAGGATTCGATTCGAGCACCCTCAGCACCGAAACCAGCGCGCTGTACCACTGGGCCGCTACAAGCCCCCCTTTCTAATAAATCTCGAAATGCCTTAGACTCTGACTACTTCTTTATAATATAGATGAGTGTGTAGAGGATGAAGAAAAATGATTAAATAATGTAATAATTTTCTTTATCTTATGCATACATATCAGCTATTTCCTTTTAGGTTTGGAGACATTCCGTACCACAAGAGAATTTAGATTTGTTTTTAAATCTCAAATGCAGTAACCTGAAAATTCTATAAAAGTCCAATCGATAGAATATAGAGAAACTCGCACACACTCTCATATATAACAGTCTCTCCTTCACATCAAATGTAAATTAATAGGTACGGAATAAAACGTAGAACTGTCTGCTTAAATAGGCTCTTCGTTTCAACCGTCACTTCTCAAAATTATCGGGGTAGGGGGAGTTTGCCAATGAAATACTGTTATATTCTTTTATATTGATTTGTGTACTGTATCTTATGATATTTTTGACTTTCTGTTTCCATATGTGGATCTCGGGGCCTTAGGATATTTTTTGGCTAGACCTGCATCCTATTCAGAAAGTTCCCCCTTGAGTGACCAACTCTGTTAGGCCTTCTGATGAAGAGGCCGGTCGATTGCCTCGTTATTTTGCTTCTAGTGTTTTGTATTTTCTATTATTGTCTCAAATGATCTGCAGTTTGAATTTTTAAGAAATCTGTATTCGTATAGAATTTATGGTAGGGTCCCAAAATGGGTGACTTCGTGCCTAATGTGGATAACTCTTGCTTCTTCCGTGTATGAACATCCAAGCCGTATGTTAAGCTAAATTACTGCAAGTATTTAAATCCTCCTGAAACGAGTATTCGATATAATATGCGAAATGAAATATATATTTTTTAAACATCATTGTAATTTTTAATCATGTATAAAAAAAAAAATTCTCGAAATGAATTTCGAGAAATTTTTCATCACACAGAAAATGAAAAAATTTTGTTAATGACTTAACAAATGAAATTTATCTGTTATAATGCATATTTTTATTGAGTCTGCATTACAATCATTTATGAAAAATATAATAGTTGTTTTTATCTAGCATTACTGTGCATTTTTCGCAACATAGACGAGTGCTTTTTTGCAGATTTTTCATTTTGATTGTTTTCCAGCTTGTGAAATAAAATTATCCATGCCGATCTGTATTCACTACTGGTCGTGGTTCTAAACAAATTGTCTAATCCGATTCAGATTTATGTGTTTTCATCAACGCAATAATAATATGACGTAGGAATTCTCACTGGAACATTTGTCCTTTCATTTCTCTATGGGATTTCCGTACTGCTACGACATCCATGTTTAATGTGTTGGTAAAAAAAAGTAAACCATAATTTTTTACTTTTTATTCTTGGCTTGTTTTCTTCAGAAGTTTCATGATCTCCGAGTGAAAGTACATTTGGAAAAGTTCATACGGATATTTCATTCCCGGAATCTAACCCGGGTCTCTTAAAGTGTTCACTCTTCTTCGGATTCAATACCCGAGATTTCATTTGCTGTTTTACAACTCTTTTTGGCATTCTTTTCCTTCAATTTGTCTCCTTCCATACTTATATCGTCATATGATGTATCCTTTGTAATGAGCCGTTTACTTTTCTTAATGAGCCGTTTCTTCTTCTCAAGATTGCTACCATCCCGCTGTTTGGCTTTTAGTTAAACTTGTCCAAAAACATCCACTGGAATCATTTCACATAAATTATTACCTGCAATATTTGCTTCCTCAGTTACTTAACCAGTATTGTGGGCAAACAGATAATGCTGCCTTCATCTGATTATTCATCAGAATCCAAAGATTGCACATCTAAAGCCGTAATCTATAGCTTATTGAATTGTGCAAAACGTTTTGTCTATGTTTTAAGATAAAAAAATAGCTTTAAATAAACCTCTCTTAGTGAAAATGTGTCTGGGTACCACCTGATCATTTATTCTTCACAGAAATAGATATACAGATCATGAATCAGCAGTAACAAACGCGTGTTCCATATGGCAGACAGGTGGTTAAATCCATCTAGTCAGAAGACGTCGTCTTCCTTTTTGGGACCTTTCAAAATAAATTCTTAGAAATCAGTGTTAAAGTATTTCATTTGATTTTCTCTTAAAATGCAACATTCACAGTGTTATTGCTATTCATTTTTCGTGAAAAGCAAGTTAATCACATATATACATTTTTTATTTTTCTGAAGTTTATCTTACTAATGTAAATCGAACTTGTAAATTTTAGACAAATAAAACTACGCACCAAGGGCTAATGCAAATTGGACACAAATTGATATGCATACAGGTTTCGACGGAAAATGCAAAATTTTAAAGTTTGGTGACCAATGAATGAACTTCTGACAAAGCAGCGCAACTTAACTGCGCAACTGGCAGGATATTAAACAGGAGAAATTTCGATTCCAGGTCATACATTCTTTGCGAATTTCATTCCATGTACTGAGGTAGACATTAACTATGCATTGTATACAGGTGCGCGAACAATATGTGCAGATGTCAGCATTTGAGAGAGAACGTGTAGTTGGGCTCAAAGAATAGTCGACCTGGTATGTCACTGACTGGAGTAGAATTATCTTCAGCGATGATTCCCGCTTCGAATTGAGCGCCGATGACCAGCGAATGCGTGTCTGGAGATGCCCCGGACAACGGTGTGATACCAACCTGACTGTCTTCCGCCATACGAGCGGACAACCAGGAGTGATAGTCTGGGGTGCCATTTCATTTCATAGCAGGACCCCTTTGGTTGTCATCCGCGGAACCCTTACAGCACAGCGGTACGTCGACGATATTCTACGCCCTCTTGTGTTGCTCTTCATATCACGCCATCCTGGACTTACATTTCAGCAAGATAATACCCGCCCACACACGGCGAGAGTTTCTACTGCTTGTCTTCGTGCTTACCCAACGCTACCCTGGGCAGCTAGGTCACCGGATCTCTCCCCCATTGAGCTCGTCTGGAGCATTATTTGCAGGGCCCTCTGACCAGCTCGGGAATTTAACGATCGAACTCGCCAATTGGACAGAATTTGGCACGATATCCCGCAGGAAGACATCCGCCACCTCTATCAATCAATGCCAAGCCGAAAAACTGCTTGCATAAGGCCAGAAGTGGACTAACGCGTTATTGAATTTTTGAATTTGTGAAGCTCTTTCCCTTGAATAAATCATCCAATTTTTCTCGAATTGAAATCATTTGTTTTTCTGTACATGTACATTACATATACTGATTTTCGTCCCATTCGGATAACTCCTTCTTGGCGCATCTTTTTTTTGTCTAATAGTGTATTGACATGACTATAAAATATAGGAATTTTAAAATTGTCCTTCTGAAAAGAAATCACAGTATACTTTGTACCGTGAAAATACAAGTAAGAAAAACAATTTATATGTATATATATATTAATATAAGGTTGAGAAAATAATTATAATTGACGATTACCAAAATAGGAAACTGGGAGATTAATAGGTTAAATTCATCAATTATTGAGAAAGGTTGCTTTCATTTCAACTTGTGAATACTCTACACAACAATGTAAAACTTAAGAAACATGGGGTTATTGTAACGTAAGCTTATTACTCTGTTAATGGAATTCTTTTCATTGTTGACGGGAGTATTGGAACGAAAAAAATAGAAATTCCTAATGAAACTACATTTAAATAAGTTTTTCTTAGTTAATACAAATTAAATTAATGTTATTAAGATTAGTTTTTGTCATGCAAAAATTTAGAAAATGTTCTTGATTTGAGATTATTCCTCTAAAACTTTAAGGAGTAATTTTTATTCGGACAGACTCCATCTATTTTCGATGATATTAACGTATACGTGGAAATCTAATTATAGTTCACGTCCGTTCCTTGGATTCTTAATATCTGCAGCAATGATTACAAGAAAAATAATTTTCTCAAATAGAATAAAACTCGATAATAGAACAAGATGATAAAACTTACAGTACAAAGTTCCATTTGCGAAATTGTGCTATTCTTACATAAAAAAAAGAGTTGACATGTAATTTAATTTACCTCTACATTCTTATATTGGAGCTGAGTTATTTAGCTCCATGTAAAATTTCCTCTGCGTTTTAAGTACGAAAGAATGTTAATTGTAGGAGAAAAGGGAAATCGATAGTATAATATGCAGCATGGAGAAGCAACAAAGAACATTTCAGTTATCTTATTACTCTTAAACTTATTGCGCATTGCATTCTTGCCTTTGCATTGAATAATATTTCTATGAAACCACAGTATTTTCCTAGCGAACATGCATTTTTAATAGCTAGGTGTGTATCCGCAAGGTAGGATATCATTACTCTGTGTTTTGTAATGTTTTACACTCTTAGCTTTTTTACCGTAGAAACAAAAATTTTGAATGTCAGCTGAGTATTGTAGTAGAAACTACATTTTAATGACAAGGAAAGCAACCAATATTTCTAAGTGCAAGAAACTGCACACATATTGCACAGTGACAAAAAGAAACTTCTTAAGTAAAGTAGTAAATTAGAGGATTTCTATAACCTTATTAATTCTTTGAGGGGGCGCCGTTTGCACAGTGCAAACGCCTAAATCTAGTGTTTTTTCACTTCCATTCAATGTATTCCAGTTAAATGAGCAGAAAAATGCTATTACTGCCATCTATTATCAGTTTAAAGAAGGAAAAACATTTTGTAACCTTCAATTGGAAAATTTTTCAAGATTATTTAGGTTAAAAAATAGCGGGGGAAAATCTGCACCATGCAAACAATGAAGGTTGTTGCCCCTGAAAGATTTAATGGTCTGTATATGCTCCATCTGAATTTAGCCAAAACACCTATTTTAGTTTTCCTAAGTTCATTCGTTTGAAAATTACACTAGAGATACTACACTAGCCCAGAGGTATTTCTAAGATACTTTTCAGTTCCCGATAATAATTTGGTCGCATCAAAATGGCAACCATGGCATCTGAAATAGAATTTTCTCTGTTTATATTGATGTGCCTCAAAGTTATAATTTTGTAATAAAGCATGTGGTACTGACGTACAAACTGCTGCTACTAATTTTTTAACGAAAGTTTTTGGATAATATTTTTTGTGATGTTATGGAACATGTAATCGAAAAAAGTGATCTATTATTACACGTTTTTCTATGAGAATAACATAAATTTATCAAAACAAAGGTGGGATGATAGGGTAGGAATTTTACTGCGACTAGATACAAATCAAATCTGAAAATCTTTAATGATGCTTAATGGGACAAAATACTAAAGGGATGACTATAAATAAGAGGAAAAGACCATAGTCGTAATGATTTAGAAATAACTGGTGCACATGATCGTCTGCAGGTGGTCAAACTGAAGCAGACATATAAGGAATTATTAGAGGATTTCTATAACCTTATTAATTCTTTGAGGGGGCACCGTTTGCACAGTGCAAATGCCTAAATCTAGTGTTTTTTCACTTCCATTCAATGTATTCCAGTTAAATGAGCAGAAAAATGTTATTACTGCCAGCTATTATCAGTTTAAAGAAGGAAAAACAGATTTTAACCTTTAATTGGAAATTTTTTCAAGATTATTTAGGGTAAAAAATATCGGGGGACTACGGCCAATCAGAAATCTACTGCAGAAATCTACGGCCAATCAGAAACCTTGGCTTATAATGATGATGAAACACGTAAACGTAAATGAAGTTCAAACGTAACAGTTATTTTAATTTTTCAATAGTTTTATAATAATTCCTTCTTTCGCAGTCATCCTTTTTTTAACTTTAATTTTTTTTATTTTTTTTGTTACCCATCTGCAAAAACTATTTCAAACTTGAGCATGTCTTTCAGTATATATTGACAAAAAAGACAATTATTATTACTCGGGAGGAGTATATTGTTCAGATGTGCAAAAAGACTTTGCGCGCGTTATCGCTACAGAAATTACGAAATCAAAAATCTCGTAAGGTGTCCGACCACGTTCGAATCATCATTTTCGAAAAAAATCTCAAAATTTTTTTAATGTCTCATATTAAAGATACATCTTTTAGCTTTCAAAAACGGTTTACAGTTTGTTTCTAGAGTCATTAGAAACTGAGATACAGCTGTTTAATTATCAGCTGTTAAACCGGAAGTGCGCATTTATATAACCGGAAGTTGGTAGTTTTAAAAAGAAAAAAATAGTAAACAGCCATTATTCCTCTTAATTTCATTAAATAAATCTCTGGGACATATTTCTGAATGTATATCAAATCACAAAATACATCTGGCATGGAATTATTTATAATGTTTGAGGGTTTTGTTTGTGTGGTAACTTTGTTGAAACTGTTTACGAATGTTTACTTTTGATCGCATGGTAATTTTCATTGTATTTTTGGTAATATTTCATCGTTTAATTCATATATAATACTTTTATTTACAGTATTATTAAACTTACTTTATGTTATAATGCCTATGTTATGTATGGAATTAAAAAAGCAGAGCATACATGCTGCTGCAATTTTACTGGTTCATAGTCTGGTATGGTACCAGTTGGTGCATACCGCATATTTGAGAGATCTATCGCAGCATATAACCTTCAATCAATATGCTGAATACTATGGTGATGGCGACACTAAAAGTTTTTTAACTGTTAAAAAGTTTATGAAATCAAAGGGAAGGTAAAAAAAGCTTGAATGCATTGGGCAGATACAGAAAAGAGTCGGGAGCCGCCTTCGCAAGTTAAAAAGTTGTACACCTGGACTAGGTGGAAAAGGTACTCACAGACAAATTTATAGATAAGATTCAAAATCATTATGGAATTGCCATTCGCAGTAATGTTGAAAGAACTAAATCAAATGCAACAAGCTGTGATATATGTCTTATTTCATTGCTCTTCAAATGCCTCCCATCCTATGCATGGCCAGTGTCCTCGAGGACCAACAAGTTGGTGCAAAATTCAACGTGCTATAGCATCAGGAAATACTATTAAAGAAATATCACCTGGTTTACCACAGAACATATTAAATATTGTAAAACCTGTCTATATGTAATTGTGTGACAAAGAATTATTAATGAAATGTTTGCATGGAAAGACTCAAAACGCAAACGAATGTTTTAATGGTATTCTGTGGTAGATAGTCCCCAAAACTACATGTATCACTGGAAACATTGAGTTTGGGTGGAAGTATTGCTGTAATACAGTTTAATCATGGGACTATTGGCAGTTTTCAATGCATTAAATATCAATCCGGGATACTTTACGATAAAATATTATGAAATGTTAGACAGTGTTCGTCTTAACGATTTCAGTGAGAAGCTCTTCACACTTTTCAAAAATGCAAAGGATAAACAATAGAGGAGTCAGCAAAAAAAGTACACTATTACTGAGCTCAAAGAAGGTGTATGCTACAAAGCTTTTAAATTTTTGGCAACTGCTGTGTTTTTAAGGTTATCATTTTTGGTAGTTAAAACTTTAAATTGAATTTCTAGAAAACTGACTGAAAAGTCTCAGCTGGAATTCTAACTGATTTTTATACTGCTGTCGATAAAAAAAAGGTAACATCATCTAAGAAAACCAATTCAGAAAAAAAATAAATACTTTATCATTACTGTTTTCATTTTTCTTGATTTAGAAATTTGATTAGGAAGAACAATTTTGTAACATAACTTTCTCTGTGAACGGTGCATCGGACTAACTTCTTAAAGTTTTATGCCTAGAAATCTCTCCTTATCTTCACAGACAACTGTTTAACTATACAGGTCTCAAAAACCTAAGTCTCTTTACAGTAGTCTATTACTAGTCAGTAGTTTTAGGTCTATTTAGATTCCATGCAGAAAAATAATTGTTACTCTATAAAAACAATCTCTCTAATTCAAGAGCGTACGCCAACTAATTCGCGTACAGATATTCCAACAACCGTCCTTTCTTTGGAATATCCATGTCTGAGGCTACGGCCACACGAGCGTTTTTTCACGCAGAAACGCAGCTTGAAAACAAGCTGTAAAATATAGATAAGCTGCAGTAACGTACGCGTGGCGACACGCAGCTTTTTTTCACGCTGGCAGGAGGCTATCTGTCGCGTCCTCAAGGTCGCCCGCTGGAGGATAGAACCAGACCTATTTTTCAAGCTGGTTTTCAAGTTCAGGCTACGGCTACAAGAGCGTTTTTTCCCGCTGCGTGAAAACACTTCGCTGGTAGTATTGAAGACGTGTTTACACGAAGATAGGAAGATAACTGTTTCTGTTGTTGGTATATTCTTGTGATCTCGTAATTTCTGATATTTAAATTTTTGATATTTAAAATATAATGGAATACTACTTGGAGAGTGAACTTATGATTATTGAAATCGAAAAATATCCATGTCTTTACGATACACGGAATAAGGATTTCAAAAACCGGGAACTCAAAAGAGATACTTGGATAACTGTAACAAAGAATGTTATTGGTGAAAAATGGGACCAGGTACGCTAAAAGAGAATAAGTAATTTTGATAAGTAGTAATAAAAATTCAATTTTATTTTTTTAAGTTACAAGTTATAACCTAAGTTGTAAGTAGGTGATAGTTATAACTAGACCGCGGATTATATACAATTGCATACAATATTTACTGATTTGCATGGGTCTTTCTATTAAAAATATTATAAATAAAAACTGCATTCGCTCCAGAAAAAATACCTTCTGTAATAGCTATATCCCAGTTTTACACATCTGGACAGCAACAAATACCTTTTAAGTATGTTCTTTTGGTCAGGTAAGTAATATTCAGATCAAAAATATTAATGCCTATTTCTATTTTAAGTGCATATTTATATTTTTAAGTACATATAAGTACATATTATATTAAGTACGTATTATTTTAAGTACATATGTATTAAGTCGCCGGTTCAATTAATAAAACACATAGCGTGTTAAAAGCATTTTCATTTATTGAAAATGAATTCATGTTGCACTGGAAAGCACAAACAAAAGAATGAGCTCGCGTTAAAGAACACAAACGTGTGCCCGGCTTGTGTGGATTTTCAAGCTGCGTGAAAAGACGCAGCGTGAAAAAACACTCGTGAGGCCGTAACCTTACAATTATCTAGTACTGCATGTATTGAGTAGTATTTCTTCTAAATTCGTGAATTGTTGCACAGGGTCTTTAGCAAATCACTTGACCTAATAAGGTGTTGTGTAAACATGGACACATGCACACTTTAAAATTTAGAAAAGGTTAAGATTAAAGTGAATATTCGAGGCGCATTTATTATTGCGCCAGGATATAGTTGGAAAAATTGAAGTTTTGAATATTTAGTAAATTGTTTGCAAGAGATTAAATATATTTTTTAACATTATTTAATAATGAAATTTCTTAGAGATATATTGGGTATTTTCTAAAAAATATATAATACACTCATGGACAAAAAAATTAGCGCACCAAGAAATAATTGCGGGATCGTAACGAAACATACAATGAAGGTACATGTCGGGGAGATATGCAAATGATTAGAAATGCAGCGTGATTGCGCATTACGTATAGCCGGTAGAGGGCGTTGAACATCGTACTCTGTGGAGTATAAAACAGGTAACCAAAGCTTGTTTGAGTGTGCTGAATCATTTACATTGGAAGAGCTGAGATAGACATGCCATTACGCCGTGTTCGAAGACAATATAAGCAGTTGTCGCAGTTTGAGAGGGGGAGAATCGTCGTTATGATGGAAGCTGGGTGGTCAGCTAGGCGAGTAGCTCGTCAATTAGGCCGCTCTGATTGTGTTGTGAGGAGGTGTTGGGACCAGTAGACCCGAGAGATGTCATGTACACGAAGACCAGGCTCAGGACGCCCTCGACAGACCAGTCGTCGAGAAGACCGCCACATCGTAAGAAATGCACGCGTACAGCCAACTGCTTCATCGGCCGCCATCCAGGCACAGGTAGCACCTTCACTAGGGGCCTCTGTGTCTTCTCGAACCATACAAAGGCTCCTGGATGAAGGACAGTTGGTATCGCGGTGCCCATCACGTGTGCTGCCCTTGACGCCCACCCATCGACGCCTCCGTTTGGAGTTTTGCCACGCACGAGGAAACTGGACTGCAGCGGAATGGAACCAGGTCGTCTTTAGCGACGAATCCAGATTCAATCTCGGCAGTGATGACAATCGTGTTCGTGTGTGGAGATCCCGTGGTGAACGCTTCAATCCTGCCTTTGTTGTACAGCGACACATCGCTCCCACAGCTCGTGTGATGGTATGGGGTGCCATTGCCTACAATACACGGTCACCCCTAGTATTGTTCCGTGGCACCATGACAGCCCAGCGGTATGTTCATGAAATCCTGCAACCACATGTGTTGCCACTCATGCAACGGCTCCCAGGAACCATTTTTCAACAAGACAATGATCGGCCTCATACGGCAAGGGTGTCACAAGACTGTCTCCGCACTGTTACTACCCTTCCTTGGCCTGCCCGATCCCCAGATTTGTCTCCAATCGAGCATATCTGGGATCATTTGGGACGACGTGTTGGGCATCCCACGAGTTTGAACGAACTAGAGGCAAGGTTACAGCAAATATGGAACGAAATGTCTCAAGACATCATACAGCACTTGTATGACTCAATGCCCGATCGTATCGCATCGTGCATTCGCGCTAGAGGGGGTCCAACGGAGTATTAACTCCTCCGTTCTTTTGCCTTTTTCTCTGAAATAAATTATCCTTTTTTTATTTTCTTATCATTTACTTATATCAAAGTAGTCATTACGTATGTAAAATTTTGTTTCATTTTGACGACTCATTCTTGGTGCGCTATTTTTTTTTGTCCATGAGTGTATATCATTATTACCTAACTAAAAATAAATTTAATACGAACTAGACTAATTCTAAAAATCTAGGAATCATAACTAATACCAAACAATGATTTCTAAGAAGTTTCCACTAATCAACGAAATTGCACCTAAATTTTTAAAGATCAGACTATTTATTTAAAGCGTCTAAATTATTGCATTTAGACATCATTCCTCTAACTGTTGTTTTTCAAGTATAAATTATCACAGATTTATTTTTCTATAAATTATTTTCATTATTTTGATTAAATATAGGGAAAGTAACAAAATATAAAATGTACGAGGAGTATGAAAAACATATTAATATTTGAATTTTTTAAATTTAGAAATTCGAAGCAACGAGAAAGTACATTTTTCGTTTCATCATTTTCATATGATTTATAGCTACATGAGTACAAATAATGTTACCACATACTGTTAAAATATACTATTTTGTTCCCATTTAGAAAAAAAATTCCAAAACATTTCCAGTTTATTATGCCATAAAGTTAAAAAAATAGCATATCTATAGAAATAAAAAAGCTAGAAACAAATATTTATAACTCTAATTGTTTTCCGGGAGAATCATATACGTGACTTTTTTTACCATGAAAGCATTATCAGAATCAAAATTAATACTTCCAATAAAATGTCCCATTGAAAAACAGAAAATTAAAGCATGAAGATAAAATGGAATAAAAAAGCACGAAACTTTCAATTAATAAATTGAAGCGTTCTAGTGGACGAAAAAATAAATAAAAATGCAATTTATTTCCTCCTATGAACATATATTTGTCGAAAGAGAAATTTTTAGTCACTTTTTTTTATTAAAACAAAATTTCTCTTAGCGATTATTAGAATGTTTGTTTTTTTAATGGTCCATACCTAATGTAACCATAATGAGTTGTAAATATGATGAAAAAAATCGATGGATTTCGCATTTTAGCTAATGGTAACAGTCGAAAACAGATTTTAGCAAACATTTAGTGAACATTAAAGATTTGAGGGCGCGTCTATCAAGGAAAAACAACACAAACCTTCTTCAAAGTTTTGTAGCCAGCTGTTTCATAAAATCATCAATTCTTTTTCTTTTTATATGTTAACCAATCTACAATAATGGCGTCACTTAGAACAGGTCCAACATTTCTGCTAGGTGGTTTCACTGTTAAAGGTGAGTGATCAAGAAATCCCATGTCTTGCCACTGAATATAAACGTATTTAGATTTCACTCTCGGTTCTATGTATCAACAATTAAAATATGACCCAAATAACACTATTCAACATTTAGAATTTGCACACATACTATGACTCATAATAAATTATCAGTCATATAATACATAGTTATGTATGAAACTCAGTTTAGAGCATAGCAATGATCAAATATGACCAAAATCGCTGACTTTTCTTTTCCCCCTGGTCTGAGTTTATTTTATGTTATTTATTCAAATTGATTTCCGATTTAATTCTGCTTATATTAGTCTTGTGAAAAACTTTATTTCATCTGCAAGCTAATTTTCAATCTTGGTACAACGAGAACCGTCAAACATCAATAACATTTACCCTTGACTTTCACCTTCTCAACTCAGTATTATCCAACGTGGTCGTCAGTTGCTACTGACAACCATGTAAGTTCTCGTGACACCTTGTCTTCCTCCCCTCCTTAGCAGTATTGCATTCTAGAAGAAACAATCTTTTGTAAATGACAAGATACTGAGTACGAATTTACGTAGGTGTTTCATAGGTAATAATCATGACGCAGATCTGATAACTGATAATTTGAATGTCCCGACTCATAAATTGATGCTTTTTTTTTATAGATTTCCTACTTTTATCCCTTCTAGATAATTGAGACTACCATTTCTATGCAACCACATTTCATGTCATCAAGTACAAACAGGAATGAGGACCGACCAATTTTCGTACTGTATACACTGTCCAAAAAATAACGATTTTAAGAAATACTTAAACTTAATTCATCAGTTGCACAGAAGTTATAATTATATCATATTTAGAGCAGAGAATAACAATTTTCAAAATTGATCATGGCTTAATCTTTATGGTACCGTAAGATGGGGTTACTTTGTGACGGATTTTAAGGGTTTTCCTGTGCCAGCCGATCAGTTTTAAAAGCAACCGAAAACAAGCAATAGCAAAACATTGGTACATCCTCTCCTTCTGTAGTAATGTATTACGCTATCCGGGATCTTAATTACCATTGAGAAATGAAGATAAAATGTGCCACAAAGTTGCCCCGCCGAGTGAGGCTACTTTGTGACATCTGTTTTTTTTTTTGCTTTGAAATCCAAGAAAAAAAATTACTTGACACAAAGTTAGACAGTAAAACGCTTATCAAAAAATTGATTCACAATTATATATACCTATTACATACCCTATACTGCTCCTCCCAGTAGATTTTTTCCAGATAGCCAATACTTTTTTTCTCTCCAGTCGTATTTTAGAGGACGGAAAAATGCAACATTGAACGGATGGAGGAGATGGGCCGACTTTGTGGGTTATTATGGGACAGTGTCAATGTGTCACAAAGTAACCACGTCACCTTTTGATATTTAGGTTATATTCTCATATCTCTCAGAAATATCACTACACAAAAGTTATATTGCTCCACAATCTAACCAACATATTGGCAATTAAAAATAATTACCTGCATTAGTTGGTTGTATAATGTGTTAGCCTTCAGCACACAAAGTTTCCGAAATTTGAGTCAATGGCTCAACAACAGGTTTGAACAATACACTGGCCAGCAAAGAGGAATGGCGCACAGAAGCTTCGAACTCTGGCCACTATGTGTCTCTGTATGTTGGAAAAGTTGTTGGCGCTGTTCTTTGCCTCTCCGGTATCACGGGCGAAATACGAAAAAATTACTATGTGTCACAAAGTTACCCCTGTAGTCACAAAGTCTTACGGTATTTATAAACTTGAAATAACTGTTCATAGCTCACGACTTTTTTTTCAGAAGAAGGAAATGATCATTCTTTTTGTGGGTTTTTAGATTTTTACAAATTTTTGAAAAGAATAACAATTCCAAAGGTAGAATTTAATCACAGAATTGGCTAAAAATTGCACATTACAGTTAGCAGTATTTTATAGTTTCCCTTAAAAATGAGACAATCCGAAGCCCGAAAAATATAGAAATTTTCAATGATTTATCAGAAATTCTGTATCACTTTTATTTTTATTCCAAGTTTAACTTTTCCACAAAAGGGGAGTATGTATGAATAAAATTGGATTTATGTCCGTCTGTACAATTTTAAACCCTGATCTTTAACAAATCTGGCACCCTGCCGGAAAGGAGAGCTACCATGAAACGCGGACACCCTATCTTTTTTTTCCGTCTTTATCCGTTTCTTTGACTTTTGTAGGCGCAATATTAAATTACTATCGTACCAATGAGCTAGATAATTCTTTTTCAGAATTATTTCCTAGTAAAAATAATAAATTATCTATATTCCAGTAGTACATTTATGCAATTCGAATAGCTGAAGAAAGGGACATAAATCATGAATTTAAAAATTTTCCATCCCTATAAAGTAATTCAAATATTCTACTTTTACAGTTTCGAGCTAATCTCGAAATATATATATACACAGTTTATATATATTTCGAGATTTTTATAGTTCGAGGATAATTTGATCATCGATTTTTACAGTTCGAGGAATGCTCAGATGATCTAGATACAAAATGTCCGACCAATAAATTAAGACTGCTGGTATCTAACACTAACACTAACACTAACAAACAAACAAACAAACAAACAAACAGGCAAACAAACACACACACACACACACACACGGGTGTATATATATATATATAACTAGCTGAAAACCCGCACTACGCTACGGAGTACATACAAATTAAATACAACGGTTAATGTATGCAATTAATGCCAAAATATATATATATATATATATATATATATATATATTTATAAAAAAATCGTAAGGGATACATTTATAGACAAAATAATGTCCAATCCTCTGCCGCATTAGCAAGAAAAAAACGTATTTTTTTGTCTATTTAGTTGTTATGCACGTGACGATAAATTTATTTTAAGTACCATAAAAAGAAATCACGTGATCGGCATTTAATAAATTAAATTCTAAAAATAAATCTTCAAAAATTCACCAAAAATCAGAAAATAGATGTAAAGATTCAAAAAAGATATCATTTTTAAGGAATTTTTACGTTCTTTCTCGTGATATAAATTTTATAACCCTCAAATTATTATTTTAAATGTAAACTTTAAAAAAGTTACTAAAACAGCTTAAAAATTTAATTTAAAAAAATCGAAGAAGAATTTTTCAAAAATCTCTCATAGTGCACCCCTGCACTATAAGAATAATCGCCATGCAAAATTTCAGCCCTTTAGGTCCAGCGGTTTGGTCTGTGCGTTGTATGTCAGTCAGTGAGTCAGTTACCGATCTGTTATATATATATATATATATATATATATATATATATATGTGTGTGTGTGTTTGTGTGTGTATATATATATATATATATATATATATATATATATATATATATATATATATATATATACAGTGACACCCCGATTTAACGTAACCCGTATTTAACGATTTCCCGCATTTAACGTTTTTTTCAGTGGGAAAATTTGATTGAAATTTTCCTACAATAGTTAGAAAATGTGATGAAAGAAAAAGAATATTTCTTATCAATTAGCAAAATACTCGGAATCCCCCAACTCTTTGTCCTTTCTTACCAACTGCTAGTGCAATATTCAAAATCCCTGCTCTCTTTGTGCAAAAAGAAGGAAGACCACCAGAAGGCAAAGGTCACATTCGTAGAATCCCGCTGACCAATGTCCTTTTTATCTGAATGGATGTTATATCTTTTATGCTTTCTGTATATGAACGGAGATCATATCATTTGTTAGTGATTTTTCGTTAGCTTTAGACGGTAAAAATATGGCCTAAAAGTTGTTTTGTTTGCGGGCAATAGCAGAAATCTCAGGAAATCCAAAGATTACTTTGGCAGTAAAGCTTATTTTGCTGTCTTAATTGGAATTCCATATCCAACTTTGCAAACAATTTTAAATCAAGCAGATTTAATGGAGCAAAATTTTGGAAAGATGGGAAAACGGAGAAAAAAATTCTTCATCGATGTAGGAATTGGAAAATTTATTTTTTCAATGGTTCAATGAAGTTCGTGCAGAAAACATTCCTATAAAAGGCCCCATTTTGAAAGAGAAAACAATAGATATTCCTTCTAAACTGAGGAATTCAAGGATTCACAGATTCAATTGGTTGGATAGACCGCTTTATAAAGAGGCACAATTTATTCTTTAAGTCAATCTAGGGAGAGTATGATGGAGTCAATTCTGTGACTGTCCAAGAGTGGATGGAGAAAACATTGCCGGTTTCGAATACAAGATTATTCCAGTAAAGACATTTTCAAAGCTGGCGAGACCGGATTGTTTTACAATCTTTTTCCTGAAAAGACTTTTGCAGTAAAGAGTGAAAACAGCCATGGGGAGGAAATTATCCCAACTGCCATTGACTATTTTACTATGCATGGATTTAGACGAGAGTGAAAAGATAACAAAATTAGTTGTTGGGAAATCCAAAAATCCGAGGTGTTTCAAGAATGTAAAGAGATTTCCTACTGAATATGACTCAGACAAAAAGTCTTGGATGACAAGAACAATTTTTAATAATTTTATTCGGATATTGGACAAACAAATGCACTTACAGAAACGTAAGATTCTTTTGTCTTTTGATCAATGTAGAGCCCATGTTGTCGATTTAAAATTACAAAATGTGCGAATGGAAATTTTCCCTGCCAATTGTACAAGCAAAGTTCATTCTTGGAATTTGGGGATCATATGATCGTTCAACGTAAACTATAAAAACCAACTTTTGAAAAAATCTCTTCTTAGTATACAATCTGGAGGCAGGAAAAAATCGATAAACGATCTAGAAGTTCCTTATATGATTTCTTCAGCATGGGAGAGAGTTAGGGGAAATACTTCTCAAGTAATTTTGCAAAAGGTGGTTTGCCGGAGGACAATGATGGATTTGAGTACGAGGAGAGAAAAAATGAAGATTCTAATGAATGGTAGGTACAGATGGAGTACAAAATAATACGAACACCTGTGAAAAAATATGACCTATTTCACACCTGCAGTACAGCCGTGCCACCTGCAACAGAAGTCTGCCACCTAGTGAGCGTGAAGAGGAAGGTATCAATCTCTCAACAGCAGTCACCTACGTTGCATGCTTCTATCGAACTGTCTGAGATAAGTTGAAATGTCAGACCTGTCAGAGTTCCAATGAGGAATGATAGTTGGAGCGCGTTTAAGTGGAGCATCGGTTACGGAAACAGCAAACCTTTTGGGGTTTACAAGGAGAACGGTATCAGCCATTATGACATCGTGCACGAAAGAGGGTAAGGCGACGTTTTCAAAGCACAACAGTTGCCGAAAGTAAAAGCTTGCTGATAGGGATAGACGGGTCTTGAAGCGCATAGTAGCCCGAAAGCACAAGCAATCGTTATCCGAGATAACATCCGAAATGAACAGTCATCTCCAGGACCCCATTTCAACAAAAACTGTCCAAAGGGAACATCATGCTACAAACATTTATGGCAGAGTGGCAATTCGTAAAATCTTGGTGACAGCAATTAATGCTTTCAAGCGACGCCAATGGTGCAGAGATCACAAAGGCTGGTCCCCACAGCAGTGGCAACAGGTAATATGGTCAGATGAATCGTCATTCACCCTATTTCCGACGACCGGACGCGTTTATGTCTGGAGAACGCCCAAAGAAGCGTCTCATCCTGAATTCCTCTTGCCGACGGTGAAGCATGGGGGTGGCTCCATTATGGTATGGGGTGCAATATCTTGGCGCGGTCTTGGGCCACTTGTTATTCTGCATAGGAGGATCAAATCCAATCACTATCTAGGTGTTCTAGGGGATAATGTCCATCCTTTTGTCCATACTTTATTCCCTGGAGAGCGACCGCTTTTTGAAGACGGCAATGCCCCTATCCACACTGCTAGGTGTGTTCAAGAATGGTTCGAAGAGCAAGACGATGCAGTTGAACATCTCGCCTGGCCCCCCTCAGTCTCCGGACTTGAATATTATTGAACATTTATGGCAGTATTTAGAGTCCAAACTTCGTTCCCGATTTCCACCTCCATCCGGACTTTTGGAATTAGAGACCGCTCTGCAGGAGGAATGGCTTAATATTCCTTTAAATATTGTCCATGACCTTTATGCATCTATTCCAAGTCGCATTAAATCTGTACTTCAGTCAAAGGGTGGTCCAACCCCCTATTAATAAAGATTTTCCATTATTTCACAGGTGTTCGTATTATTTTGTCCACCATCTGAATTTCTTGCTGAGATATAGATCTTGGGAATTATCTTGCGATTAAAACTTCGTAACGTCAGAGATTCCGACTCTAAGTGATTCGATAGACTAAGAATCAGATAGTTCGGATTATAATGAAACTAGTGATGAGGAACTCATGTATGTGAAACTCATATATGTTGAGAATGCAATTTGTGATGTAGCTGCTAAAAACAGGACACACAATAGCATAACCAATTTCTTTAAAGCCTAAATTAGAAAACTGATATCTAAACCATTGTAAATGAAGAAATAAAAGATATTCTACCTAAATCAGTGTTTATTTTATGCTCAGTGTTTTATTTTTGTGGTACGCCAATTTAATGTTTTCCCGCTTATAGCGTAATTTCTTCATGGTCCCATGAATAACGTTAAATCGGGGTTAAACTGTGTATATATATATATACATATATATACCTCAGAAGGGATAATAGAAAACTAACTCAACAAACTGTTAATTTAAATTCGTCTGGACACACTAAATGCTCGTATGCAACCGCCTATATAATTAAGAATATCTAAGGTAAAATGTAGCTTGTATACTATATATATCATAATTCCCATATCGAATTTACTATACCATTTAAAATTCATTCCGAAGTCAATTTTCCTATGGAGGTTCTTATATTTTTCTTTTGTAGTTAGTTAGTAACTTGAAGTTCGTGGGTACAGATTGAACACCAGACACCATACTACGCCATTTTCGTTTTAAATTTTCTGAAATTAAAAATACATAGATGTAAGTTTTTAAACAAACAAAAAATCTGGAGTGAAAGTAATGCTTTATTTTAAACACAAACTTAGGGTGCCCACAATTTTCTGAATTTTTTAAAATACGTTCTCGTTTATCTCTAAATAACTAATAACAGCCTACATTTTAATAGGATTAAAGTTTAGAAAATTATTTTTTCTTGTGGTTAAAAATTTTCATCGCCTGTTAAAAAAAAATTAATACATTACAAAGAAAAGATTAAAATATAAGTGATTGTGCCATGTTTTTAACTTGAAGGTCCAGGAATCAACAAATAGCAATATTTAATCGAAAGTAAATGTTTTGAAAAAGAAATAATTTAAAATGTAAAGGATATCACAATAAATGCAATGTTGCATAACACACAGGTGTTTAAAAGGACGGGTTTATAAGCTGATATGGTTAGTACATTATTTTTTTAAATAATTCGAATACCTAGTCGCGTTGTAAATTCACTTCTCTTGTTTTGAAGCAAACCAGATACAGAAGGTCGTTCGCACTTTATGGAAACGATTTTGTAATTTGTTTTGGCGTTTGCATTTTGAGATAAATATTTGGCAACTTCAGAAATATCGTCTGATATTGTTTTGCTTTCATTTTAATGTAAAATAAAAGATATATTTTGAAAATGGCTCCTAAAATTGATAGATGGCTCGAAGGTTAAGAAACTGCACTTTCCGGGGAGAAATATTCTTATCAAAAAATTATAAAGAGGTGAAAATTTCGGTTATGGCATTTCAAAAATAGGTATTTTATAATATATTAAATTTGAAAGGGAATAAACGTCTAACTGAAAGTAAAAATGAAAACATGACCACTAAACCTCATCTTAACACTGTTCGAACGCAGGTAAATATCAAGAAAGTGAAGTCTCTGATCCTAAAAGAAAATACGCCCATTCAAAGATCCATTGCATCGAAACTAGGAATGTCTTCTGGCACTGTAAGTAAAATCATTCATGAAGATTTGAAGTTAAAAAAGATGTTTAAATATAAAGTTCATCTGCTTTTGCCAAAGCATATTGCTGAAAGAAAAACAAATTGTAGAAAATTATATGAAAAACACCTAGATGTTCAAAAAAAATTTGTGGTAACACTCGAGGGGGCATGGGTGTATTTAAGGGACTGTAGTAAAAAAATATCGATTTTCTATTGCTCAACTGACGGGAATGAACGTACGGAATGGCTACGTCAGTGTACAGAAAAGTTCTCAAAGAATTTCATGATAGTAGCAGGATTTTATTACAACGACAAATTAAAAACTAAAAAAGTCTCAAGTAAAACCAAATTTAATTCACTTGACTATCAGCAGAATATTTGAGAATCAATTTTTGAAGAAATTCCAGCCGTATATGGAAAGGACATTGATAAAGTTAAGCTTTATCAATGGCAGCAGCAGGAATAAAATGTATCCCATTTAAGGAAATACCTGTAAAATTGCCTGACTCTTCTCCAATGGACTTTTGCGATTTCGGGTTTTTAATACAAGCCTTAAGAAAACGGCGTCTTAGAGCAATGAACGGACTTTGGAAAACGGTACAAGAGGAATGAGGTAAAACTGACATGACAGCACTAAGCAAAAATTTACTTTCAGGGAAAATTCAAGCTAGAGCTATTGTCAAGAACCATGTCTATCAGATAGAAGCAAATCACCGCATAAAATACGGCATTTATACATATAACTTAACTATCAAAATCGTTTCCATAAAGAGCGAACGACCTTCTGTATATACTCTTGTCAATCCAATTGGACTCCGAGTTAATTTTTCATAGATTATCCTGTTACATAATGTTAATACTTCTTGCATCTACTTAGCATATCTACTAAAAAAAGTAAACTTCTTAAGGAGCAAACACTTTAAACATGTTTAACCAATGTTTTAATCGCATTTTTCGGTTTCCGGCTCTAACAAAGGTTAATCCTTTAAGCAGAGAAAATAACTAAATCAAATAGAACACACCAATTAAAAACCAGGGTAAAGTCTAAATCATAATTATAATGCTCCTGGAAAAGATAAGACGATTATCTTTCATAACCGTATTTCACCTAAACAATTATAAGATAAATATATTAAATTATTTTTGCCTTTCACACTTGTCTTCTTTTATTATAAATTTTATAAATTTGTGTATAATATCTGCTTACATCTGAAGCACTTGAGAAGCTTAAATAACTATTTTAGTATTTTTTAACGGATTATTTTATCATGGAACATGTTTTTGCGGAGGTTTTCCCATCAAAATTGTTACAGTACAGAAATGCAAAGGCCTCTTTCACGATCTGCTATTTTTGAAGTTTGGGGAGTTAAGTTGCACAAAAATTATTCGTTCTATTCCATATCCCATAGGTCTGTCCAAATTAATTTATTGCAGATGGATAGAAGTATTGTTGTCAACAGTGAATGTGGGTAAATTTGTACGGTTATAAGAATCATCAATGGAAAGGGAACATTAATTGTTAAACTTTATGTTTCAACGAAATAGCAATATGAAAGATATCAAATGCTTCTGTTTGTTTTATTTGATTATGTACATACCCAAGGCATTTCAAACGGCTAAAAAAAGCAGTTTGTGTATATTCCGATGCCCTTATTTTATGAACGTCGATTCTAGACGTTAGACAGTAGTGACACCCATTTTTTTCAAAATAAAAATTAATAATAAATTTATAGATATTTTGCACTGTTCTTTAATCTGCCATAAAATCAAAACATTTGAATAACAAACAGCCTAAGAAAACTTTGATGAATAAGTTAAACAGACGAATTTTTATTTGCTTCCAGATATTCTATAACCAAAATATTATTATTGCAAACTTATGTTATATACTAATTAAACGCATGCTTCAATGGAAGCCTCTTCTTGGAATTTCTGCTCACCACCTTTTTTTTTGACAACCAAGTTCAAAAACTACGAGTGTCCGATTATTTACCAGACACGATATTAATATTCTGATGCTGCAATGTCCGTTGCTTTATTATTATTACAATGCGTTGCTTTATTATTATTCTGCAATAGCTAACTTACTAAAACCTTACTTTGTATTTCATCAAACAAAAAATACTCTAATACAAATGTAAATATGCCAAACTATAAATCTGTGTTTTTTGTGCAAAGGGTGTTAAGTCCAAAATGGGACCAAATGAGTTATCAAACCAGGCATGTTTGAAAAATCAAGGGCTACTGCAAGGTTACAGAAAGCTAAGTCCAATTCCACTTCCAAATATTTTAACGTAGGACTACGTTTCTCCATAATGATCCTCCGGAAATCAAAATTTCAGATGTCCTGCATTGCGAGTTAGAATTGTGCGACAAACCCTGTCTGTATCGCTTGGACAAGCAGTAAACAGTTAAATAGAAAAGTACCAAAATGCGTCAAAATTTTGATACACACGCATATATATATATATATACATATATATATATATATATATATATATATATATATATATACATATATATATAGAGAGAGATAGATAGATAGATTGATTGATAGATACATACGTAAAACATACATACGTATATACATACAAAAGAGGTAAGCAACGATAAGTAATCCTACGATAATATCCCGCGGTAGTTTCGTTAGAAGATACTATACCTGAAATTTCATCAGGGAAATCGGGATTCATCAGGGAAAATTCGGAATCTGGGACACAAAACATAAACATGTTAGTGTTAAAGGTGTTATGTCCCAATCAAGGATTTAACACTCTTTCATCCACAAAAATAAAATTGGAAAAATTTACTTTAAAAAAATTTTTAAATTAACCTTTAAAAAAACTGACTTCACAAAAGCCGTTTTTTTTTCAATTCCAATTTTCTCTAAACCACGATTTTTGACTTGACACTTTTTACACTGCAAACATAGAAATACTTTACCTAATTTTGGAAAAATAAACTTCATTTGAAATAAACTTACACTAACGTAAATAAGATTTTCCTCAACTATGTAATGCTTCTTATCTCCATAAAAATAATGTTATTTTGAAATTGCTGCTTTAAATAATAACAGTAAAAATATTCAATCATACTACGATATTAACATAACATTCCAATTAATGTAAAGCAAGAGAAAACCAGGTCTGAAAATTCATTTCAAAGAAATCCTCTTAAATTTCAGAAATGTTTCGTACTTTTTTTTTTCTCAATACACTTCTCTCACCAAGCTTTGATTTAAAAAAGAGCTATAATTAATGACTTATCTTTTAGGAATATATTTTCTATTTTAGTCAAATTTTAGTTAGTTTAAATCCGAGCCAGAAGCAAAACATTACTTTGCGTTTAGAGAATATAATTTCAGTTTCATAGGAATGTATCACTACTGACCTTACGCATTGATGTACAAAATTAATTGATAACTTCGGAAACGTAGTAAAATAGATAACATGGTGTAGATAACTTCTAGATGCTCTTTAAGCACACTATGAAACTATATGTGTATGCTAATTGGACTCTACGGAAGAGCGAGTCTTGTAACTGCGCTTCTATAAACGGGCAGAATATGCAAATGAGAACTTGAACGAATAAAGTACGAACGCAAATTAGAACTCTCGCATACCTTCGCGTACATCTTAAGATTATGAGTTCCAGAATAATGAGATACTGTTATTTATGCATCCAAAACAAGAATTCAGCCAAGTATCAATGGATTGAGAGCTTTTCATTGACCGGAAGGTTAATAATCACACTCTGGCATCACAAAAGGTCTAAACATTCTGTAGCATGCAACTTCGAGAATATGGAGGTTATTTCTTAGCACGGGAAATGTTTGCTTTCTGCCTTGTCCTATATTGTTTTCATTCGGCTGCCTAAAGTTCGAAGGAAGGTGGAGAGGGGGGGGGGGGTAGGGAACTTGTCTAGAAAACCACGGAATTGAATTCTTACAGCAGTCAAGTTCACATGCTTGGTGTTTGGCAGGTAGTGAGAAGGGAGTGTTGGGTGAAAATAACCCTCTATTCACAAGCACCGGCTGGACAGAAACTGCCTGGGATTATTCACTTTATTGAACTTTTTTTTTCTTTGCTTTCTATTGTTGTTGTTGTTGTTGTTGTTACTAATCCCTCCTGATCTAGTGGTGCTTGATCAGGTCCATGAATCAATGTATCCTACGTAGGTCCATCAAAGGGCGAGGATGAGTAATAAAATCCTGCCTAGATAAATTTAGACAAGTTAGGATGTGACCAGGAGTGGCTTCAGCATAATTTGTCATTCGTTTATAATGTTACGAGATCTTTTATGTACGAGAGACTGTTATACTATGTACGTGTAAAGA
Organism: Dolomedes plantarius; assembly: GCA_907164885.2. Classification (NCBI taxonomy): domain Eukaryota; kingdom Metazoa; phylum Arthropoda; class Arachnida; order Araneae; family Dolomedidae; genus Dolomedes; species Dolomedes plantarius. The sequence continues at coordinate 45,939,853 of OU015497.1, read as the reverse complement.
AGCGAGTATGATTATCTATAGATAAGAAAACGTTTGGGATAGAATTCAGTACGTATGTCCTGATCAAGATAGAAACGGAAAAATGAAGAAGCTGTGACTGTCAGAATCTCGCGCGAATTTAAGACTTAATTGAAATGTTGATAATTAATGCTTAGCAGACATTCTACAGTAAAATACCCATCTAACTCAATTTTTGAGATGACATTGAAATCAAAAATAGATAGATACAATAATTATTAAATTTTGGGGTAATTAATCTACAGATTAAACGTTTTCATTGTTCACTAACAAACTGAATCTGATTTCAGTCACAAACTTCAGTTCACAAACTTCAGTCGCAAACTGATATCTTCATTTATTTTTCTTTAAGCAGATGAAACGTTCTTGTAAACGATACCGGCTGAAAAATACAGTCTTAATTTTTTTTCCAGTCGAAAGAAATAACTTTTGTGATGACTTTGGAATATTTTTTCATTAATATCGTCGACTAACTTGATGCTGAATGGAACGGGGCACAACTAAACCTTTTACATTTTTTATAATGACAAGTCGCAATTTCGAGAAAATTTTAAAAGCAATTTTTCTCTGTATAATTGTAAAAAAACTGTAATGATACAGAGGGTGTAAAAATCTACTCGTTGAAGTTATAGATTAAAAGCTCCAGTTTAAAGAATAGGCATTGAAAATTACACTGGCTCACATCATCAATATATTTCAATACTGCAGTCGATTTGGAGACACAAATTCGACTCTCAATTCTTGTAAGCAGTCATTATAACCCGAATGTTGAGAAGATGTATAACTGACTGCTAAGAAGTACATGAGATATTTTCAAGATTGAAAAAAAGTAGTATTGTTGATAATTACATATGAGATAATCAAAATACGTTTTGCCCAAATCTTGAGATTTGGCCTCAAAACAGAAATGGAGACTATGTTAGAGGAGTCATAAAAAATAACTCTCTTACATCTCGCGATAATTTACTCGGTAGACTACGAGACTCGAGGTTTGGAGACCCAGGTATGACTCCCGGTCGTTATAATAGAGACTGGACATTAAAAAGAACAGCAATGTACAGATACCTAGAACATGAAATATTTTCATCCTTCAAAAAAAAAAAACCATTTTCCATGATTATATAAGTAATAAATAAAATGTGTACCGGACAGAAATAAATCGGTATGTGAAGGAGCTGATTGAAATTCCCTCATGCGCACATCACAGGGATAGTTCATATGGTAAAAATCTAATATCAAGTTTCGGAGACGCGTGTTCCCGCTCTTGACGGTGGCCTTAAGAAGGGAATGTTGTACAACTCACTGAAACGGAACATGGCACTTCCTTTCTGAAGGCTCAAATCGAAAATAATTAAGTTTAAAAATATGCCTAATTTCATGGTAAATAAAGAACATGGAAACAGGTCAATAAATTAAAACCCTTTCAAGGGCGCCGTTCGCACCATGCGACCGCCTAAATCTAGTCTTCTTGCATTCAATGTATTCCAGTTAAATTTGCATAAAAATAGCTATTGCTGTCATCTGTTATCCGTTTAAAGAAGTAAAAGCAATTTGCAAGCTTTTAATTGGAAAAAATTTCAAGATTTTTTAGGTTAAAAGAATCGGGAGAAAAATCTGCACCGTGCAAACGGTTTAGGTTGTTGTCCCTGAAAGTGTTAATAAATAATTTACTACAAAAAATAAATATTCCTTGATGCTTTGATATATTGATTCCTTAATAAAGTGTAATTTGTAAGAAAAGATAGGTTAATACAATAAATAAAAATATTATGTAAAGAGAGTAGCAATATTCATCATTTACGTCACAACGAAATACATCCGATTGCCTTTTTCGATATATATATATATATATATATATATATATATATATATATACAAAGAGAGAGAGAGGGATAAGAAAGATGGCATTAAGGTGACGTTAAGTAATGTTCTTCTAACTGATGTCCTGTGACATAAGCTTCAGAACAACTGATTCATTTCGAAATTCAGGACACTCTAATAAATTAATATTATCTTAGAAGAATCTATTAGCCCAGTTAGTTGCTTCACTCCTGAGAAATGTTTGGTATTTTCTATTATGGGCTGGGAAAATTGTATGCTGTGCTTGCTCATAAAAATTATTTCCTCTCTTTTAGGAACAGTACCTATGATATATCATACCCTATAAAATTTATGAATAAATTATAAACAATAAATAAAAACTGTTTCAATATTGGTTCAAATTTATCTAGAATAAAATATCCTTTACGGATACACAATATAAAAGGTATATTTTTTGAAGCCTTGTCAGTTTATTATATTGAAAAATGTAATATATTGATATAGCTTTCAAATTTTGAAGCCTTGTCAATATATGTTTCTGTTGAAGTATATATTATATAACATTTAGTGCTGTATATAAAATGTACTAATTTTATTTTCCTTCTACCAAATCTTTTATGTATATAAAATTCTTTTGATAAGCATTTGTAGTTTAAGCCTCTTAGACATTATTAATCCTATCTATTATTTTAGTACTTGTTATGGAAGTGAGTTTTTAAAGCTTGCGGTGTATGAAAGCAATTTCACTCACACGATTAATTTTACCCTGTGCCACTTCCTTTGGACTGTCATATATACAAATTATCTAAACTTATATGATTAATTTGTAGGCAGATAGCAGTAAATAGTGTGTTACAACAACAAAAGGTATACTTCTATCTTGTGTTTCAGCATCTTCAAATGATATACTACAGAGGCTATTCGCACATTTTTTAGACGATTTTGGTAAGCGGTAATAAAAAATCGTTTCCTGCAAAAGAAATAATTGCAATTGTACTATGTTTTTAAAAGTCAAAATTATCGTCTGAGGCTTCAAAGTTTTGTTTTTATTCAAAATGGCGTTTTTAACAAAGCAGTGGTTCGAAGGCTACATTTATGCTCTTTCCGAAGAGAAATATGCATACTCCGTTGTCCAAAAACGATGTGAGAGTCATGGTTTTGTGATATCTAAAGCGTCGATAGGTAATATCATCAATAAGAAAGGAAAACAACATGAAATTGGAGCCTCAAGTGGGACAAAATTTCCAAAGAAGTATCCAAGGAAAAAACGGACATCTTCAACTATTGCAAAGGTACGTTGTTTAATGTTAAAAGAAAATCCCCCTAGTCAGAGGACAGTTGCAAAATCATTAAAATGCTCGGTGTCCACTGTACACAAAATGATAAACGTTGATTTAAATCTTAAGAAAGCGAAAAAACGCAATGTGCATCGTCTTCTTCCAAATTATATCGCTGAACGCAGGACACGCTGAAGAATTCTATATGAGAAACACTTATCCAAAGAAAAATGGAAAACAATTGTCCCAATAGATGAATCATGGGTGTATTTAAATGATTGCAACAAAAAAAGAGCCATTTATTATCATAAAAGGGGAGAAAAAAATTTAAGTACATGGTTCAAAGAATCGAAAGAAAGTTTTTCTAAGGGATTCATGATTGTTGCTGGTTTTTCTTATAATGGCAAGTTAAAAATAAAGAGAGTGGAAAAAAATGTCAAAAGAAATAATTAACTCCAAATACTATAAAAAAAATTAAATCGCCAATTTTTCTGAATGAAATACCATCGCTTTACCGACAGTGCCATCAATCTGTGAGACTCCATCAGGACAAAGCTAGCAGTCACACATAAAAATCCACTGTAAATTTCCTAAAAGAAATAGAACAAAAACTGGTATCAAGGCCATACCCTTCACTGATATCCCTACTAAATCTCCCGATGTATCACTATGGATTTTTGTGCTTTCGGACATTTATAATCTGCATTATCCAAACGTCGTCCGATAACCCTTGCAGGACTCTGGAAAGCTGTTCAGGAGGAATGGGATAGAATACCTCTTCTGACACTTCAAAAGGCATTATTATCTTGGAAATTGCGGTGTCGAAAGATAGTTCAGAATAAGGGATGTCAAATAGAGCATTTAAAACACAAGAATTTTATGTAATTTAGTTTTGTGAATACAATATACATCGTCTAAAAAATGTGTGAACAGCCTCTGTATTTGGACGCTGTTCCCGTAATCATGGTGCCATACATACCTTAATTATGGTGATTCAATAGACAGTAATCTGGCATATGCATAAAAGTGTTTTTGAAGAGCAGCCATATCATTTCATGTTAATGGAATTACTGGATAATCTATCACAATAATCCGTATTGTCGGGAACGTTTGGCTACAAAGTTTAGCTTGTTTGAAATGATTTTTGTACTGGTTTGTTTCGTTCGTGTCCAATGGACATGTCATACTTTAAACCAAAAGTGGTCATTTTCATCTCGGATCTTTGAAGGCACGTGCCCACGTACATTTTCTCCCTAACTTTTAATGTCCTGAAGAGGTGCTGATAATGCAAGGCTGGTGAAAACACGATTTGGAACGAAGTCAGATTCTCGACAGTTCCTACAGTTTGTGAAGGTACTCGTGGCATCCAATTAATTTTCATTCCTTTGCAATATTGTGTTCTGAGTCTTGATTTTAATTATGTGTCTATTTGCATTTAGTTCACAGATATTTCATTTTAATTGTTTTTCTATAAGTCTAAACTTAACCACCATGTACATTCCCACCGTATAGAGTTGTAGCAATTGGCGTTCCGTTATTGAGTTGCCTGCCTTCTTAGTCCGAGACATCAGCAGATTCACTAACTTTGAAGCCAACATGCGCTGTTATCCATTGTATGGTACAGAATTTCTTTAGCTGGCTAATCTTGTTCCCCAGGTGGTGATTATTGTCTTGATGAGGATTTAAATCACGAGTTAAACTGTTTGCCTGCTTCGAATTCCCCTTGTACTGAATTTAAAAAAATAGTTGTGGTATGTGTTGGAAGAATAATTCCGACCCATGGCAGCTATACAGTGCAAAATGTAAAAATATGTGTTGATGATGTTTTGGTAGCAGACATTTACCTGTGCTAGTGTGCTATCAAGTTGTCTGCTATCAAGTCTTCTTTCTTACAGTGTAACTTGACAGGTAGACATACATGTTTAGGAGATTTCATATCTGATTGGTTAAGATCTATTTTGGTGAACGTGAAAAAAAATGAGCTATTTGACATTTAATTATCACTTTTTCTATAAGGTTTCTTGGCATTAAGCTGTAAATAATCAAGAATTTATTTTAATTCCGTTGTTTATTTGTGTAACTTAATCTCTTGAAAAGTAAATATTGTCAAGCCTTCTGAGAATATAGTGATTAAAATAATTTAAGAAGATAGCCAATATATACCTTTATATATAATTTTCTTTAGTAGAAAACTGGAGAAACTGGAGTCCTCTACTAGCACATTGTAGGTTCCTCATGGAGAAATATACTGAGTTCTGCTTCTCAGTTAAAGAAGAAAAATCCTTTTTCATAACACGGTCATTTATCCCAATCTGATGAGAAAAAAAATCCCTAACCTCCATCCACAATTCAAACTTGCTAATAGAATAAGCATTCTCTCCTTATGGCCCCATGGAATCCATTTTTTTACATGTAAAAAGAACACCTTTTAGGTATTTCTGGTTTTCAGCATGAAACTCTTGCAAAATTGAAGATCGTTCTCTCTGCCGCCACTCCATACATTTCGAACAATAAAAATATATTGAAAATAAAATCAAATAAAACGAATTTTAAGAAGATTGTTCCTTCTTTTTGCTGCCAGCGTGAGTCTTACAATAGTCAACAGCCAAAAGCATTCATACTAAAATTTCAGTCAAAAAAACCACTCCGACTCAACTGCCTCATTGCCATCCAGACGAAACTCAAAGTTTTTCTTGCACTGTTTGCTCATTAAAGGCCGGAGACTGCACAGAGCTCATGTGCAGCAACCGTAATGCTATCTATAGAACAAAATAGTTACGAATCTTTGTGAATGTGAAAGATACTTTCACACTTCTCAGGATTTGATCCGATCAGCCTCAGTACAGAATGCCAACACGTTAACACTTGGATACCTCTACCCCCCCTCCCCCCCAAAAAAAGTATCTTTTAACAGAGCACTTTATACAACCTTAACTCAGCAGATTAATAAATTATACTAGAGAAATCGCAACAAGATACATACTGATGCACATGTTTATCCCCACTCTCGCGTGATGCACATGTTATGCACACCGCATATGATGCACATCTTTATCCCTATTCTCCAGGAAAAGACCTTTTTACGTATTTTCTAAGAATTCTTGTCATGCACTTATGTAAAAGATGAATGGTAAAAGCAAGTTTCGAAGAAAGTGTCCATTTACTAGGAATTTGCTAAGACTTCTTATCGTTTGTCCCCAAGTGTAATTATCCCAATTAATAGCAATACCCGAAGTTTAATTATAATAGACGGATTATTTTAAACCAATTTTATATAGGGTGCTTTGGGACCAAGTGATTATGATAACAATAGCCGATTTTATAACATTATCCGTTATTATAATAATCGGATCTCACTGTACTTTCTAATCATGTTAAATTCAGGCAAAGCGGATGATTTTGAAAATAGAATGTTACCAGTGAATCTGTTACATCACACAATAACTTAATTATTTAACTTTTACACGTTAGAGTTAGTCGTTGTAATGTAACGCTAACGCAAACTTCTTTAAATTTAATTATAGTAAGAGCAGATATGAGACAAGTGACAAAAACTACGATTTAAAAATTATAGTTAAAGCTGGTATGTACTAAACTTACTGGATCCGCTCACCTCAATGTTAACCTATGGAGAAAATTTGTCTAGTAGTTACTTTTACATAAATGCTAATAATCCAATAAAAAAGGTCTTTACAGATAGCCTGAACTTTTCTGCATCTCACAACAGGATTCGTTTTATAAATTTAGTCCACCAAAGGAATTTATGAGCATTTAAAACACACTATACCAGACTTTTCCCCCAAGTAATTTAAATTTAAAAATTATTTGAATTTTTTAAACGAAAAATTCCCCATGGTGTAATATTTCTCTTTTTATTAAGGAGTACAATTTTTTTAAAAATACTTTTTAATCGAATACGACAATCCTTGGAAAAATTTTCCGCATATGTTAACACGGAGGTGAGTGAATCTAATGAGGTTAGTATACAGCAACCTTAAGAGTAAAACGATTTTAGTGTCAGAATTTTCATGTCAGAGACTATGTTGATATTTTTTATTTTAAAAGGATAAAAGAATTAATAAAAGAATTTTAAATTAATATCTCCCCAGTTCTAAAGTTTTTCAGTCTGTCTGATATTTTTAACGTTTTATTTGGGGAAGAGTTAAAAGTTGAAAAGCAATTTTTTTCTAAAACTGTGCACATTGAAATCTGTCAAGTAAATAGTTATAAGGAATTTGACAAATACTTGAATTTTCGCAAATATGAAACAAAATCTTTTTTTCATTTCCCACAGAAAGGATGTGTTGAATACATGTTTGAAGAGAAATCCTCGAAACAAATCGGTCATATTTCTCTTTCACGTGAAGTATTTTATAGAATACCTTCTAAAAATATAAAAATAAAAATGAGAATAGTCTCTTTTTACAAATACAGATGGAAATACAAAAATATAAATGATTCAGTATTGTATTCATCGCAGAGTCACGTGTTATTTTCAAAAAAAAGATAACAAGCAGCTTCAAGATATAAAATTTTGAAACGAATTCCTTGAATTCATACATAAAGATATGAAGTGTGGGAAATTTATTATAATTTAACTATATTAAAATGTCAGAATGAATATACTTGTACTGGAATATATTTTGATGCTATCATATGATATTAAATATATATCTATATATTTAAGTTGATAAGTCGATTCTTTGGTCAGTCCGTGTGAGAAAATTACTGTATCAATTTACTTCATTTTGGTCTTAAACGAAATATTTTAATCAATAGATTTGTCAAATTTGGTTTTTGTAACCACAATTTCTGCTAATTGGCGATAATTTACCATTAAAAAATTGCTTTCTGCGCATGCTAAGGGACATGTTTAAATGTGGCTTTAGATACTCACTAAGCATGAGGCCCCATAAACGCATTTATTTGTTTCTGTCGGTGCTCAGTGACATGTTTAAATCTCGCTTTACATATTTACTAAAACCAGACTCCATAAACACGTTTATTTGTTTATTCCGAGGAATATCTCTAGCTATTTCATTCACTCTCTCCATCTCTCTCTCTCTCTCTCTGCCATTTTATTTTTAATTATATAACCATATTTCTTTTTATTGGGTTAGACAGCAATTTTTTAAAGTGTATTTCTCTTTTCTTAAAATTATGGTTTTCAACATTTGGCAATGATTTGTTGAGTATTATTTGTGTATTAGTACATTTATTTACTATCCAGCCGTCATGTTTTGACGGATACCAACTAGTTTACAGAGGCTGTTCGCACATTTTTTAGACGATTTTGGTAAGCGGTAATAAAAATTCGTTTCCTGCAAAAGAAATAATTGCAATTGTACTATGTTTTTAAAAGTCAAAATTATCGTCTGCAGGCTTGAAAGTTTTGTTTTTATTCAAAATGGCGTTTTTAACAAAGCAGTGGTTCGAAGGCTACATTTATGCTCTTTCCGAAGAGAAATATGCATACTCCGTTATCCAAAAACGATGTGAGAGTCATGGTTTTGTGATACCTAAAGCGTCGATAGGTAATATCGTCAACAAGAAAGGAAAAAAACGTCAAATTGGAGCCTCAAGTGGGACAAAAATTCCAAACAAGCATCCAAGGAAAAAACAGACATCTTCGACTATTGCAAAGGTACGTTGTTTAATGTTAAAAGAAAATCCCCCTAGTCAAAGGACAGTTGCAAAATCATTAAAATGCTCGGTGTCCACTGTAAACAAAATGATAAACGTTGATTTAAATCTTAAGAAAGCGAAAAAATGCAATGTGCATCGTCTTCTTCCAAATCATATCGCTGAACGCAGGACATGCTACAGAATTCTATATGAGAAACACTTATCCAAAGAAAAATGGAAAGCAATTGTCACAATAGATGAATCATGGGTGTATTTAAATGAATGCAACAAAAAAAGAGCCATTTATTATCATAAAAGGGGAGAAAAAAATTTAAGTACATGGTTCAAAGAATCGAAAGAAAGTTTTTCTAAGGGATTCATGATTGTTGCTGATTTTTCTTATAATGGCAAGTTAAAAATAAAGAGAGTGGAAAAAAATGTCAAGATTAACTCCAAATACTATCAGGAACATATTTTATCGCCAATTTTTCTGAATGAAATACCATCGCTTTACCCACAGTGCCATCAATCTGTGAGACTCCATCAGGACAAAGCTAGCAATCACACATCAAAATCCACTGTAAATTTCCTAAAAGAAATGGAACAAAAAACTGGTATCAAGGCCATACCCTTCACTGATATCCCTACTAAATCTCCCGATGTATCACCTATGAATTTTTGTGCTTTCGGACTTTTAAAATCTGCATTATCCGAACGTCGTCCCAAAACCCTTACAGGACTCTGGAAAGCTGTTCAGGAGGAATGGGATAGAATACCTCTTCTGACACTTCAAAAGGCATTATTATCCTGGAAATTGCGGTGTCGAAAGATAGTTCAGAATAAGGGATGTCAAATAGAACATTTAAAACAGAAGAATTTTATGTAATTTAGTTTTGTGAATACAATATACATCGTCTAAAAAATGTGTGAACAGCCTCTGTATTATAAATATATACTCCTTAAATAATTCCAAATTGACAAGCATTAGGATATACAGAATAAATGGATTAAACACGTCAGTACTATACGTAAAGGTGTTAGATGCTTATGGAATTTCAACTGTTCATTTTCAGCAGATAGGCTTTGTCGACAAGCATTGATGGCGTACATACATTGGTTTTTCTGTAATAATGTTATTCATTTTATAAACTAAACCTAATTAAGGGAACAAGGGACCTTCAAACTCTTTCTTCTTTAATTTTCAATATTTTACTCTATATACCACATGGGTATAATTAATATTCTTCCCTACTACATTGAAAATACTTAGAATTCACGAATAAGTATTTTGTGGACGAATTAGACCTGTTTATCAAAAATATTCTTCAAAAATGGTAGAATTTTTCAAAAGGCTCCATGCGTATTCATTTTCTTCTCATATCTTCTAAATTTTTCAGAATTATTAACTGAAGTGTTTGTCACAAAACTGGGCATAATTCTTTGAAATCACAAATATTTTCCAAATTTATAGACCATAAAATAAATTATAAACATAAATAATAACAGGCAGAATAGAAAAAAAATATTTAAGAATTTAGATTCCTACAAAAAAAAAAAAAAAATACACATTTAAATTTGTATACACATGGTAAACTTATAATAAAAAAATTAAATACTTTAATTAATATAGAATGCGCATAGAGCATTTTGAAACACTTGAGGATTTTTGAAAAAATTTTGAAAAACAGTCATTATTCTGCAAAAAATTCCTTATTTTGAATTCTAAGGGTATTCAATGTAATAAAAAAGAAAATTAACTATTCTCATTTTGTATATAGAGTTAAAAATTGAAAATTAAAAAAATCGAGTTTGAAGGTCCCTTGTCCCCTTAAGCCCCTTATAGTATCACCGAATAAAATGATAATAATGGAAAAAAAAGTGTAAATATTCTTTATAGTTCTGATCCGCACCGCAAAGCAACCTCTACTCGAAGGAGCAGTTCATGATTTTTAGAGTACATATTATAAAGAGGCGAAAAGCAGTAAAAGGTTCAAGACATTTATCTTCTAAATTATTCTCGATTTGTTACTAATATTTAAATATTATTTTAAAAAGCAATGATCGATGTTGCTCCAGCTTGTGTACAAAGGTAAATTTAGCTACAACCTAAAAGATGGATGAAGAGCTTTCAATTTCAAAACCTTATTATGATTGTCATTTCAAAGTAGGATGTACAATTCGCCATGATGTTTAGCAATTTAAAATCTTTTGATAACATCCCTCTCTCGTATTATCTGGATTACTCATGCAATCTCTTGAAATAAACCAGCCCAGTAACCTTCAAATTAAGCGTATATTCTTTTAACACCTTGCTAGAGCTGTCTATTATCAATGTATTTTGGTTATACTCACCTTAATTTCATATACAACCTTCTGTAGAAATTAATCACTGAACCAGCAAATTATGTTGGGTTCAGTATTCAAACTGCTACAGACGTGGAGAATAAAATAGTAATAAATAGATTAGAAATGATTGAACTAATACGTATTTAAATGGAAAATCAAACTGACGGGCGATAGCTTCTCTACCGAAAACCCTCTCTGTCTACAGTTCGACTCAGTCCCTCAGTTTAAAATGGCATACCTGTAAAGTCTAATCTTATCGTGTTGTAGCTACTCTAGAAACACGTGACTCCCCAAATCAAACGCAAGATGAGGATGGAAGATCTGAAAGCGATTAACGTATCAATAGAGTTAGTATTGAAGAAAATATATTGTCAAGTGAAAAGAAAAATAAAGCGTAATCCTATTGATGTAACTACATTATTACATCTAAATTATTTATAGATATTCATTCAGTCAAATAGACATTGGGAGTTCAAGAGTGAATTTGGGTACGTGTACATTTTAACAGTTTTTCTAACATAGTAATACCATGAATACATTAATGATAAATTTTTACTTTAGAGAAATTGCGCATTTGGAATTCCTTTCCCTCCAGTGTACCCATCTGTTATTCCTTACTGCATAGTCCATATCAAGGGCAAAATCTGAGGCTTACACTGCTTGGTAAGCTGGAGGTGTATATATTTTCATAAAGGGCCTATGACCCCCTGTGGGTGCAGCGCGCGGGTTTTGGGTGCTGAGGGTGCTCGGATCAAATCCCGGGGTCGTGCCATTAAAATGCCTCCATTTGTGTAGTCCCTTCATAGGGGGCAATGCTGGTCTGCCTATATGGTGCCCCCATAATAAAATGGTTAGCAAAACTGCGGTGTATTATAGACGAATGTCTTCATTACAAGTGCCAACGCATTGGTTAATATATATATATATATATATATATATATATATATATATATATATATTCATTCATAAACTTCTGCCCCTCAATGAAAATCTTGAACAGCAATTTAATTTCTTGGAGCATGTTTCCTTGTACTTGCGGTATTTTTGAAAGTGGCTACACCTGGCAGGCCATGTTCTGTGCATTTTGTTATATGTTACAAGAAGTAACATATACAATTCTTTGTTTTAAAGTAAAAACACTATTATCTTTGTTTTAAATTAAAAACACAAATGTGTTTTTAATTTTTTAACCAATGTCTATCCCCTCAAAATAACATTCAATAACTCTGAAAATTCAAGATATTTTTTATTACAAATATACTTTAATGGAACAGAATAACAAATAATTTTTTCGAAACATACTTATATCAAAGTTTAATTTTGCACCACTTTCACACGTTTTACCAAACAAATATTTTATTAACCCTAAATTTCAATTATTTCTAGACTAGAAATTTCAAACAAGCACCATCTTTAAATATGATTAGTATACATTTTGAGAAATGCATATATGTTAATTTTGAGGACGAAGTAATCAATTTATCAATCGTTGCTTTTTAAGAAAAAGCTCAAAATAAATAGTTAGCTCCCTATTTTAAATTAAAAATTAAATCATGTAATACAAAAGTTAATGCTAAAATTTACAATGTTTAGTTCGATGTTGTATAAAGTTCTTCGATTTCAGTAGGAATAGCTGGCGTGCCAATGAAACATGGGTTGAATATATTACCTGTAAGAATAAAACATCGAAGTAAACGGCTGCATTTCTGTTTTCTCTGAAGAAAGAAAAATAGAAAGGCTTCAAAAAATACAATTGCAAAGGTAACATGAAAGTTTCAGACGTGGCTTGAAAGACTAATATATATATATATATACAAAAGAAGAAATATTTAAAGTTTGAATTTTACCTTATCTTCTTAATGTGTTTCAATGAATACAAATATTAAAAAAATAATTACACTAATATAAAAAAAATTGCGATATTCATCTGATTCATTTTTAAATAAAAATTTCTATAGATTTATTGATTAGTTTTAAAAGCCCGTTATTAAATTCAAAGCATTTATGAGCAAATATTAAAAAAATATTATTGTTACAGATACTGTATATGACACTAATTACCATGTTTTTTATTAACTTGCTTTCTTGTTTGTGTGTTTCTCCAGTACAAATCTTGCAATCGATTTTTAACTAACTTCTCGCCTAGCTAGACATATGAAACTTTTAGAATAGCTCAGAACACGATGACAATGCCTTCTTTTAAAACTTTTATCTATCTTTAAGCAGATTTGAATTCATTTTCAGTTAATTTTGTGGTTTGAAAATTTCTTATAATTGCTCTCTTTATTACGCATTTGATCATTTTCTTTCAAGTTGATGTGATAATTCATCAAAAAAAATTTTTTTAATATTTATTAATACATAGAATTGTCAAGTTTATACGATTCAACAGAAAATTTAAAAACGTGGTTTATAAAAAGTTCTTTTTATCTTGCAATTATTTATTGCCACTAGCTTCTTGCGTCAAAATAACTACTAAAATAAAGTAATGTGCAAATTTAATATATATAATATCTGGAGGGTTCGGAGTTAAAGTGAACCAACTCTATGAGAGTCAGTTCTAAGAAAACCGATGTCTAAGTTGAAAAATTGTATGAATTATTAATCACACACTTCTGTTTGTTTGTTTCCTTGTTTTCTTCAATAACGTAAAATTTATTGTACAGACTTAATTCACTATTGCATTGAAAAATATGATGTTTTTATTATACTTTTGAAGTGTTCGTGCGAAATGGCCAAAAATGGACTTGGTTTAATTTCAACTCAACATATATACAAGCATAAGTTACTTCCTACCCCATTGTCTGGAGGGTAGCGTTTCAAACTTTATCCGACTGGGCTTAAAAATCCTGGCTAAAAGTAAGGGTGTCCCTGAGTTGACCATTTATTGGAAATAAGTTGGTTTATCAAATGTGTCCTTCCATAATTAAGCAGCTTGAGGCAGCAGGAAGTTTGAAACACTACCCTCCGGACAATGGAGTTGGAGCTATCTTTTGCTTGTATATATTGAGAGTTCAAAGTGAACAAAATTTATTTAAGAGTCGAGAGAGTAGCGTGTTTGAAAGTCATCCCCGGACACGATTACTTGCAGGCCCATCTATTTAGAACTAAACTAGCCGATTCTCCAATCTTCCTACTCTGCAATACTATGCACATTACAGGAGAGCATCTTTTCAGTTGCTCCTCCCTACTTGACGGTCGCTCTTGTGATGACTTTGGAGTTCTTTTCTGGAGCCCTTTTCTGGAGCCATCTCCCTGTTGTATTAGACTGCAAGATGCATTATGTCTGAGAAGATGATTTCAGGCGTAGTTAAAAAATAAATAAATAAATATAGTAATAATAACTAAGAAGCTAGCAGAACTCCTATTGTGTGTGGCCGAGTATGCCTAGGACATTCCGCATTCAAAATAACAAGTCGGCATTCGTTCTAACCACCGTACATTACATCAACCGTTCCATTACAGAAAACTGCGCAATATGTCCCCAATATAATCCCCTTCAATGATATGCTATTTATATCCCGTATAATGTACCCCGCAGATCATTTAGTCCCGATACAGCTTTCTGAATTTACTCCCACGATATGATCTCTAACTGAGATGGAAAATTATGTTTTAAAAACCTCTCAGATTCACAAAAATCAAACAACGATTATTTTTCTAGGACAAAATAATTTCAGGTAGTCACTTCTTACGAAACTACCACGGTATATTAACGTAGGATTACTTATCGTTGCTTACCTCTTTTGTATGTATATATGTATGTATGTGCTATGTGTATATGTATCTATATATATGTACGTATCTATATACAGGGTGTCCCAGTTAAACGTTCCAGAACTTCTACGAGGGGTAGGGTGCATCCTGAAGACTCGAAATCATATAGCAATGTGGGGTCGGAAATGCTTTCCTGAAGCGGTGATGTACACAGAAAACCATAAAGAAAGAGACCGTAAGTAGATAATCGTTTTAATAATAAATGTACAAAACCAAAAGGTGCATGGGTCAAAGTAAGTGTTCGAAGTTTTTTCCACCGACTGCAATGCAGACCTCACATCTCCGGCGCATGGAATTCTGAACATTCTGTTATAATCCAGGCTCATCTCGAATTTCTCCGGCAGCTACTGATATTCTTGCAACCAGCTCCTCATCATTGTCGACTGGGGTGTCATAAACCTGTGTTTTCATACGCCCCCATAAATAAAAATTCGTATAATTAGCCATCCTACTAACTCCTTGTGCGAAATCACGATTCCCTGCACTAACGCTTGAAACTTTCCCGCAACGCCATCTACCGCTTCAGGAAAGCATTTCCGACCCCACATTGCTATATGATTTCGAGTCGTCAGGATGCACCCTACCCCTCGTAGACGTTCTGAAACGTTTAACTGGGACACCCTGTATATATACTGATATGTATGTCACAATTTTGACGCATTTTGGTACTTTTTTTGTTTAATTGTTTACTGCTTGTCCAAGCGATACAGACTGGGTTTGGCGCCCTGCCAAAATTATAACTCGCGGGATACGGACGAACGCATTTAGCGTTGGAAATTTTGCTTTCCGGAGGACCGTTATGGAGAAACGTAATCCTACGGTTAAAATGAAGACGGATTTTTTTTGTGATTTCATTCATTTTTACTAAACATCTTTATTTTAGAAACTATCCGTCTCTTAAGGCTGCTGTGTACTAAGCCTATTGGATTCACTCACCTCAATGTTACCCTATGCAGAAAATGTGCCTACTATTTACTGCTATATAAATACTGATTAACCCAATAAATATGGTATTTTCAAATATTGTATGAGCTTTTCTGCACCTTGCAATAGGATTCATTTGATAACTTTCGTCCACCAATGGAACTTATGAGGGTTTAAAACACACTATACCAAATCTTTCCTCGAATCATTTAAATTTTAAAATATTATTTGCATTTAAAAAAAACGAAAAATGTCCCAAGGTGTAAAATTTCTTTCTCTATTACGGAGTATAATTTAAAAAATTTTTAAATCCATGTTGGCAATCCCTAGACACATTTTCTCCATAGGTTAACATTGAGGGGAGCGAATCCAATAGGATTAGTGCACAGCAGCCTTAATTTGTTTTCATTTAATTTGTTTCACTTTAATTGATTTTCATTGTCAATGCTTATTGGAAAACAAAATGAACAATACTATGTACATTGTAATGGTGTACTAATATAGATTTTTTAAAAGCATTTTAATATTCACGTAAATGATGAGAATTTATTATATTTTTATCAATTTTCGCTATAACGACCTATTTTTATAGGACGTGGGGGGTGGTGGTTATTAAATCAAATGCTGACTATGTATTTATCAATAAACAATAACTGAATGTTTGTAAGACATTTTTATTAGAAACACAGGTATATACTAAAAATCTGTATGCATGTCGTGATTATGTAATAACAAAATTTCTGTGCAGTCTTGATTTTTGATATCAGAAACCAGTTGATAAGTACATGTAAATATATAATTGAATGCGTATAAGAAATTGTCTATTTGGGAAACACAAAAGCGAAATGCTACTTCTTTAGTAGACAGAATTCTAAATGTAATCATGGATGAAATAGAAATTCCCGTAGCACGTAAACCTCTGTAAATAATCTTCCAACTTTGAAGTTGTCTCAGAGGAAGCAATTGTAGTGTACACTTTTCTGTAGAAAAGAATGTGAAGAAAAGAATCAGTTTTCTTTTTCTTCTTGAAGTAAAATATTTTATTGAATTCCTCTGCAGAATAATAAAGTGAGGAAAAGTGGTTCTTTCACAACGTGGATGGAAGACCAATACATAATTAATCTCGAAAGAACTATTTCATTTATCAATAATAGCTCTGAAACGACACTATATCTATTTCAAACCAAAACAAACGTAACGTTTTTCATATGATGACGCTACTGAGCATTATCAATTTTAGAAGATTTAATAAATTTTGAAATTATGTTTTCAAATTTATGCAGTTTTTTTTTTAGTTTTTATACTTTAAAACAATATTTCCATAAAGTGTACTGGATGTGCAATGTACATTCTTATCGATAAAAGTAAAGAAAAGCACATCGTTCCTCTTCATGAAAAACACATGATATATTTATAACTCTCAGGAGAGATATATTGCAAAAAGAAAGGTGTTTATTGATCTCACTTCAGGGCATTTTATGGAATCTATGTAAGGTTGCATTCATTTCAAAGCAGCTACAAGTATATGGGAACTGAGTCAGTCCGGCAAGTTAATAATTTAACCATGACGTAAGGAAAAGAGGATAACAATATCATTCATAACCATTTCGTCTAACCATATGCATTAATTTAAATGAATATGATGTAATGAATAAGTTTTAAAACTTTATTCATAAAGAATATATGAGGTCCTAACACTTCCTAAACACTGTTTGTTTGGAGAAACCGTTTCAAAACTCGGTTCTGGCAGACCGACCATTGGAAAGTAAATTTTTACAATACATTAATGAGTTTTACAATACATTAATGATGAAAGGCATTAATATTAATTAACTGTCTTTTCCTTACTTTTGTTTTGCCGATGGCCCACAGGATGCTATTTTTATAGAGTTTACTGCAGCTAAGGACCTTGTTGAGGAAGAAAATAACAAAACTGTTTCCTGCCCAATTCATAGTACATTTCTAATGGCACAAAAATGAGAACAATGAATTGCCAAACCATTCGTCCCTATTCCAGCGTATCTCATTTGTTACATTCTCATCCATCTTTTGAAACTCCCTCCAACTAGCTTACGAAAATCTCCCTTGATTAAATATTACACTACAGATTTCAAAGGATATTAACAACTCATAAGGCACCTACAGGGTGATTCGAAACTCCATGTACAAACTTTTAGGAGAGGTAGAAAACTCAAAAACAAAACACAATCACATAGTACTGTATGACCGGAAGCGCAAACCTTATCAGCTAGAGGATAAACAAAGATTCAGAAATCCATCCATTGTTGGCTTTTCATCTCTGCATTTTTGTTTATCCTCTAGCTGAGCAATTGTGCGTTTCCGGTCACACATTCCTGTGTGATTCTGTTTTGTTTTTTAGTTTTTTACCTCCTCCAGAAAAATGCGATATTTCCGGCCACCCAGCGGGGTTGGTAATAGATATGATCCGATTAAGTAAACAGAGCCCTCCAACGTCAGGTTTGCGTTTCCGGTCATAAATTTCCATGTGATTCTGTTTTGTTTTTGAGTTTTCTACCTCCCCTAAAACTTTGCACATGGAGTTTTTAATCACCCTGCATAGGCGGTTATTTCCAGGTTTTGTTCAAAAGGCTCGGGTAAAGTACTCACTGATAAAATCTCACACTTGAGATCGAAATTTCTCTCATACAAAGGCTAGCTAACGGTGGTAGAATCATTGTTGCTCCAAAAGTTACTCCAAAAGGGATCCTGTACCTAAATGGGAATCCCGCAAGAATAATCTACTTACTATAATCAGTTAAGTACACACAAAGTACGCATTACAGCATTTTCACAGTACAATGCAATGATAGATAAAATAAATAATTTTAATTCTTCTTTTAATTCTTAAAATGTCTAGAGTGTTTAAATGGAACAAGTGGAAAACAATACTTTGTAAAAAAAACTAAAATCGATAATAAAATCTTACACGAGGCTTCTAATCTCAAACTGATTGGTACGATTTTCGTCAGACATTTTAGTACAGACAAGTAGATTTTCTCTATGAAAATTCTTAAACTCTTTAATTTAATCGGGGAAATTTACACAGTTTTTCCCGTGGCACATCGTAAAAGTTACACACATAAATTACATTTAGCTTCAAACCTAAAGTGTCTGCGAGACACTATGGTCATATTTATGGAGGAATAGCAAACCAGACATTTTCATTTTCAAAATGTGTACATACTTATTACTAGAGGAACTACATATGTTTAAATAACTCGTTGGGAACAAACACTATAATACAAAAATTTATGCACTTCTTGTTTCGTTTTGACACTAATAGCACAAAATTTTATTTTTGTGGTCTCAGAAAGAAGTACGGCTTATAATAATATAAAAGTATTTTTCTTAAAAGATTTGCCCAGAAAAATTGACAGCAAAATAATTGCAGTGTCTCCACAAATAATCTTTTAAATAAAATAGAATGGCAGAACAGGGATAAATATCCATTTTTCACATCTCTTCATCACCACATTTTTTTTCTTATGGATTATAGCACTAATAGAGCAGCATTTCCAACAGATTATCATCTGTGAAAGAATTTTGTGAGTTGATAAAATATTTCTTCAGGCATTAGTGTGTTAAACTTTATCCGCTTAAAGT
>OU015497.1:45777941-45915441 GCA_907164885.2 Dolomedes plantarius | reverse complement strand
AGCTACAAGATGGCACTGCTAACTCAATCTTCGTAAAATTGCTGTTTGAGAAAAACGAATTTGAAAGTTGGAGTAAAAGGGCTTTTCCCGGCATACCGAAACTTTATGACTATTTTTAACTGCTTTAAAGTGGTTCTGCTCCAGATATGAATGCACGTAGTGTTAGCATTCCTTGAAAGCTACAAGATAGCACTGCTAACTCATTTTCAAAAATGGCTGTAAAGTAGTTTTATCCCTGGAACCTTCGATTCTTAAGAAAACTGCTTTAATTGTAGTAAACGAGACATAAGGGCAAGAGACATAAGTTTCAAGATAGGGTGAAGTCTGGACCAAATAGTGATCAAACTGAGAAAATAGAACTGACTGAAAAGTATAATCATAAATGCAGTATTATGTATAAAGTATTTAAAATGCACTCTATAACAAAGAAATCGGTTCGTCATGAAAGAGCTTTACAATTTAATGAAGTTGCATATTCAAAGATGTTTCTACCGAACATACAAAAGATTAAAATTCCGTGTCCACTGAATGGATAGCAGGAGCTCCAGCGCCCTCCAGCAGCTGTATACTTAGAGCAATTTTACAATCTGATGCTCAAAATTTCTGTTGAATTTTGACTGCAGATATCTTACAACGACTGTAACAAATACCTCGTCGGAGGATTCGTGTTTATTACGACCCTATTTCAGAGTTTGAAATAGTTCGTGTCATCGGATTGAAAGCAGCTAGTTGAGAATCCCTCGATATCGAGTCAAAGCGATGCAACGATTAGACCGATGCTGGCAAGAGTAGGTCAACAACGGCAGATTTGAGCATCAAGACGACAACGTTCGACCTACGACCACAACAGAACGGGAAGACAGAGTGATTTTCAGATCATCTGTCACAGCAACGTATTCGACGTTATCCACCACGTGAAGTGTGACCCGCACACAAGTGTTTATTGACAGAAGAATGAGAGAGTGGATTCTAGGCTCGCGCCGTCCGTTATACCCCTTCCAGCCTGTACACAATAAAGTCCGATTAAAGTGGTGCTTAACTCGATTAACTTGGAACTGCGCTCACTGGCACATTTGGGACGTGATGGGAAGGCTATTTCAACTATACCCTGAATGTTGCCGATTTAACCCCGGCAGTTGTCGACAATTTGGCAAGAAATCCCGCAGGAAAACATCCGGGAACTTGATAAATCTGCCAACACGGGTGACAGCTTGCATCCAAGCCAGAGGTGGATGAACGCTGTATTGGCTTCCTCACTTTTTAAAGATCAAAACTATGGAATAATCATTGAATTGTGCTGAAATTTTAATCGTTTTTTTTCCTGTTTTGTTCTTTACATCCACCAATTTTTGTCGCAATCGGACAACTCCTCCTTAGTGCGTTGATTTTTTTTTTCTTATACACTGTTAAATACAAAAAGAGTTTATTTAACTTTTTTTTAAGTGCGGAGGGACTTGTCGTCAGATATACGTCATTTGTTATTCACCGCAATTTACTGGCTACTTTATTATGGGAGCAACATATGGGTGAGCCAGCATTGCTCCCTATGAGAGGAACAACACGAAAATGACCAAGCCTTATTTGGGATTTGAACCCAAGCCTACAGCGTGACATCTCACGACACTAACCATTACGCCACGTGGCCGACCACATTCAACAATAACTTGCCATTTCTTTCATTTTTAAAATTTATTAAAAATATTATTATGCTCCTAAATACACAAAGTGTAAAATAGGGAGTTGGGGTTAAAAAGCAGTAAGTTTAAAAGACATAATAGAGACACAAAAATTCTAAATAAAAACATAAATGTAACTTTCTAGGGGAAAATTTTTAACATATATTCGAACTTCATTTAGTACTTACTTCAGTCTTTTTTTAAAGTTGCTTTGAAATGTCTGATTCAGTTGTCGAATAGAAATTGCAAGAGAAATAAGCTCAGGACCGGAAGGAATCGAGACTTCTTAGCCGTAAGATTAGAAAATAGAATAAGCCAAAAATCCAAAATATTAACATAAATAAAGCTTTTATGTAGGAAAATATCAAAAATATTTGAAAGTGTATTTTGCCTTATCGAAGCATTCTGTTATTTATTTTTTAATTGCTTAAAAATGCCGCTTTGCTTCTAAGTAAACAAAACGGAACAAGTTAAAGATCTCGGACCGAGGGAGCTTAAGCTCGGGAAAGCTCTGATCTTGAAAACAGGGCCCAAAATCCCCCTCATGTACGCTTACATAAAGTAATAGGCGTTGTGTGGATTTAGATAAATTTATTCTCCGGAAATTATTTGTTAGTATGCAGCTTACCTATCATCTTCTTTGTTTCCCAAATTTTTTTCTGAGTGATGAGAGTCCATTCTAGACAGATTGGACATCTGACTGATAATTATTACACCAAAGAATTTCAAGAATTTTTTCAAACTAAACCATGCCACAATTCCTTTTTTTTAATTTTATACATAAGTAATCATATAGTAGAGATAAAATGTTTATGAATTTTTTTCAGTTGCTACCTTGCTTATATCTTAAAGGAAATGATAGAAAGCTGGATAATTGTGTAGTATTAGAAGATAAATCAATTATAGACCCAGGGGAGAAAACTTCCCCAAAAATGGTTTCATTTTAAATTTATGCTAAGGACAACTGATTTCAGCCCAAATAATTAGAAGATTATCTGTCAAAATTAATTTACTGTATGATGTTAAAACTCAGTGTTTCTTTGCTTCTAGGGGAATACTGCAAAAAACGACTCTGAATTTCGCTATATTTGTGAATTTATGGTACCTATGATATCAGACTGAAAACAATAAATTTCATTGCCATCAGTACACATGTTTCTAAATTATTGTCATATTCAAACTATGTTTAATTGTTATTAGGTTGAAGTTTTTATTTACATTTAATTTTTACCATTGGTTATGGGGCTGGGGGTGCCTTGAGTGGATGACAGAACTGTACTGTTTGTGCGGCATCCTCCAGCCCCACAACAATGGAAAATGCCACCGAACTTGGGAAATTAACCCACTACTGCGTATTCAGGCTCTTGCTACGTAGTGACTGGTCTTCAAGTGTATCATGGATGATGGACCTTAATGGTCTGGGGGTCCGAGGTGTCAAACTCAAAGGTTTGCCATTTGTTAATTTACTTGTCAGTGTAATAGTAATTGAAATTGCTCCTAAAATGTAAAATAGTTAGTATATAATATAAAATGTAATTGTAAATTGTAAGATGTGTGTAGTGTAATTGTTAAATGCAATAGTAAGTGCATTGGAGGCATATGAGCAAAATAAGGTTTGAAATTAATCAAAAGAAAGAATGATTTAATTACTTTAGAAGAAATAATTATTATAAAAATGTTTACCAGTAAACCTGTTTACTAATCGTTTGTAATATAATTGTATTATGTATGTAATGTAATTGTTTAATGCAATAGTAAGTGTAATTATGTTTGAAACTGCATCTTAAATGTAAAATTGTAAGAGTAAGGTAATTGTATTCAAATTTTACCTTGAATGTAATTTGTGAGTATACAATGTAAATCGTAATTTAGAATTGCAATTTATCCATAATGTTGTGATAAATGTAATTGAAATTGAAAATGGTAATTGAAATTGCATCAAAAATGTAAAATTGTTAGTATATAATGTAAATTGAAATTGTAAATCGTAATATGTTATTAATGCAATGGTGAATGTAATATTAACAGTAAGAGTAATTTAAAGAGCACCGTGAATGTAAAATTGTATGTATATATTGTAAGCTGTAATTGTAAATTGTAATATGTTCACAAGTGACTTTAAATTTGCCGTATAAGCTTATCGCTGTGGTCGTAACCTTTAGAATTTGCCATTTGTTATTACAAATATGATTATTTACTTATGACATAAAACATTCTACTTTTAAAATTATATTCTGCATGGATAATTTCACTATATGCAAGTTGCTCAAAAAGAAATTTGTCAAATATTTTTCAAAGACAACAAATCAATTAGAAGGGAAGTCATCAGAAACAATCTATTTGCAACACAGGGTAGATAGTTCTCAAAATAATCAAAATAGAGATTATTTTAATTTTGATTCCTGAATAAAAATCAAAATAAAATGGTTAGTAAAATTTTACCTAAGTATAGATTACAATTTTGTACAGTTTTAAAATTGCGTCTTAAATCTTCCTAACCTATGTATAATTAATACTCAAAAAGATGACAATTGTCTAAACTTTAGACAATTGTCTTTAGACAATTGACAAAGCACACCTCAGGTCACTTTCAACGTCCAGACGTGCGACAATTATAGTGTTTTTACAATTACGACAATTATCGTGTACGACAATTATCGTATTCGTGTTCGTATGTCGAATACATGTTATGATTACATTGTGACCGCACAATTGAGTACAGTAAATTTCAGTTAGTTTTACTTTTTATTTTACTTTTTTAATCACGCCTCCCTTGAAATTCTTCTACGCCCCCCCAGGGGGGCGCGCCCCCCGGTTGAGAACCTTTGGTCTAAAGTATAACAATATTTTCTTTCCATCATTAACGATACAGCAAGTTTTAGATTTTATAAAATCTGAACTGAAGTTAACGCAAAACTTATATTCTTCAAGTAAATATTTGTTTCAAACAGAGATGAATCCCAAGACGATAACTTGTTTACATCGATTTATTAAACCCTGTTTTACATCTTTATCATTTTCTAAAGGAAACTTTTTTGATTTGCAATATGCAATATTTTAAAGGTTAATAAGAAAGTTCAACTTAAGATTTATACGTCGCTATATAGTTTCTTCCTTAAAATAAATTAAAAAATACATTATTTTTTCGCAACTTGAGCTCATCAGAATTTTTGAACAAGATTGAGTTGTGATCCAATTACTTTAAGACTGAGTTTAAAAAAAGAAGTAATATAATCTCATGATAGTCATTAACGTAGATTAATTAAAATAAAGAAATCCTAATTTAAGATATATGAACACTTTTTTTTGAAGAGTTTTAAAAATTAAAATCAATATCGCTTTCCATAAGTTTCTTCTAGGACTTATTTTAAACATCACAGTAAATACTAGAAGGCTTCTTGATAATCCACAATCAAATTTTTGTTTGGTTGTTGATTATTAAGAAGCCTTCTTTCTACTTTTTGTGCTTGTACAAGTTTCCTGTAAGTTTTAAACGATAGTTGATTCTTGTTTTCATATCTACATTTTTAAATTGGCATGATTTGAAATTTGAAAACCCTTATGAAAATTTAAGCATTTTTATCTATCCATTTTCAGGGGAAAAGAAAAACTTGGATGCAGCTCTGGGTAAAGGCTGTTCCCACTGCATTAGGAGCATTTCGTTGCGTTGCTACGTTGGCTCCGAGATTGTTGTCATCGCCTGTGATTGGTTTGGCATATCAAGTGGTCAGTGAACGAAGCTCTGTGATTAGATAAAATTTTAACGCTGACGTTACGTAACGCACTGGTTTCGGTGGAACCTGGACGTAAACTATCCATAAAAGCATCTAAATGTATCAAAAATCCATTGATACTATCGTATCTGGTGTTTTTTGGTTTAGTAATCGGCTACATTTGTTAATCGGAAAATAATCGCTATCGGTACACTGCATTATGGATACTACGAGAGCTTCGGCTGTTCACAAGTACCATGTAAGAAATGAAAGCCTAATTTGAATAATGGTCTAATTCCATACTTGTTCATTTTGAGATGCAGAGCCTTAAAGTCTAACGACTGCTGAGAAATGACTGCTGAATCCTGATTTGTAATGCCCTCTGTTGGCAGCAGAAATAAGCTGGAGGTGTACCTGTTTAAAAATAATATATAAATGACTTGTAGGAACATGAAAGTGAGGCTAATTCCATTTTTTTAAAGTGGAGTTGGACCACTATTCAAGTAAAGCCTTCAAATATTAGTGAAAAATTGACGCTAGCACACCTAGTAACTTTAAGAGAAAATAAAATATAGAAAATCCATTGTATTGAAAAATAATTGTAATAGCAGGTTCTTCTTCATCACAGATAATCCTCGTGGTTATGGTCCTGTTTTCTCAGACAGTATAAAATTTATATTATTTTTTTCTTTGAAAAATTCCCTTAAATTTATTTGTAGGTTAATGTTCATACGGACAGTATTAAAAGTAATAAACATAAAATTTTCAGTGTAGTTTATTCCCTCCAAAAACATTAGAGAACTATCTCTGAGCCCTCGAGGCAGAATATAAGATGTTTGCTACAAGAGAAATGAAAAAGTTTGTTTTGAGTTAGGGTTTATTTTGGGCCTATAATGTTAAGATACATTTCTCTGTAAGAGTATTATTGGGTAAACGTTTATATTGAGTTCATAATATTATTTTAATCATAATAACCAAACAATACAAGGACTTTAACAAACAATACAAGTAAATACAAGGACTTTAACTCGACTAAATATGTAGGAGTAATAATTCCAAATGCAGTTAGAAGATCCAGAATTGGGTATTAATGCTGCTTCAGTTAAGTAAAATAATTATAGCATATCGCACCTCTGCTAGAAGAGTATTACATCTCAAAATATCCATATTTTCAGGAAGAGCTAAAGAAGATATATGTCGAAATTTCATTTCTTGTTTTATAAATGCCTATGATAAATTTGGGATATGTTCGAAGCACTTCAGAAGGAAAAACTATATACTATTAAAGTAGTTTTCAATTTTTAAAGCATTTTGAAATTTTAATTACAAGATATAACACTCTTCTAGTAACCTCATTTTCACAACATGGACTGAAATGCTTCAGGGAATACTGTCATACCTCTATGCTAATGCCCAATCTATCTAAACGTTTCACAATACAAAGAAAAAACCTTGATAACATGAACAGTAGGTTAGAAAAAAAAATACAAATTTATTTTGCAAATAAAAACATTTATTTTCCGAATAAAATTTAATGAACATTTTTATTACAAGAACATTTTAATACAACAACATTAGGCACTGACAAAAATCTTATTTTCATTCTTCGCGCATGAGCAAATTACTCCTCCTACTTGCGGAAGAGGGTAATAAGCGCCATCTAGGAGGTTGTGTTGGTACTAGGCTTATAACATTATTCGAGAATTAGAAGCACTTCTTACAGAGCATTGTGGAGCAATTATCTCAAAATCGAAAATTTTGGAGTTACAACACTCTTCTATCAGACGTGCGAATTGTATGGAACGAAAAGGAATCTTTTCGAATTCTTTTCTCTTACCAATACGTAAAAGTTGTCTTTTGTCACAGTATTTAACCTCTTAATCTCATTATTGCATTCAAAAGTGTATAAATAAAACAACCAATAAAAATACAAACTTGAGAGCAGTTCACTACCCATTTTAGGCAGGACTCCAGCGTAGGGGTTCCCGGAGCACTATAATTCTAAAGTGATGAACTTCACTATGAGTGCAGGTGATGGCGGGAGTAACTATGATTCTGCAAGGGAAGTTGTATCCTCTATGGCAGTGGTTCCGAAGTATGCGGACCACTATGCTATAAATTGAACCATGTGTGGACCACCACCATCCCCCTCCGAATTAAGGGGGGGGGCCCTCCGGGGAGTAGGGGGTATAGAATAACCCTCATGCAAAAGGGATACCGGATTAAGGTACTCGCATTCTAACATATATTCTAATAATAAAATAATTATTTTAAATTTTTAAGAAATTTTAATTCA
Source organism: Dolomedes plantarius (assembly GCA_907164885.2). Taxonomy (NCBI): domain Eukaryota; kingdom Metazoa; phylum Arthropoda; class Arachnida; order Araneae; family Dolomedidae; genus Dolomedes; species Dolomedes plantarius. The sequence goes on along the minus strand of OU015497.1, from coordinate 45,907,756 downwards.
ACACCTGATAGTCATCGGACATATTCCGCCCATCTAGTTCAAGGAACATTGCTTTCAAAATCCCCATTTATTTAGCCACTGTTTTATATGTGGTGCCGGACCACTCCCGAGGCCCTCGCGGATCACCGGTTGGGAACCGCTGCTCTATGGGATTTCTAGGATGCACTGTGTTCGCGGCGTTTGCACCCACCTCCACGAAGTCTGACTGGAAACTGGACATGTCCAAGCCAAGAGAGGCAGGGATTGGTGACCTAGTCTTACTCCTTATGGAGAAAGTACTAACAGGTTACATAGATCCTACATTAATTTCTGAATATGCGGGACTCTTGTGCGTGCGGGACTGCATAGAGGAACCTTTCGTTTTCAACCAATTTATCGCAAGCTTCGTGGGTCGACTTAACTTTTGGATTATTTATTGCCCATTTAAACATGTGACAATTATGTCTGCAAACTTTCAAGGGTTTCCTACATGTACTTTTTAGGATAATGCTTCAAGAGGATAAAAACACTTATTTCGAGTAAAATCTGAAAATATACCTTAATTGTAGTACATTTATATATGTCATAAACTATTGTAACTCGTCTTTCAATTAGATTGCATATAGAAGAAGAAAGATAAGTCTTTGATGCTATTTGAGATTAGTAAGAGCTTTATAGTGGAACTAGAATAATGTTTTATTATCCTAATCACTTAATATACAGGGTGTTCGGGCTAAAGGTATCCAAAATTCATGACATATTTTTACAGAACTACCCATTAGAATTTTTAAAAAAATATTTAAATAGAAAGAACATTTCACCAAGTTTTATTATCAATCATAGATTTCTGTCATAGTATCATATATTTCGATGTGTGCACCTTTTGTAGCACGACTAACTTCTAAATGGTAATCCACTTCTCTCCAAGTGTTTCGTAGCATATCAGGAGTTATTAGACTTTTTTGCTTAGGGATTCATGAAATCAGTTGTGTATAAAAATAAACTGAAACTGGGGATGAGTTGAAGAATCGAATCATTCAAGCAATTCGTGTAATGACTCCCTTTCGTGAATGAAACACTTAGAGAGAACTGGATTACCATTTAGACGTTTGTCGTGCTACAAAAGGGGCACACATCGAAATCTATGATACTATGAACGAAGTCTATGATTGATATTAAAACTTGGTGAGATTTTTTTCTATTTAATTTTTTAAATTATAATGGGTAGTTCCGTAAAAATAAGTCATGACTTTTGGATACCTTTAGCCCGGACACTCTGCATTGCACAAAGATCACCTTTAATGGTAGTAAGCCATCGAAATATTCCCTTGATCAGCACTGTTTTTTAGCGTCACAAGTCTCTTAAAAAGGCATTTTTATTGGATTTATAAGTTTTCGTGGTTATTTATGTAAAACCTTTTCATTCGCATCAAGTAATGGGAAAAGTTGCGTTATACAATAGAATTCAGTTTACAAAATAATAAATTATTCAAAAACTTATTTTATGAGTCGCAAACTACTGAAAAATTATTGATTCTTTATTTTTTTTTACGAATTTTTCTTGATGCTGTCAGGTTATGTATTTTTCAGCGTTTAGACCAATACCACAATTATTAAAAATTTTGAGTTGCAATGGAACTAGGGGTAGACGATTAAAATCTTTTATTTCTCATTTAAAATAAAAGTCTTATCTAGAGTATGAACGTTATTACCTTAAGTATTCTCTCTAAAACACTTCTAGGTTTCGGAAACTTTTCTTTCCAAAATTAGAACTTCGTAGAACTTTTCTTTCCGGAAGTGTGAAATAAATATGAAAAATGGAGAACTGATATATTAGATCAAGAGAAGAAAAACATTTTACATTAATGATTCTAATCACAAGAGGCAAAAATTATTTTATAGAAGAAATATTAAGAACATTCTACGGCTGAAGTTTAATTGCGAACAAACATTTTAAATGGTATCTTTATTTAAAGAGATGGCTTTAGTTTTTATGATCCAATTTCGAAATTATGAATCCTATCTAGCAGTTCTTGTTCAACAAAAATGTCAATTCTAGTTCTTTTAATATGTTAAAATTAGTTACTATTTTATTTATAATTTTTCCAGCAATGTATACTAAATTTATCCCAAAGATCATTTGTGGGTGCTGATTGATCCTTGCTTGATAAAATTTTTAAAAAATTTATTTAAGTAGTAAACTAACTTAAGATTTTGTTCTTATTCGCCTATATGGTTGCAAATTAGTTACAGTCAGAAAAAACTTTTAAATGAAGTCTGAAATAAATCTGTTAAAATTCATTGCCATTTAAAAATAAAAACAAATTATAATTTTTTACTTATCACCCAAACATCTAAAAAAACCATTAACTGAAATAAAAAGGCAAAACTAATTAACAGTATATATCATGTTTTCTAACTATTCAGTAGGAAATACATTTGTTATTGTATGTACATTTTTGATTCCATGACTAAATATAAAAGCGGTTTCGTTAGATAGGAAATCACAATATATTGGTTACATCATACAAATATCAATTACCCCTTCATATTCATATTGGCAGGCTTAGATTACTAAATTATATTCCAAATTTTATATCTAACTACTCTATTACGGTAAATTAATTTGTAATTTTTTAAGGCTATGTGTTACTTGGGTCAAGACTTCTGATGCAGAAATTTGCAGAGACGAAGCAATATGAGAAAATTACTAGTAATTTCCTTGTAAAGAATACAAAAGTTGAACATATACTGGCTGCAAAGCTTTAAGTTACTTGCTCAGAAATTTAAACTGTAGCGTCTCTTAGAACTAACTCTCATTTTCCAATTTCAGCAAAAAATCATAGTTAGTTTCAGATTGTAACATTATCGGATCACTACGAAAAGAAAACGAGAAGACAGAAGTGTGTCTCGAATTTCATAAATGGCAGTGACTACTCCAAGAAGGAAATGCCTATAAGTGTGTGACGGCATCACAATTAATTCCCAGTAGTCACACGTTAATTGAAGGCCTTATTTGAGTAGTGGTCCAATTCCATTCTTGTTCATTTTGAGATACATTACTTTAAAGTCTAATGACTTCTGAGAAATGACTGCTGAAGTCTGATTTGTTATGTTTGCAACTTCATGCAATTTTAAATTTATAATATCTGAAATTTTAAAAACTGAATTAATTTGAAAAATTTCATTTTTTTCACAGACATCACATATTGAAAATCGTCTATGTATTTTGCAAAATATAAAGCTCCATTTTTTTCTGCCTGAAATCTATTCACATCAAGACTTTTTCCTTTATATGAAGGCCTTATTTGAATAGTGGTCCAATTCCACTTTTTCAAAAAGATGGAGTTAGCCTCACTTTTATGTTCATACAAGTCATTTCTATCTTATTTCTAAGCTGGTACACCTCCAGCTGATTTCTGCTGCCAACAGAGGGAATTACAAATCAGACTTCGTCAGTCATTTCTCAGCAATCATTAGAATTTAAGGCTCTGTATCTCAAAATGAACAAGAATGGAGTTGGACCACTATTCAAATAAGGCCTTCGTGTTATCTAAACCTTTTGACACTAATTCATAACATGACACAGAATAAGTTCTTGTGGAGTCCACTTGTTTCATTTTGTGAAAGTCTCCAAATTTTTGGCTGATTTTTACCAAATTACCGACCATAAATAGTTATTTCAATCTAACAAATTTTAAAGAAAATGAAATTAATTTTTCATGCATTTTTACCAGCACCTGTTCAAAAATATTATTTTCAATATAAACCATTTTTTGATATTTAAATTTATAAAACCAACGTGTTTTTAAATATTTTATGTAACGAATTCCAGAATTATGACAAGTTTTACATTATTATACTGTTTCTGAAAAAAGAATAGCGAAGATTTACCTTTATATTCATTGACAGAGACCACGTACTTCAAAGTTGTGTTCGTGGAATATTTACCTTTATATAAATGAAGAGATAGTTTTTGGTTCATTTGTAAAGGTACCTGTATTAGATTACCCTAACTCTTTCAATAAATTAAATTGGTGTATAGGACCTAAAACAAAGAAATGCTTTAGTAGTGGATCAAATTTTAGTTTCCTTTCGGGCACTCTGCCTCTAATATAAATGTAATCTAATAAAATATTTTCTGAACTCCATTTTTCGAAAGCAAATCTTTCAGAATTACAGAAAGAGGCACTGATGTTAAAAATTCACAGCTCCGCATATATCCTGTATTATCAAATCCTTCTATTCATTAGTTTCTGCATATCGATCGTGACAGGATAATTTTTCATAAACTTTGAAACTGACGTGAATATATAATTACGACGTAAATTTAAACTAACTTAAAATTAAAATATTTCATAAATTAACATTTCACAACATCTCACTGTATACAAAGCATTATGCCTAAACCTGTACCTCTAAATTTAGTGAATAAAAAATGTATAGCGAAGCTATATTTTTAAAGCCTATTTATTGTTTTCTGCAATAGGAATAACACACATATGGGAATATTTCTGAATCAGAAATAGGATATTTTGCTTTTCCAACCGTCTTGGACGAGTTGAAGGGCACTTAACAGAGGCCAAAGAAAGGATTATTCGAAGGGTTCGGAAGCAAAAAATATGAAAATGTTTTATTTAAATCGCCTCAACCTTTTCCAGATAAAAAATATTGCCTATTCAAATCATTACATTTTTAGAGGCCACACAAGAGGATTGGAAGGGTTCGTCAGCAAAAAATATAAAAGAGTTTTTTTTAGAAAAAGGCCTCAATATTTTCCAAATAAAAAGACGATAATTTACTTTTAAAATCGTTACTTTTTTAGAAATTGCATATTATTGGTACTATATTCAGGACATAATTTATACATTATAATATGATATATTGCAGGTTATAATATTATTTTATTGATTATAATATAACCTAAAATCGGCTTTAAAGCAATAAATTTCCATTACCATTTCATTAACAAATACGTTAAGTATTAAAACATTCCAATTTATAACTTCCATTATTCAGAAAATCAAGTGAACTTATTATTATTTTAGTATGCGTACCATAAAACTACTGACAATATTTTGGCGAACTTCTGATTAGAAAACTTTTTTTAAGAATGCTTATTTTTAAGTCTGTAATAAAAAAAATTGTATTTCTAATACGAGAATAATCTGTTTTTACACAGCAGTACTCATAGATAAAGACAGTTATATTTTGAGGAAATTAAAAAAATTACGAAGTACTCACTTACGAAGTACTCTCTAGCCAATTCTATAGAGGATTTCTATAATCTCACATCTGAATATTCATCCTCCTACGAAAATTCTACACCCCGACCTTTTCTTTAATCTAGACATGTGAATGTTTTTGGTTTCTTTGCCAACCTTTTGATTTATCATCTTTTGGTTCGCCAAAGCGGATTCTATAAATTTTTCAAGCATCAAACTTGTATCACAATCACGATTAATGAATAAGGCATCAAATTTTTCAGTCTCTGTAAAGACACCAAAATTTTTTTTAAAGTATCAATGTATCCATCATCAATAGTTTTTCATGAAGTTTTCCCAACGAAGGTAAGGATACTAGGGATTTTGAGCAACTTTTTCTAAAATAGGGTTTCGGGTTTGTTGGGGTTTTTTAATTTAAAACCCGGTCTTTCCCGGGTTTACTTGGTTCGTTCCAGGGGGTCCATAGAAAAGAACTAAAATAATAAATAATTTATTAGAAGCATTTAATTTATTTCAGAATTTCAAATATAAAAAATAACAGTAAATCAATTTAATGTTAATAAACATATACATATATGTATAACATAAATAAAAGTGGTACACATATCTCAATTTTTTATAAAACTGCCTTACAACCATCATTGTACTCAACGTATCATCATTCAGTCGGCTTCTGAGTTTATTAGCAAAGAGACCCATTACAGAAAATGCTCGTTCTGCGTCCACCGACGTTGGTCGAATTGTTGTTAAAGACCTGAAAAGTTTATCTAGCATTTCAGGTCGGCTTTTTGCTGCCCGAAACAACTCAATTTCTTTTCTTATGATATATGAACCAAATTTTGATTTTTTATAATTTTCCTTATTATCATTATCCTGCAGAAACGTACTAAGCTCATCAGATAGGGACATTTGTTTAGTACAAGCACCAATACTCGTAGCATCATCTTCAATTCCATCTTTAACTTCCACCTCAACTCCTACTTCTGGTTCAGACTCTGACGCATTATCATTTGCGTTGAATAACCGTTTTATTGAGATTATTGCCAGATCAAATATTTTGTTTTTGAAAATTTTACTACCAAACTCATTATATGATTAGTCTTGGTTCCAAATTAAGGAATATAATTGGTATTCTACTGTATTAGATAAATAATTCCTTGGATTTACATTAAAAATTTCCCGGGTTTCGGGTTCGTAAAATCTTTGAAAAACCCGGGTTTTCGTGTTCGGGGAAACCCGGGTCAAAAACCCTAATGGATACACACGGATAATTTATTTTAAGATATCAGCTAATTTGAAACGACGAGGACTGATTCAAGTAAATACCACTATACAGCGTAAGAGCAAGATCATATTGATAACTGTGAGTGTGTATGCTAGTAATTAAAAACGTTCCTCTATTTTTTCTCTTTTAAAATAGGTTGAGTTCTAATTGTTAACAATTTATTATGTTAATTTATTGCCATCTGCAAACTTATATATGCTTAAAAACTTTATTTTCGCTTAGTTCTCTTTATTCTCTACATTCAAAATTCAAAAATTCTTTCAGGGACTGTAATAACGTCTTGGCACTAATAATAAAAGAACATAACAGAACTTTACTATCCCCTTAGTGGAAAAAACGTAATTTTATAGTATGATAAGAACTTTAAAAATGTCCAATTTTCTACAACAAATTTCTGAAGTGTTAAACTTGCTATGTGTTATTTTTGTCTTTAGAAAGCAAAAAGAAAAAATAAGAATATGAAACCTTTGCCAGAGTTATAAAAATTTGTAACAGGGTCAAAGACTTAACATTATATATCAAAATTTAAACTCATTCTACATGCCTATTTCAAAGGGAATCCTATATTATAGAGTATCGTGTTTTGAAACTTCTACAGACTTAAAGTTTCAAAAATAACTAATGAAGTCAATACGAATTTGAAAATACAAAGGGAGATGTACTCATACAAATTTAATATCCTAAAAATAGGGCAGCAACTTATATAAAAATAAATAATTTTAATAAATGTTACTTTTCCAAGTTAAAGAAAGTACAAATACGCTACTTTTAACCGAGATATACCATAAAAAATACATAAGTATCACTACTTCCATTTACAAAGATTATATTAAGTATTACAGGCACTACAGTGAATACTATATTGAGTAATCGCATAAGTTGGAGATCTGCTGACTTGAATCACAATTCTGACCGCAAGGAGTGTTCATTTCAAGAGTTTTGGGTATGAAGTAAGGTATAATTGCCTTTTTACATTTACACTCTTCAGATCGACTAAAAGGATCTCTCTCGCAAAATAGACCTATTCTCTCTCCAAGAATGTCTTAATAAATGTGTTTTCTTTTTAGGATAATGGGACTTATTATTAAAGCTTCACCACTTATTCAGCCACGATTATAATTCCCGATATGTTTCCTGTATTAATATTTTATCCTAACACACACACACGCGCACATTTATATATAAATATATATATATATATATATGTGTGTGTGTGTGTGTGTAAGCGATGCTAGGAACGTAAACTATAATTAACTAGATTTATATTGGTTTAAAATTAGGCAAATGAGAGTTAAATAGTAATTTACTATGAGAAATTCAATATTTATTAACACCGGAGTACGCTTTCCATATCTCGGTTTAAGAGAGGCCTTGAGCGAATCGCAGAGGATTGCGCTATATTCTCGAATTTTCGAAAGAGCATGGCAATTAATCATGGTCATGCGATGCTCAAAGCTACGCAATTGCAAACAAGGCACATGAGCGATTATTTTTCGGATAGGTAGGTCGCGCCTACCGTGAACTCAGATGAGGGAAATGGCAGCTTAGCGGTTTGATTTGAATTTAATCAATGTTATTAGACTCTTGCTTGTAATTTAAGTATTAGTTTTTTGCCACAGGCCTGTTGGGAATCATAAATTTCTGTTCTCTATATAATCTAACAATTTCCTAGCAACCACCAGATGGCACTGGGAATAGGCTCTGTGTGGCTGTGTCTGGTTTGTTCACACGCACTTCCTTTTTTCTTCCCTGTAGTAACTAGTTGCATTAATGTCGTCCATAGAAGTAATTGTATAAGTTTTGTGTTTATGTTTATTAAAGTAATTTAAAGTTTCCCGATGGAATTAATTTGACTACTCAGTTAGTCTCACCGGCATTAGATGCTACAAGGAACATTTCTTCGAGAACTCTGTGTATCAACAGATACCAGGTAAGGGAACTTTTCACTACCACCTTTGTACGGACGTTCATATTTGGAAGAAATAAAATCACAATAGATTATGAGACTGAAACTGACAGCATTCTAATTGCTGATTTAAAATTAATTTTTACTAACTCAGAGTAATCAAAGCTAAGCCTGAAATCAAAACAAAAACTTTATATCAATTGTAAATGTCTTATTTGAAGGAAAATAATACTCAAATTACTAAACTAAATGATAGCAATTATTACATATGGAAATTTCGAATGGAAATGATCCTCATCAAGAAGGATTTATATGATGTAATCGAAACCGAAATTTCAGATAAAGCGGACGCGAAACTTTTAAAATGTGACAGACATGCTCGTTCATTATTTAATCTCTGTATAGAAGATTCACAAATAATTCATATCAAATATGAAACAACTGCAAAAGCGACGTGGGATAAGCTTAAAGCTAGACACGAAAGAACAAATTTATCGAGCAAACTATCTTCAGAACAGGTTGCTACTAAAGCCAAAAAGAAAACACCATTTGAACTGTGGACCGGCAGAAAACCGGACTTGTCCAACATCAGAACTTTTGAATCCAAAGCATTCGTACACGTTCACAAAACCAAAAGGGGAAAATTAGATGAAAAAGCTGTTGAAGAAATCCTAATTGGCTACGATCACAGAAGCAAGGTATACCGGATCTATGTATCTGATAACCAAGTCATAATAAGCCGAGCAGTCAAATTTATCGAAAATACAAGTTCAGATAATGACGAAACTGCCATTCCGATAGAATAGAATAATGAAACCCAAGAAGAAATAGAAGAAGAGATACCTCAACAAGATTCCAATATTCCAAAGGAAGAATCTCTTGTCCAACCAAGAAGATCTGAGAGAATGAACAAAGGAAAACCACCAGAGCGATATTCCTAACTTGCCAAAGGACCAAAGAAGGAGCCTGGAAGTTATAAAGACCTGGATTCTCTAAATCCTGCACAAAAGAAGAAATGGATGGAAGCAATGGAGGAGGAAAAAAAAATCTCGTAACAAAAATAAAACATGGGATCTCGTACAGCTACCAAAAGATAAGAAACCCATAAACTGCAAGTGGACATTCAAAGCTAAATTAAATGAAGAAGGAAAAATCGAACGCTACAAAGCCAGACTCGTCGCCAAAGGTTACAGCCAAAAATTCGGAACTGATTACGATGAGACCTTTGCACCAGTTGTTAAACATACTACCATAAGAGCCTTCTTTGCAGCTGCGGTCTACCAAAACATGCACGTGAAACACGTAGACATCAAGACAGATTTCTTACACGGAGACCTTAATGAAGAAATTTACATGCGACAGCCAGAAGGATATATAGAGCCTGGTCATGAGAATAAAGTTTTCAAGTTGAGAAAGGCAATACATGGACTAAAACAGGTATCGTGCGCCTGGAATTTTAAAATCACAGAAGTCTTACAGAAAAGCAACAGTACATCAGACCCATGTCTTTTTACGAAAACGGATGAAGGCAAGAACATAATAATTATTCTATATGTTGACGATCTCCAAATTGCAAGTAAAGATGAAACTAAGATCAAACAAGTGATTGATTTGCTGAGAGAAAACTTTGAAATCAAGAACTTAGGTGATGTAAAACATTATCTTGGAATCAACATCCAAATAAATCGTAATGGCACATTTGATTTTATCCAAAAAATAAAAATTAAAGAATTACTGGAGAAATTTAATATGAAGGATGGTAAACCCACATATATTCCAATGGAAACATCTTACTTGAAAACTGAAGATGATACGAACATTCTGACTGATAATGCAGAATATAGACAAGCTATTGGAGCTCTCCTTTCTACCCCCACAGTATCAAGACCTGACATCGCGCTTGCCGGGAACATACTAAGAAGAAAGATTGAAGAACCGACCGAGAGAGATTGGAAAGCAGTTCAGAAAATCATCATGTATCTCAACACCACCAAGAACTTAAATCTGGTATTCGACAACGAAAAGGCACCCGTCCTCACCTGCTACTCCGTTGCTGATTGTGCTGGTGATAAAACAACAATAAAATCTACAAGTGGAAGCATCTTTCTCCTTGGTAATAGCATAATATCATGGTTCTCCAAACGACAGAGCTGTATTGCAGTATCAACGAGAGAATCGGAATACATTGCTGCAGCAAACGCCGCACAAGAACTTCAGTGGATACTGAATCTACTCAAAGACTTAGATCTTGAACAATGTCTACCAATCAAACTGATTGAAGACAACAAATCCTGCATTGTGCTGACACAATCTGCAAGGAACAATTCAATAATAAAACATATAGACGTGAAATACCACTATATTAGACATTTACAAGACCAGAATGTCTTGTAGGTAGATTTTTGCAGCAGCAAAGACATGATAGCCGATATCATGACAAAGCCTCTTCCCAGACCCCAATTTATGAAAATAAGGGAAAAGCTAAATTTAATTTGTTCACAAAATTGCTAGATTAAGGGGGGATGTTGGGAATCATAAATTTCTGTTCTCTATGTAATCTAACAATTTCCTAGCAACCACTAGATGGCACTGGGAATAGGCTCTGTGTGGCTGTGTCTGTTTTGTTCACACGCACTTCCTTTTTTCTTCCCTGTAGTAACTAGTTGCATTAATGTCGTCCATAGAAGTAATTGTATAAGTTTTGTGTTTATGTTTATTAAAGTAATTTAAAGTTTCCCGATGGAATTAATTTGACTACTCAGTTAGTCTCACCGGCATTAGATGCTACAAGGAACATTTCTTCGAGAACTCTGTGTATCAACAGATACCAGGTAAGGGAACTTTTCACTACCACCTTTGTACGGAAGTTCATATTTGGAAGAAATAAAATCACAACAGGCCTACTTTGTTGACTGCTTTTAGATTAATTAATTAGATAAAGGTTATGCAGTGCAAGTACTTTGTCATTCATATATATATATATATATATATATATATATATATATATATGGAATTTCCTCCTCGCGGCGATAAAAAGCAGAGGGGGGACTTTAGGTATTCTTGAGTGGGTTCACCGCTCAGGAATTTTCCCCCCCGGCAGGAATCGAAAAAATTACAATCGGAACAGCTTATCTACCAACAGGTGGAGAAGCAATAGAACAACGGGCCGGCGTCGAACGGTCTAGAAATCTGACAGTATAAGACAAAAGGATCTCCGCCCCCTGACGATGTCGATGGAGGATATTCCGATACTGTATCGATATGCAAACGATCGGTCTGTTGCAACTGAGGCCCCCAGGATTGACAATAGGAAGAGAGTTTCAGGAGCGCGGTGATTAAAATGTCCCGCTAGGGGACAACGTGATAAAAGAGGTCGCAAGACATTTTTGAGGGCTCTCGATTAGCGTCTTCATTTTTCTAGCAGCTCTTCCATAGAGTCTTCGGAGATCTTCTAGTTTCTGCTAAGAATCTCCAAGTTTCTTTTTTATAGAGAGAGCAGAGACTGATCTTCTTCGAGCTTCTATCTTGAGAGACTGTGAGAGGCGAGTCGCCTGCTGCTCTGTGGTGATCTTCAGGGTTTAAAACTCGAATAACCCGGTTGTGAAAGGAGAGAGATTCTTCCCTCGGAAATCACGAGACATCGATCCTAAGTAGCAGAGACTGCGCTCAGATAGCCAGAGACCTAATAGCTCTATTTCCGGATTGTTCAGTCCGGGAGCACGACCACAAATTCATTCGTCTGACTTCAACGAACGGAATTTTTCTAGGACCGTGGTTACAGCATTCGAGTCTGAATCCACGAGGACGACCTGCAGTAGCGGTGCATCGAGACTTCTGTGAGGACCATTCCTAAATTGCGTGCGTTAGGACTCAAGTGACTTCCATCTGTGTGCATTTTAAGTTACTATGATCACGACCTAATCGTGCGCATATAATAAAGAACACTCCAATAAAGTGACATATCAATTTAATTCTAGGGTGTTTAGTTGGCTGTTAAATACTTTCACTTAACCTGTGTTATGGACTTTTTTTGTTGCGTTACAGCAGATGGTATATTAACTCTGAGAATTTTATTTATCCATGTCATGGAGACCATGACTACGCTGTGATGTTGCACTTCCCCCTACTTGTGTTTTGACATGGGATAGGAAGGTCCAGATTTTTGGCCACAAAGAAGCCCCCATTTTACCCTTCTAGACTTTTTATCTATGGGGTTAACTGAAAAAATTGTGTAGATTGAGAAGATCTAGGACCTTCGCCATTTATCGGACAGAAACACTACTGCAATAGAAACTATGACGCTTGCAGTGATCCCTACCTGGATAGAGATTTATTACCACTTACGTAGGTGTATGTCGAGCGACGAGGGGGTGCTCATATTGAAGTCACTAGGTAATGTCCAAAACCTGATTTGTTTCTGTATCTTTTGGGGAAAAAATAAACACCATAAGATCTATTATATGGTTCTTTATTTCACGTTGTAATCACGGATAACATTTTTGGTGACCCTGTATATATCTATATAAATTTAATACTGTTAAATTTCAAAATTATCTAACCTGTTTACATAAATCTGTTTTTAATAACATTATTGTAAATCAGTTAGTTCGTATAAATGGGCTATGTTCTAAAGACAATAGGATTAAGCATATTATAGACTTGAAAGCTGTGCTAACTCGTAATAATTACCCTGTAAGTCTATCCAAAAACATAATTGGTTGTTTTTGTTTTAATGAATAGTTTGTTCTGTTGCATTAATATGTTAAACATAACAATAGGTTAAAATAGAAATAATAACTACTAAAAATAAAAATAAAAATCATAAGTAAAATAAAATAATAATAAAATTAACTCAATGTAGTAACAGTAAAAACTAAATAATTAAAGGAATAATAGTCTTAAAATACGGTAACCTAAGTAAGTCTGTAACTGAGAATCCACTACCTCAATGGTTGCAAGTTTTATGACGTCAGTCATCTTGCGGTTACAAGTTCTTAACTTCCACTCTGACTAGCGCCAGGCTTGGTGTTCTTTGGTTAAGTACTCATTCAAATTTAATTCATTTATTAATCAATTCTTCTGTTAATAATGGATTGTACGGTGTCTGAGTGTGTTTATTTAATAGGTCATACTCATCAGAAACAATCCATTGGTTTTTAGACAGTATTGACACCACTGATGAAGAAATGCTGTCAAAAACCTTATTCATACTTTTCTTTTCATGTTGTTTGTTCCTGGCTGCAAGTAGCTTTAGAGCTATTACTGGTTTTCTCTTTCATCTTATTCTTATATATATATATATATATATATATATATATATATATATATATATATATATATATATATATATATACATGTGTATGTGTATGTGTAGGCGCGCGTGTCTGTATGCATATGACCTGATAGACGTGTTTATTTGCTCTTGTTGGCATACGTGAGGTTTTGCAGAATCTATTGTGCAAGTACACATGTATGCATATATAATGCTAAAAATTTAAATTTTTGGATCATGCTAAATGTAAAATATTAATATTATTTCATTGACTTGCCAGAAGCAACCTGAATCCAAACATTTTCTCTTTTACTCGAAGAAGGAAAAAGCTTTAGCGTTTTTCTTGATACTGAAGTGGGGAACAGACTGTTAGGGAAAAAAATGTATGCAAAAGTAAAGGATCCCGTTTCTTTTCCTCCGGGACACTTTACAGAATACCACTGGTATAAACAAAAGCTATAAAAGTATGCAGTTTTCAAAAGTGGATGAAAAGGCAAATAATGGCGTGCTTTTCGAAATTTCCTTCAAAAAAATTGAGCTAACATATAAACTTGAATATGCGAATTCAAAGTAATAAAAAGTGGGTCTACCCACGTAAAATATTTTCTGAATGCGTACTGTGGTAGAATAACCTTTCTTTGTTAAGTACTGAATATATAAGTACTTCGTAACGTTGTTTCAAAATAACGTGGTTCTTGGGTTCTGGAGTAAAGTAAGTTCATCCTAGAGGAGAGCAGAGGGTTGCATCTGCAGACATTTTGGATAGGTTGCTAATGTTTGAAGCTTATATTCTACTTATTTATCTATATATATAAAACACATCCGTAACTGACTGACTGACTGATTGACATACAACGCACAGACCAAACCGCTCGACCTAAAGGGCGGAAATTTTGCATGGCGATTCTTTTCATAGTATAGGGGTGCACTGAGAAAGATTTTTGAAAAATTCTTCTTAGATTTTTTTAAATTAAATTTTTAAGCTGTTTTTGTAACTTTTTTCAAGTTTGCATTTAAAATAATAATCTGAAAGTTATAAAATTTATATCACAAGAAAGATCATAAAAATTCCTTTGAAATGAAATCTTTTTCGAATATTTACCTCTATTTTCTGCTTTTTGGTGAATTTTTAAAGATTAATTTTTAGAATTTAACTTATTAAATGCTGTCACGTGATTTCTTTTTCTGGTACTTTAAATTAATTTATCGTCACGTTCATAACAACGAAATAGACAAAAAAATATTTTTTTCTTGCTAATGAGGCAGACGATTGGACATTATCCTAAAAAATATTAAAATACAGTAAAACATATGTTCCTCAAACTGTACTATATTAACTGTACTATATTCTTTAGAATGTTCTATTAGATTTAATTTGAATATTTTCTTCTATATTATTTTGTCTATAAAAATATCCCTTACGATTTTTTTATAAATATATATATATATTTTTTTTTTACATCAATTGCATACATTGATCGTTTTATTTATTATAAATATATTTATACATATTTTTGGCATTAATTGAATACATTGACCGTTGTATTTAATTTGTATGTACTCCGTAGCGAAGTACGGGTTCTCAACTAGTTTTTCTATATTCTCTCTTATTCACTTCACAAGGCAACTGACGACGGGTAGCAAAGTTAGAACGTTACTTTTCTACTCGTCGTTACATTACAATCTGGTACTAACCTCGTGCAGTAAAGTCATCGCTCTGGCAAGCATAGCGTTGCATTCTAAGAGGTTATTGATGGGTTGCTAATATTTGAAGCTTAAAATTTATTTATTCATTTTTCTCTACTCTCTCGAATTCAGTTTACAAAGCAACTAACGATGAGTAGCAAAATTTGATTGTAGCTTTGCTACTCGTCTTTAGATTGTAATCCGGTACTGATCTTGTTCTGTAATGTAAGGTAAGCTCATCGGTTCGGAAACCAGAGGGTTATGTTTTGATGGGTTGTTGATGGGTTGCTAATACTTGAAGCTTTTATTTTATTTATTTCCATATCTATACACTCTAGACACTTTACAAAATTGCTAATGACGAGTGGCAAAGTTAGATAGCAATCGTAATCGAAATGATAGTTTTTAATTTTTGTTGTAAATGCAAGATATTATATAGGATTTACGCATGCTGAAGGCTTTTTAGTTTATAGCATAAGTTTCAGTGTATATTCATTAAAAACGTTATTACTAAATAAAGAGGAATATTACATGGACATAGAAGGGAAAGGTAAACAGAATTTCTGCTCACACATATTGTTAGTGGATAAACCATTTTTATACTCGATCGTACTTTACTGATAATATCCTCAGTAATATACTCTAAAATTCCTGAATAACTTGAATTTGATTAGTTTTTAATTTTTGTTGTAAATGCAAGATATTATATAGGATTTACGCATGCTGAAGGCTTTTTAGTTTATAGCATAAGTTTCAGTGTATATTCATTAAAAACGTTACTACTAAATAAAGAGGAATATTACATGGACATAGAAGGGAAAGGTAAACAGAATTTCTGCTCACACATATTGTTAGTGGATAAACCATTTTTATACTCGATCGTACTTTACTGATAATATCCTCAGTAATATACTCTAAAATTCCTGAATAACTTGAATTTGATTAGTTTTTAATTTTTGTTGTAAATGCAAGATATTATATAGGATTTACGCATGCTGAAGGCTTTTTAGTTTATAGCATAAGTTTCAGTGTATATTCATTAAAAACGTTACTACTAAATAAAGAGGAATATTACATGGACATAGAAGGGAAAGGTAAACAGAATTTCTGCTCACACATATTGTTAGTGGATAAACCATTTTTATACTCGATCGTACTTTACTGATAATATCCTCAGTAATATACTCTAAAATTCCTGAATAACTTGAATTTGATTAGTTTTTAATTTTTGTTGTAAATGCAAGATATATAGGATTTACGCATGCTGAAGGCTTTTTAGTTTATAGCATAAGTTTCAGTGTATATTCATTAAAAACGTTACTACTAAATAAAGAGGAATATTACATGAACATAGAGGGGAAAGATAAACAGAATTTCTGCTCACACATATTGTTAGTGGATAAACCATTTTTATACTCGATCGTACTTTACTGATAATATCCTCAGTAATATACTCTAAAATTCCTGAATAACTTGAATTTGATTAGTTTTTAATTTTTGTTGTAAATGCAAGATATTATATAGGATTTACGCATGCTGAAGGCTTTTTAGTTTATAGCATAAGTTTCAGTGTATATTCATTAAAAACGTTACTACTAAATAAAGAGGAATATTACATGAACATAGAGGGGAAAGATAAACAAAATTTCTGCTCACACATATTGTTAGTGGATAAACCATTTTTATACTCGATCGTACTTTACTGATAATATCCTCAGAAATATACTCTAAAATTCCTGAATAACTTGAATTTGATTAGTTTTTAATTTTTGTTGTAAATGAAAGATATTATATAGGATTTACGCATGCTGAAGGCTTTTTAGTTTATAGCATAAGTTTCAGTGTATATTCATTAAAAACGTTACTACTAAATAAAGAGGAATATTACATGAACATAGAGGGGAAAGGTAAACAGAATTTCTGCTCGCACATATTGTTAGTGGATAAACCATTTTTATACTCGATCGTACTTTACTGATAATATCCTCAGTAATATACTCTAAAATTTCCTGTATAATTTGAATTTGATCGAGTATTTCGGAAATTTAATCATGCAATTCTCTTTTACAGTAAATATTTGTTTAATGCCTAAGATTTTTTGTTCGATATAACAGTTTAACCTCTTTTAAATGGCAATAAAATGGGTTTAGATTTTTATTACCTTTAATTTTCACTTATTTTTAACTATTAGTTTCCAATACGTAGTCACCGATTGTGATTTCCAGCAATGGAAATCTTACGGTTTACTGAAATTTGGGCTGATCAGTTGTATTTTAATGTGAGAGAAAACCATTTTAATGTTCCGCTGAGTCACCATCGTTATAAATAATTATAAATCTAAGATTATAAGTAACATTTCTAGCTCATGGCAATTTCAGTCTGGAATTTATATGCTACGTTTAAGTTGCATGATTTTAATTATGAGCATATGTCAGTTTTACTTTGATAAACATAAAGACTACATTTTTCCCCCTTAATTTAATGAATTTTGACCATCGTAGCTATTTTACATTCTTTTTACATCTCTCGTGCAAAATAGTACGGAATGGAAATTCTCAGAAATTCTCTATATTAAAAAAGAATTATGAAATTGGAATTTCAAATCCTATGAAACGTCTTTCTTCTTTGGGAGACGTGAGGTAAAATGCCCAACGTGCAAGCAATGGCTTACAAAAGACACGCATAGAGAACGATGCCATTCCCACAACAGAAAAACTGTGAAGGGGGAATTGCTCCCAATCTCAGAAAAAGTGAGACAAAGGAGGAAAATATATTCCATGTTAGAGACTTCGGCCTATATTAAAGAAAATTTAAGGATTTTCCTCCCTTGTCTAGTTTTTCTGGTTAAAGTATTTCAATTTTCTAGAAAAGGATATTTTTTTATGTACCTGAAGAACCAAAGCATCAAACAAAACCATCGCATTTGCAGCTGCATTCTGAAACTGATGAAACTTTCAGCGTTTTATGACAACATACTATGATGTTGAACTGTATGCTATGGAAGTGCATGTTCACTTTTATGTCCCTATGACAAATTATTCTATACGTGAAAGGAATTGGTATTTCGTATTTTAAACATAAAGTACGAAACATTTTACTCAGAGTATATATCTGAATATTATTTAACTATCCAGTGTGAACTAATATACTCCTTGATGGATAAAATATATATATATGAAACAGTTCAGTAACTGACTGACTCACTGACTGACATACAACACACAGACCAAATAGCCCAGTCAAAATAGGCTTTATGGCTAAAAAATATACGAAAGTGTTGAAAATTGGTGGAGATGTTTGTTTAAGCATGCTAATCAACATACTAAAAGTGCCCACCGATCAGACTTGAGCTTTCGCCGCCATCTTGGAATATGTGTACACTTTTTTGGCTTTTTGCAAGCAACATGAGAAATACTGATTTTATGTAAAAAATTCGAATGCAAAAATTGAAGAGCATTAAATTGTGAACAAAACATTATTTACATTTGTTTCATAAGTCAAACACGGACAAAAATAATTTACTTTGAAATGAGCGAACCATCACACCTGGGACGCGGATGCGCGGGTCATCCCCATCGCGATGGGGGGGATTATCGGCGCATGTGCGCCAAAAGTCTTGCATACTCACGCTTGTCAAATCTCTGCATATCAAAACTCGAGAGAAATTTGCAGCAACATCCAATTCATTGTTATCAGGTTGTATTGTGAGGCTTGGTGGATTCCATCTTTTTATGTCATATTTCGGCTGCATTGGGTACATAATGGCTGGAGGTGGGTTAAAATAAATCCTAACTTTGTACGTAACTACGTCAGTAGAAAAAATGTTGCCTGGCCATGCATGCGCTAGAAAATTCCTAGCTCATTTATCTACCCAAACATCTATAGCAAAGATAATTTTTGATGCCATGGACATGTCTGATTTCAAAAGCAATAATATCCATCAGTTGTTTAGAGATTTTTGCAGGATTTTTGTGTTTTTGCAAATAACTTGGGAAATATTAATTTTATATAAAAAAAAGTTTAATACAAAAATTAAAGTAAATTAAATTGTGTACAAAAAATATTAAATACATTTTGTCGTAACCCTAACACGTGCCAAAATACTGACTATTAAATGCGCGTTGATTATGGAGGTAGCGTCCAAGTCTTGTTGCAGGAGCTTTCCTTTGAATTATCTCCACTTCCTCATTGCGGCATTCTTTAAACACAAGAAAATAGATTCTAATGTGTTTTGGTATGTAGATAATTCATCATTATTAATTTTATAAACGAATATAATAAACTTGGATATATTCACTACGGTATTTCTAATGTGTATATTTTTTTAAGCTTACCTACTTTATGGTTGACGTGCTTTTTTCGGTACAGGATTGTTCGCGTCGTCAGTCTTGAAAAAATAGTCTATGGGTCAGCTAGCATCACCTCATTCATCAATTCCTTTTATTGGATCGTCATGATCTACAGGGCAATAACTTCAAAGGGGTATGTCGTTGTGACATACCCCATTGCAGTTATTTGCAGGCCGTTGTGCAGTTGATGCCTGATTTCCGACACACGCATCTTTCTCCCCAGTCAGTCTTACAGTTGCAAAACACTATAAAACTTATTCGGGAGCCACTGCATCCATAGTTGTGATGGGCACGAGGGTTTTCTCTTGACGTTTCTAGCCCCACACTTCAGAATTCAACTCCTTCCCAAACCATTTTTGCACTTGGTGATACAACCGAAAGGAATGTAGCCTGGCTTCCTCTTCACTTGCGGGAACAAATTGAATATATGGTTTTATTTTAGTGCCAAATTTTGCGAAGCATTTGTACCTAAATTTATTACGAACTGTTCACTGGAATGTGCTCCATACCAGATCAGAAAAAGCATTCTCCTGCTTGAGCAACATCATTGTACACTCATGGACAAAAAAATTAGCGCACCAAGAAGGAGTCGTCAAAATGAAACGAAATTTTACATACGTAGTGACTACTTTGATATAAGTAAATGATAAGAAAATCAAAGAAAAAGGATAATTTATTTCAGAGAAAAAGGCAAAAGAACGGAGGAGTTAATACTCCGTTGGACCCCCTCTAGCGCAAATGCACGATGCGATACGATCGGGCATTGAGTCATACAAGTTCTGTAGGATGTCTTGAGACATTTCGTTCCATATTTGCTGTAACCTTGCCTCTAGTTCGTTCAAACTCGTGGGATGCCCAAC
Source organism: Dolomedes plantarius (assembly GCA_907164885.2). Taxonomy (NCBI): domain Eukaryota; kingdom Metazoa; phylum Arthropoda; class Arachnida; order Araneae; family Dolomedidae; genus Dolomedes; species Dolomedes plantarius. Next base: position 45,887,194 of record OU015497.1, on the reverse strand, counting down.
TCGTCGTCACAAATGATCCCAGATATGATCGATTGGAGACAAATCTGGGGATCGGGCAGACCAAGGAAGGGTAGTAACAGTGCGGAGACAGTCTTGTGACACCCTTGCCGTATGAGGCCGAGCATTGTCTTGTTGAAAAATGGCTCCTGGGAGCCGTTGCATGAGTGGCAACACATGTGGTTGCAGGATTTCATGAACATACCGCTGGGCTGTCATGGTGCCACGGAACAATACTAGGGGTGACCGTGTATTATAGGCAATGGCACCCCATACCATCACACCAGCTGTGGGAGCGATGTGTCGCTGTACAGCAAAGGCAGGATTGAAGCGTTTACTACGGGCTCTCCACACACGAACACGATTGTCATCACTGCCGAGATTGAATCTGGATTCGTCGCTAAAGACGACCTGGTTCCATTCCGCTGCAGTCCAGTTTCCTCGTGCGCGGCAAAACTCCAAACGGATGCGTCGATGGGTGGGCGTCAAGGGCAGCACACGTAATGGGCGTCGCGATACCAACTGTCCTTCAGCCAGGCGCCTTCGTATGGTTCGAGAAGACACAGTCCCCTAGTGAAGGTGTTACCTGTGCCTGGATGGCGGCCGATGAAGCAGTTGGCTGTACGAGTGCATTTCTTACGATATGGCGGTCTTCTCGACGACTGGTCTGTTGAGGGCGTCCTGAGCCTGGTCTTCGTGTACATGACATCTCTCGGGTCCACTGGTCCCAACACCTCCTCACAACACAATCAGAGCGGCCTAATTGACGAGCTACTCGCCTAGCTGACCACCCAGCTTCCATCATCCCGACGATTCTCCCCCTCTCAAACTGCGACAACTGCTTATATTGTCTTCGAACACGGCGTAATGGCATGTCTATCTCAGCTCTTCCTTTGTTAATGATTCAGCACACTCAAACAAGCTTTGGTTACCTGTTTTATACTCCACGGAGTATGATGGTCATCGCCCTCTACCGGCTATACGTAATGCTCAATCACGTTGCATTTCTAATCATTTGCATATCTCCCCGACATGTACCTTCATTGCAAGTTTCGGTACAATCCCGCAATTATTTCTTGGTGCGCTAATTTTTTTGTTTCATGAGTGTACAATGAATTGCATTTATGAACTACTGTCACGTTGTGTTCCATATCTTTACTTTGGAACATTTTTACACAAAGTTTCTTTCCTTTGTTGAATGCTGCAGAAGTAGTATCGCATACACTGAACTCATGGAGAAAAAGGATACTTTGGTATGACCTGAGAATTGTATTTTATTTGATGAATATATATTTTTTTGCTCTCCCTTTGTGTGGTTTGACAAGGAAAATGTCTTTTTTTCTGTAGGAGGGAGAGCTGTTAATTGAACCGGATGGTCAACATCTTCACTGATGATTACAGCGATGATGTAACCAGAACATACTTCAGTAATTGCCGTATTTACAATGAGAATGTCGGCGTCATCATTATTTGTCGGAATCGAAACCCATTGTTTTCCACCTCATATATAGAATGCTGATCAATTCGCTCTTGTTGTTTTCATTTGAAAGGAACTATTCTTGTTGAATAGGAACTCGCATGTTTCGATCAAAATTTATGTCCACAGATTTTTTCATAATAGACCGTATATTTTGTTCAATTTTTTTTTGTAATATTAGTTGCGTTGGATTAGCTATTAAAAACGACTATACAGCTGATACCATAATATATTTTTATATAGTTAACTTAATTTGTGCAAACAGCCGAAAAAGTTAATTTTGTTCTCCATTTGACACGGTGTAGGAGAAAAACACTGCCCACTACTTTGACGCAGTTCAGGAGGTTAAGGTCTTTGTTTGGAACTTCAAAAACGTCGTGCATGGCCAATGTCGTTGTCTCTCGCATACCAGCTTCATAAAACAGAGCCAACGGAAAAGGAGCTAACTCATATTCTAAATACAGTTTCCATCTTTTCGTTTTGTTTAGCAAATCTCTATCCTCTGAAAAAGCAACAACGAGTTTACTACTATTTTGAAACCGTTTACTTTCACCATACAATTGACTGTGATCAAGCTTTCATAAGGTTTACCATTTCAAAGTACTGAACCCAGAGGGCTACAGTGTTGTCATTCCCTTTCAATTGCTTCAAAGTCATCCTCATTTTAATCTCATATACGATGGCTCCTATATGAGTATATCCGTTTATGGTTTCTAGCGATAGTAGTTCAATAGCAAAATCTCTACATAACTCATGGAGATTATTGCTTTTGAAATCAGGCATGTCCATGGCGTCAAAAGGTATTTTTGCTAAAGATGTTTGGGTAAATAAATGAGCTAGGATTTTTCTAGCGTATGCATGACCAGGCAACATTTTTTCTACTGACGTAATTACGTACATCAAAGTTAGTATTTATTTTAACCCACCTCCAGCCATTATGTACCCAATGCAGGCTAAGTATGACAAAAAAGATAGAATCCACCAAGCCTCACAATAGAACCTGATAACAATGAATTGGATGTTGCTGCAACTTTCTCTCGAGCTTTGATATGCATAGATTTGACAAACGTGAGTATGCAAGACTTTTGGCGCACATGCGCCGATCATCCTCCCATCGCGATGGGGAGGACCCGCGCATCCGCGTCCCAGGTGTGATGGTTCGCTCATTTCGATGTCAATTATCTTTGTCCGTGTTCGACTTATAAAAAAAATGCAAATAATGTTTTGTTCACAATTTAATGCTCTTCAATTTTCGTAATCAAATTTTTTACATAAAATCAATATTTCTCAAGTTACTTGCAAAAAACCAAAAAAGTGTACACATTTTCCAAGATGGCGGCGAAAGCTGAAGTCTGATCGGTGGGGACTTTTAGTATGTTGATTAGAATGCTTAAACAAACATCTCCACCAATTTTTAAAACTTTCGTATTTTTTTTTCGCCATTCCTCAAAATCGGGTCTATTTTGACTGGGGTAAAACCCCTAGACCTTAAGGGCTGAAATTTTGCATGGCGATTCATCTTATAGTGTAGGGGTGCACTAAGAAATATTTTTGAAAAATCCCTCTTAGATTTTTTTAATTAAATTTTTAAGCTGTTTTGGTAACTTTTTTTTAAGTTTGCATTTAAAATAACAATTTGTGGGTTATAAAATTTAAATCACGAGAAAGATCATAAAAATTCCTTTGAAACGAGGTTTTTTTCGAATTTTTACCTCCATTTTCTGATTTTTGGTGAATTTTTAAATATTAATTTTTAAAATTTAATTCATTAAATGCTGATCACTTGATTTCTTTTTTTGGTACTTTAAATAAATTTATCGTCACGTGCGTAACAACTAAATAGTAAAAAAAATATATTTTGTTTCTTGCTAATTCGGCAGACGATTGGACATTATCCAAAAAAATATTAAAATGCAATAAAAGATATTATGTTCCTCAAACTGTACTATATGAACTGTACTATATTCTTTAGTATGTCCTATTACATTTAATTTGAATATTTTTTTCTACATTATTTTGTCTATAAAAATATCCCTTACGATTTTCTTATAAATAGATTTTTTTTTACATCAATTGTATACATTGATCGTCGTATTTATTATATATATATATATATATATATATATATATATATATATATATATATATATATATATATATATATATATATTGGCATTAATTGCATACATTGACCGTTATATTTAATTTGAATGTACTCCGTAGCGAAGTGCGGGTTTTCAGCTAGCCGCTCTATATTTCTCTCTGAAACAACTTTAAAAATGTGAATAGTTGGAGAAAATACTTGTTTCCCCCAGTATCTCATAAAACTATCAGTTATATTAGCTGCAATTATATCAGATGCTTTTTCGTTAGCTCTATTTCTGTTCCTCCACACAGCTCAACTACTTTGTTGATAATTGATAATAATATGTTTTTATTATTACTAGTTGGTCAAAATATGACGGCTGGATAGTAAATACTAATGCACAAGTTATACTTAACACATCATTGCCAAATGTTTAAAATCATAGAGAAATACACTTTAGAAAATTACTATTGAACACAATAGAAAGAAATGAGGTTACTCAACAGTGTGAAATAAACAATTTCCGTCAGGTTGGATTCTATATCTCACAAGCATAATTCAAAATAAAAATGGCAGACATAGAGCTAGGGAGATTCCTGGGAATAGACAAATTTACGTGTATGCGGCCTCGTGCTTAGGAAGTCAGTGGAATCTCGATCTATAGTTTTCCAAGGGACTGACTGAACTAAACGATGGATGCGGGAAAACGATAGATGCGGGAACATACAAAAATGTATTAACATTCCTCAAAGTTTGATATCCCTAAAATATATTTACTCACCTAAATAAATGCATACATACCTGTAGTGTAATTGAAGATAAAATTACAAAGTTGTACTGAAATCCAAGATAATAATAATAATAAACGAAATACACGCAGATAGATACACAGGAATTTTGATTCAAATAAAAGTACTTAATCTTCGTTTATTTTTTAGCGGTTTTCTCTCTACAAGTAAACAATATTTCTTCTGTGTTGCAAAATGCATTCCTTACGGTATCGGTTATTGTGTGAGAGTATAAAGAAGCGGCAGCCGTGAATCGTTTGTAACTAGAACCATTCCATTGCACTGGATGGGGTCCGACATAAGACCACCAGGAAGTTCTGCTTCCGGGTGAAACCCTCATCCGCCAGTGTAGAGTGCAACAATCAAATTTTTCACACCCTAGACCAAACACCAGGGCGCCTCCATCTCAAGGCGAAGAGAAAAGCCAGAGGACAGCAGAAACCACTCAGGTCGGCCAACTGTGAGCCATTACTGATAAGAACAGAAATGTTGAATAGATGGAGAATTTGGAATGAGTTGCCGATAACAGGATACTTCAAGGGCTAAAGAATTAAGGAACACCAACGACGAACAAATAATGGGAGTGGTACGATTCTGCGAAACCAGGCTAAACAGGAGAGAACGAAAATACGATACCATGCATCTCAAATGGTCTGCTCATTGTTTAATTAGAGCGTCATTCTAGCTCAATCCAGACATGTATATTTCAGGTTCAGTTATTATGAAAAAACGATCGATCCGATAAATTAATGTAAAGCTGCGATATTCTGAACGAATATTGCGGGAAAACGATGGATCGAGGGACGATCCATGCGGTCTGATTTTGCTTGTTTTCTATGGAATTTATTCGGGACTGAATGGAATAAACGATCGTTCGGGGAACGATCGATCGAGATTCCACTGTATCTAAAACTAGATTTAAACATGTTACTGGGTATGCGCAAAAGCAAAATGCGTTTAAGCGGCCTCGTGATTAGTCAGTACATAAAGCTAGATTTAAACATGTTACTGAGCGTGCGCAGAAAGCAATTGTTAACTGTAAATTACCACTAATTAATAGAAATTGCGGTTATAAAAACCAAATTTGACACCTCTCTAGATTAAAATCTTTTCTTTAAGATCAAAATGAAGGAAATTGATGCAGTAGTTTTCTCTGAGGTAGTGTCCAAAGAATCGGCTTGGCGACTTAAATATATAGATAGCCATGCTATCTATTAAAATGACTTAAATGGAAATATCACCTGAAAAGAGGAACACGTATTAAATATCTCAACAAAAAGTAAATATGCATAACTGTGTATTTCTAATTTGAAATACATATGAAAAAGGAAAACAACAAGAGGAATTAAAAGAAGCTTTATATTTTTCATGTGGTAAAATTTTTTCGATAACCATGTGTCTGTGTGAGTTGAAGAAAGGTATTTATGGAACTAGAATCAAAATATTCCAACGAAAACGTTTGGATCTCTCTGTCCTTTGGGATTGTCTATGGAACGTCTTGAAAACAACAAAAGAGCACAAAATAGAACCCTTCCGTAAGTGATAGAAACATCAAATAAAAATGTTTTGGAAAACTTTTTCAGACATTTCGGGTACTTTATTTTTTGTTGCATGCCATTTTAAACCAGTAGAACACAAAATTCTTACTCGTCAAAGAGGAATTCCTTTTACCATATTTAAAACGCTCAATCCTAATTAGGAATTTTGAATTTATTTATGGGTGACACTATTCAAAATCTATGTTACCGAAAGCCTGAAAATTTTCAGCATTTTTAACATAAACTTAAAATTGCATAATGGTGTTCTGAAATTTCAGACATTAAGATTACTAATTCCGAAGTTCGCTTTGAAATTTAACATATTAAAAAAGCGATATTTTTGGGAAAATTTGAGAGATCTCTGAATTTAAAACTTGAAAATAATTCAATGAAATGGGAAAATAATTTTAACCAGACAGGGTTATATTTGGTATCAAGCCCCTTGTTTATCAATAAAGATAATCAAAGAGGATATTTTTTTCAAATTTATCAACAGCATATAACGGTATAACTTTTTTAATTTTGAAAAAGCTCTATATGTATTTTCCCGTGAATAGTACAATTTAGCTATCCAAATATATGTTGTATTCATTAAATTCCAAGCAAACAAATACAAGATAATATTCCACCTGCACCGGTCGCACTAAAAGATAATTCGAACTGATTACTCAATTATTTGTTGGAACTGTTGTAAGAAACTGAATACAAACACTGCAACTTCTAAAATTTGTTTTCGTCTCGTATATGTAGGACTGTTTTCAATTCTATAATGACAAAGCTGTATCATACTGATTCGAAAGGAAACTAAACTCTGTGTTTGTGTTTGCATGTTTATTTTATTTTTTGCCATGCATTTTATTTCTTGTTTTGCCTGAGTAAATAGAAAAAACAAAAACAAATATGGAGTTCGAAACGTAATGGGATTCAACAGAAAATATGAAATATATATATCTGTCAGCTGCATATTGTCAGAGTAGTATTGGACAATTTAGAATCATGCAAACGTGATCCGAATGTATATTGTTTTTAAAGTTTAGCTACAGCGTAGCATGCACAGAAACATCTAGTGTTTCGTAGCTTTGGGAAATAAATACTGGAGGTATATTTTAGACCGGGAAAAAGCTTGTGGGATTATAAGTAGGTTACGATTCATTTCCAGAAGTTTAGTGGGTTTTTAAAATTTTCTTATGAATAAAAATCTTTAAATGAGTAGAAAAAATGTTTAAAAATTTAATGATGTAATAGAAAACGGATCAGGTAATGGTTTAAGTTGAACTACTCCCATGTCTCAAATATAAATATTATGAAATTATGAGAATTTTCAAAAGCCATTTAATGTATACAAGTTATAAACGAACAAATTTACAACAACAGTTCATTTCTTAAAGACACATTATGCCTTAGATATTCTTATTTATTTAGTATTTATTCTTATTTATCCATTTTTTGAAACCTCCAGTAAGGTTTCCTGCAATGCTGCTCTCACCTCATCTGGTGACACAAAACGGCGTCCTTTCAAAAGGTTTTTCATTGATGTAAACAAATGAAACTCACACGGGACTGAGTCCGGTGAATACGTAATACTCCTTGTTTACTGTTCTGTCTTCGGGAATAAATTCTGAATGAACAATTCCTTGAGAATCCTAAAATATCTCCATCATGACTTTCCCTTTGCTCCGATCCTGCCGGAATTTCTTCGATCGCGGTGAGGAGGGTGATTTCCATGTTGGAGAAGTACGTTTTGATTGGATATCAAATAAATAACACCACGTTCCATCACCTGTTATGATGTCGTTCAAAAAAAGCTGTATCCTTATTGGCTTTGTCGATTGCATCACCCGATGTACTCATTCGTACTTCCTTTTGTTCAGAAGTCAAAAGCCGGGGGACAATGTGCTGAGACACTCGGTGCATGTTAAGATCTTCTGTTCAAATAAGCTGGCAACTAATCGTTGATAAGTGAATAGCCGCAGCGATTTTTTCAAGGGTTTGGCGACGATCTTTGCGAACACATTGAGAGACCAACTCAATATTTTCCTCGTTCCGTGAAGTGGAAGGTCGGCCAAGGCCTTCATCGTCTGCGATGGATTCTCGGCCCTCTTTAAAAAGACGATGCCATTCATACACCTTCGATGTCGCTATGGTAGAATCCCCGTACACCTTTCATAGCATTTTTAAAGTCTCCGTAGGGGTTTTACCTAAAAGCTGACAAAATTTAATGTTGCAGCGCTGTTCTTCAAAAAACCATTTTTCATACGTCGCAGAACAAAGATACCTATCTCCGGAAGAAAACAGCAGCGCGCGCGATTTAATCACGTGACATGGGTAAAACCAACTTGAACACGTAGGGTTACTTTGGTAGAATCTAGCTCATACGCTGTAACTTCAAATACATTATTTTGTTGTCATAGATTACCGCATTCCCCGAACTTTTGTATCATACCTCATATATATATACACATATATATATATAAATATATATATAAATATATAAGAAATAGATGAAAGAGAATACCGGTATTAGCACTAAAGCTACTTGCAGCCAGGAACTAATAATATGAAAAGATAAGTATGAAAGAGGTTTTAGACAGCATCTCTTCGTCAGCGGTGCCAATACTGTCTAAAAACCAATGGATTGTTTCCGATGAGTATGATCTATACAATAAACACACTCAGATATCGAACACTCCATGAAAAACGGAAGAATTCAATAAATATTGAATAAAGAGTTACTTAAACAAAGAACACTAAGCCTGGCGCTAGACAGAGTGGAAGTTAAGAACATGTAACCGCAAGATGACTGACGTCACAAAACTTGCAACCATGGAGATTATGGATACTCAGTTACTGACTTACTATGGTTACTGTATTTTAGGACTTTTAAACCATTATTAATTTATTTTTTTTATTATTATTAGTTAGTGTTATTTTTATTCTTATTTTTATTTTTACTTATGATTTTTATTTTCTTTTTTCTTTTTTACTTTTAGTAGTTATTTTTTCTAATTTTTCTTATTATTATGGTTAACTTATTAAATGCAACAGAACAAACTATTTATTTAAACTAAAACACCCAATTATGTGTTTGGATAGACATTCGGGGTAATTATTACGTGTTAGCACAGCTATCAAGTCTAAAATATGCTTATTCCTATTGTCTTTAGAACATAGCCCATTTATACGAACTAACTAATTTACAATAATGTTATTAAAAACAGATTTATGTAAACAGGTTAGGTAATTTTCAAATTTAACAATATTAAAATTATAGTCAGATCTTTTGTCGTATAAGTCAAAAGTAAATTTGCTGTGAGAATTTAATTTAATGTTAATATCTAAAAAGTTTACATTAATATTATCATGGCTACTTTTATTTATTTCCAGATTAGGAGGGTAAAAATTTAAGTCTATATGATTATTACTTTTATAAATTACTATTATATCATCTATATACCTAAATATATTGTAATTGCAATTTTCTATATTATTAATTTCAAAATAATGTAAGTATAAATTAGCTAGCATACTTGAAGCATTACCACCTTGTGGTACACCTTTGGACTGTAACTATATACTATTATTATGAACTATGTAATTATGTTTAGTTACTAAATCTAGGAGCCTATTGAAACGAGTTAGTTTAATTTCGTTGCCTAAGTATTGAATATTATTTTGTACTAACATTATGATTATTCTATTTAAATCAATTATATGGATATTATTAAATAGATCTTTAAAATCATAAGTTACTACCGTTTTACAATTATCTAATGCTTGTAGTTTTCTAATTAGACTAAAGCTATTATCAATTATACCACAAACACCAGATGTTATATTTTTATAGATTAATTTAAGTTAATTCAATAATATTACACTTGCTTTAGTAGCATAAGTGTTGTGACCACAGGTTACTGCTCTAAAAGCAATAGGTGTTTTATGAAATTTAGGAACTAAAGTAATATATGGAAAAAGATAATTGTTTGATGATATACCTAGTAGTTTATGTTTTGCTATTATTTTCTTAATAATAATACTAGTAGTTTCTTTTAATGGCTGAAAAAGATCATTATTTTCTAGCTGTTTTTTTAAACTTATGGCAAAATATTTTTTACAAATAATTGCATAGTTGTTGGCTGCTTTATCTACATATATATATATATATATATATATATATATATATATATATATATATATCCTAATTTAAGTATCCTAATTTAATTATCAAAAACTCGGTTCTAGAAAAACAAAGCACCATGGTACAAAAAATGTCCATTCAATAAATGGAAGATATAGTATTTTTTCTAGATAAAATTGAGTAATAGGTAGAAATCTGCCAAGAAATGTGGGAAGAAAGGGATCATATTTCCAAATCCTTTACAACTCCTTACCGAAAGCCTACATTATGCACAAATTTTGTTTAGAGCAGTCGCTTCCGAAACAGAAAGATAGAACAGAAATATTTATTAAAGTGCCTGAAACTTGAGTCAAATACTGCTCTTAAATAAGGGACTTCGAACATGAAATGAAACTGGTAATAAGACTCCCCTGCAGTATGTTTCCTGGATTTGTTGCTCGATATATGATCTTTAACTGTTATGAACAAAATACATTGTCGCACGAAACCGGATGTTTATGTTACATATATATCATATGCTCTTCGCGACTATGTGAGGAATTACTATTTTTATGTTCTTTAAGAATTCTACAGAATTTAAAGAAAATGGCAAAGAAATATTGTTTAGATTAAATATATCTTTTATATATCTTTTTAAATATATTTGCTTATGATTTCATTGCATTTTTGTCATATATATATATATATATATATATATATATATATATATATATATATATTAAGCAACTACAATTTTTACGTTCTCTGAGAATTATACACAATTTAAAGAGAATGGCAAAAAATATTGTTTAGATTAAATATATCTTTTTTAATATATTTGCTTATGATCTCTTTGCATTTTTCTCACACATATATATATATATATATATATATATATATATATATATATATATATATATATATATATATATATATATATATTTATTTATTTATTTATGTATGTATATACACAAGAGAAAACGTCATTTAAGTGCATTTCACTTATAAGATAAAATCCAAGATCATTTGATGTTCTACCACTCAAATTGTAAAACAATTAGTTCCAGTTATTCATTGGATAAATGGATAATTTCATCTAAAAGTTTTTTCCCCTATTTAAGAATATGTTGTTTAATCAGATTTTTTTTCATTAAAAATAGGTTGTATGGATAATCTATGTCAAGTATTAGCTTTCATAGTTAGGAATATTGGACTAAACGAGAATCGGTTAATTCCTTCCGGTTCCATTTTCCATTTCAAACGATAAAAAATATCACTATGTGTGGAGAGAAAAATGTACGTGATGATTCTTTTTATGTTTTATTCGCCCACCTTTTGTGACCTGTGATGGCACCCATGTGGAAAATATGTAACCCAAATAAAAGTTTCCTCTTGTCCGATCTGTGTTCTCATCAGTGATTGGGGTCTTGCCTCTGTCATATGCAAATTTCCTCCGTCCACCCCAATCGTGTTTTTGTTGGCCGTTCTCAGAGATCTGTTTTATGCATGCATAACGCGTCTGTTTTTTGTGATACACGTACCGTTCCAACGCTCTTTAAAGTTTTCGCATGCGCTGAGGATTTTGCGATGGGAAAAAGTGGCCGTTGCTATTCGAAAATTTCAAGTTTCTGTTCCTATAACCGTAACCGGACGATCCACTTTCTTGCGGTGCACAAAATCCCGAGCTCATACCTCTGGATAACTATATCTCAAATCTCATCTTGATCGGTTGAACGGAACAACCGCTAGAGGTCCATATATCGGGAAAGTTTTTTTTATGACAACCCTGTGTACATATACGTATATACACTCAAGAGCCAAAATATTATGACCACCTGTCAATAACGAGTTGGCACCCCTTTGGCGCGCAACACAGCTTCAACTCTTGTCATGGATACCACAAGTAGATGGCCGGAGACAGATTGTACCAGATGTTTAAGCAACGGCCACACAAATCCGAGATATTGCGAATTGGTGGTCTTTGAACTCTGAGCTGCCGTCCCATGACATCCCAAATGTGTTCTATCGGATTGAGATCCAGTGAGTTAGGCGGCCAGGACATTAACTGGAATTCAGCATCATGTTCCTGAAACCACTTCAACACAATTTTAGCCTTGTGACACGGGGCGATGTCCTGTTGGAACATTCCATTTCCAGATGGAAAAACAGACGCCATGTAAGGGTGCAACTGGTCCGCAATGATGTTCAGATACCCTGTAGCATTAATGGTCTGCTCTACCACAACTACGGGTCCCAGAGAAGCCCAAGAGAACGTCCCCCAAAGCATAATACCGCCACCACCGACCTGTGTATGACCTACTGTACATTGAGGGAGCAACAGTTCGCCTGGAAGACGGCGTATCCTGACACGGCCATCGGCGTGATGAATGACAAACCGTGATTCATCTGACCAGGCAACCTTCTCCCACTGATCCATGGACCAGTCGCGATGTTCTCGGGCCCAGCGCTGACGCAGTTGACGATGACGCTCGGTCAGCAAAGGCACATGAGTGGGACGTTTGCTGCGTAGCCCCATATCCAACAGTGTCCGCTGAACAGTGTGCTGCGATACTATTCTACTTGGCCCTGCATTGTATTGGGCAGTCAGCTGAGCCACTGTCTGACTCCGGTTTTGTTTCACCATGCGAGACAGTCTGCGACAACCTTTTTCTTTGATAGCGTGTGGACGTCCAACACCATGTCGTCTACTGCTGGTTTCACCGTCATTCATCCACTTTGCATAAGTACTAACAACTGTAGACAACCACGAGTCGTGCGAACAACACACGAGTCGTGCAGTTTCGGAAATACTTGTTTCGAGCCTTCGAGCCATTACAATCTGCCCTCTATCAAAGTCGCTTAGATCCGCAGCCTTTCCCATCACACACACAAGTAAGTGAAAGAATGATTCTTCAGACTCTCTAGCAGCAGTTAAATACCACTTCCACCCGATCACGTGCCTTCTACGTCATCCAGGCGGATTCATTGCAAAATGTAGGGGTGGTCATAATGTTTTGGTTCTTAAGTGTATATATATATATATATATATATATATATATATATATATATATATATATTCAGGGTGATTTTTTTAAACTGACACAACTGAGACCCATCTGTAACGCGATCTATCATCCGGAATACCACCAAAATTGATAGAGGGACTAAGGAAGACATGGGAAAGAGTTTCCGTGGAAAAAAATAGTTCCAAAAGTCGCCGATAGGGGACGATATGACGCTGTTGTTGTCGGCGCACCCGTGCAAATTCACGACTACGTAGTGGACAGCAGTGCCAGTATTTTGGTCTATAAAGATCGGCGAGGAATCTGTTGCTCCTTCGCTTTACAGAAGAAAGGGTCATCAATAGTTTTTTTTTCACCGGCATGGCCACCTCGCTCACCTCAACCCACGAGTCGTGCAGTTTCGGAAATACTTGTTCCGAGCCTTCGAGCCATTACAATCTGCCCTCTATCAAAGTCGCTTAGATCCGAAGCCTTTCCCATCACACACAGAAGTAAGTGAAAGAATGATTTTTCAGACTCTCCAGCAGCAGTTAAATACCACTTCCACCTGATCACGTGCCTTCCACGTCATGCAGGCGAATTCATTGCAAAATGTAGGGGGTGGTCATAATGTTTTGGCTCTTGGGTGCATATATATATATATATATATATATATATATATAGATATATATAGATATATATATATATATATATAATATATTATATATATTATATATATATATATATATATATATAAATATATAATATATTATATATATATATATATGTGTGGTGTGCGTGTGTGTATTATCTATGCATATGTTTGGTAGAACTGAATATTTTAAGAGTATGTGTAAATTAATTAAAGGAACATAAACCTAAAAGTGTGAAATATTACACACTATTAAATAAAAGTTTTTTTCAAATTTAAATGTTCAAAATTTTTGCATAATCTATAAAAGTAAATTACAGACCACAATTTTATTTCCCCTATGGTTTGTCGATATCAGTAAAATATATACGTCGGTATAAAATATATATCTCAATAGAGTAAAATATATCTGTCGATATGAGATATAAAGCTTCAAATTCTTAGAAAAGGACACTGTGTAATCTAAAAGCCGTATTCGAATTCAGTTCTGTACTCCAAAAATATTCCCAGAATTTAGCCATACGTTGATACGCAATAAACATGTATTTGTAACGAATCAGTTTTTCTGAAGAGTCATATGTTGTCAGTCGCGATATCATTTGAGATGCAAATATGTTCTCCCCAACTGAGATTTATTCTCCAAAATCTGATTCAAGAACTCTGACACATTTTTTGTAGAAATAGATTTCATGTATTTTTGACCTCCGAATATACCTCCAAATAAATTATTCTCTTGTCAAAAGTACTTAAGAATGCAAAATTGATTCAGATATGCGCTAAAATCTGTAATACAGATTTCGCTGGCCCAGTATTCAAGCAAGTTCATTCAAATTTTTCTATTTTTCATGTATGTCGAAAACCTAAACTTTCTTCTTTACATATTTTAGTTAATAGTATTTTAACGCTTATCATCTATTATTTACACGGTAAATTTCCCCCATAACCGCATATTACTAATTTTTACAATGAATACATCCGAAACATTTTGTAATTTGTGCATTCTATTAAAGAGTGTTTTTTATATTTTTATAGACAGGGATATAGGGATATTTTTATAGACAAAATAATATAGAAGAAATATTCAAATTAAAATCTAATAGAACATACTAAAGAATATAGTACAGTTTGAGGAATATATCTTTTACTGTATTTTAATTTTTTTTGGATAATGTCCTATCGTCTGCCGCATTAGCAAGAAAAAAAATATTTTTTGTCTATTTCGTTGTTATGCACTTGACGATAAATTAATTTAAAGTACCCGAAAAAGAAATCACGTGATCAGCATTCAATAAATTAAATTCTAAAAATTCATCTTTAAAAAATTCACCAAAAATCAGAAAATGGAGGTAAAGATTCGAAAAAGATTTCATTTTAAAGGAATTTTTATGATCTTTCGCGTGATATAACTTAACCCTCAAATTATTATTTTAAATGCGAACTTTAAAAAAGTTACTAAAACAGCTTAAAAATTGAATTTAAAGAAATCTAAGAAGAATGTTTCAAAAACCTTTCTTAGTGCACCCCTACACTATAAGAAGAATCGCCATGCAAAACTTCAGCCCTTTAGGTCTAGCGGTTTGGTCTGTGCGTTATATGTCAGTCAGTCAGTTACGGAACTGTTTTATATATATAAAGATAATTCAGAAATTTTTCAAGACATTTATTATATCGAAATACACAACCTGGAATTATCTCCCCGGAAGTTCTTATCTCTCTATTCATCTATAAATTAACTAAATTCAGATTACATTATCTTAGTTTTATGTAACAAATTGAAATTCATTTCATATTTATGTTTCCGCTTGGTTTGAATCCAAAGATTTTAGAACCATGGTGATAACAAAATCGAACAAGAAATGAAGCCCCCTCCATTTAACACGAGCCCAATGAAGCCCTGTCAGACCTTCAAGCAGGAGAATGTAACTAATGCAGCTACGCATAATGGTATCTGGAAAAACTGAGCGACACAAACACAGAATCGCAAATCGGATGCAATCCTGGTGAGAATCAATACCCGTTGCTACGAGCATCGTTGAATTTTCTATTGTTCTGTGATCTCCGTATATAGGTAGCCCAAAAGAAAGTGAGACTTGTTTTAACGGCAGTGGTTAAATACTCAGATTTTTCGTCAGTAGATGATGCTGTATGTTAGGGTTCAAAGCTGCATAAAATAAGAAAATGTTGGAAAGTATCAGTGTACTGTTTGAACATATTTAATCAATGCGTCGGGACACTGATTCGTCCAAACAGGCCTAACGAGTGGTTATTTAATTTTGGATGCCAGAAATTGTTAGCGAAGCAGAAATGTATTGTCGTATCAGGGATGTCTATGGGCATGAGTGTCTGTACAGTGTTCAGATGGCTTAGGGGATTTTGTAAAGGATCTGTTAGCACGGGATTTTCCGAGACCTGTTCAAGCTCTCATGGCCATCAATCACCCTTGAATAGATTGCTGCAGTGGACAAGACTTGATGCGGCGCTTCCACTGGGAGGTTCTGGACAATCCCTCCTATAGGCCTAAACTGTCGTCTTGTGACTGCCACATCTTCAGCCTACTGAAAGAACCTTTCAAAGACCATCGTTTCCCTTATGATTCACAGGCCTGAGACGCCGTCCGAGACTAGCGCCGAAGGCAACAACGAATGTTATTCCCTCAAGGAATCCAAAATTTAGTAAGAGCAGGGATACTTGCTTCAACCGACAAGGCGACTATGTTGAACGGATATATACCCCATGTATCCTTATTACTTCCTGTATGTACCCGTATCCCAACCAATAAACTATTACAAAAAAGTATGAAAAGTCTCATTTGGGCCATTCTTATATATTGGCGTAGAAACAACTCATGTTAAGTAAAAGGTATTTATTTCTAAATAGTTACACACGGTTAAAATTCCTGTCCTTTAACAGAACATGGGAACAAATATCCGTTTAATTTCAATTTCGTACATCATAGTAGTACTACAGAATTACAATCAAATTTCTTCGATTAACAAAGTGACTAGAACTTCCAAATTTGTTTAGGTTGTCGTTTATAATATATTTACTGTTTTGAAATTTTCTTAAATATATTTTCAAAATTGTTTTTGAAGACAACGAGTTAGCATAGCGAATATATATATAAATTGTGTGTGTGTGTGTGTGTGTGTGTGTGCGTGAGTGTGTGTGCGTGCGTGTGTGCGTGTGCGTGTGTGCGTGTGTGCGTGTGTGTGTGCAAAAAAAGGTGTAAATTTCAGGTAAATACAAAATCTAAAAAGCGAATTTGTTTCAAATGCTGAAATGTATAATTCAAATGCTTTATAGTTATCTCTAGTATTCTCAATATTTCTTTGGAATATTAACATATATTGGGAAAACTGGCATACAAATAAGTTTAAGGATGGAGATAAGTAATTTTAAACTTAGTATACTATTGTTACTTAACCTTTTGAAATCAAATACTGTCCCTTAAGGTATTAAATTATTACTTTCTAACAAGATTTTGTAACAAGTTTTCATTTTTCAATCACCTCTCCCAGGCAGAAAACACTTGGCAAAATATGATAAAACTTGCTGTAACTTGTAATAAAACTTGCTGTAACTTGTAATAAAATTTGCTGAGTCACAACGCAGATACGTGACTTGAAGAAATGGTTATAAGCATGCTACCAGGGGAGTATCATACCAATCAAATGTCTGGGCAGCTTAAAGAGAGGAAACGGTGAACCAGTGGAGAATTCACTCAAGGAAACAGAAAAAGGATTCTCAAAGAAGCTCACCTATACCAGAATAATAATAAATTTTTATCTATTTTTTAAGTCTTTGAATTCAGAAAATGAATCAAGGTTTTTTAAAGAAAAGTTCGTCTAGTTCAGAGAAGTAGCTATCCCAAGTTAATGATTAGTAATCAGGACTTTTAGTTAAAGTTTATTTGCTTTGGTTTGATGATATCTAATTAAGAGTGGCGTATATTTACAGTTTTTTAGTTTGTCAGCTTGTTATTCCACCTTTGACTTTACGCTCAAATAGAGAGGTTATAAATCTTCTGTTTAATAAAGTTTAATTTCTTAAGAAAAAAGTTTTTGCAGACATAAAGCAACAGAAGCAATCATACTAAGTAAAATATTTAGATTCCTTTCTGTATATCAGTGACTTTCAATAAATTTATTTCGAATAAAAATCGTGAACATTTAAAAAATTTCTAAAATAAAGTATTCTATTTAGAATTACAACCTTATTTCATTTTAAATCTCATCACATCACAAAAGCATTTAGCGCTTAAATAATAACAAAAGTTCATATATCCCTATTACATCTATTTAACGTTATGGTTTAGTACTATTAAATGGTAAAAGAGTATCGAAATTCAAAAATAACACAATAAATAAGGTTTTTTTATGATTGTTTTGCAAAATAATATTTCAGTCCTATAATTGTAGAACATTTTGATGGTCACTGAGGAGACTCGATTCGATGCGCCACTGAATGGTCTCGTATGCGCACGTTAAATTTATAGACGGCCCAACATCCACTTTCATGCATTATTGGAAAATATTAAGATTACACATAGCATATTTTTAGCATATTTAAGGGGACAGGGGATCTTGAACCTCGTTTTATTTAAATTTTCAGTATTTTACTCTATATATAGAATGAGAATATTTAATGTCAATTTTTACTACATTGACGACCCTTTCAAATGCCTGTTTTCAAATATTATTTGAAAAATTCTAACATTATTCAAAATGCTCCATGCGCATTATCTATCATTTAAAAATCTTAATTTTTTTATTATAAGTTTACCTTATGTTTGTTGTTTTCTCTATTCAACTTATATGAAGGTGGCGGGTTACTTAACAAATATGATGCTATTGTTGTCTTCACAAAATCACAAATATTTGGCTGGTTAAAATATTTAATTATAACATAACAGTTCCTGGATTTCAGGTACCCAGTACCTCCATCTAAATAAAGAGCACGTCGACCACATGAATATTGTGTATTGATTTTTTTTGTATAAATCTAAAGCCATAAATATATATATATATATATATATATATATCCCTGTTTTTTATGCTTTTGCATGTTTTTACTTTATTTAATGGTCTAAAAATTTGAAAATATTTGTAATTTCAAAGTTTTATGCATAGTTTTATGACAAACACTTGCATAAACAATCCCGAGAAATTTGGAAGAAATCGGAAAAAAAATTATTTATTCAAAGTGTGCATGGAGCATTTTGAAAATTCTAGCATTTTTGAAGAATATTTTTGAAAATCAATTCTTATTCTTCCACAAAACACTTGCTTGTGAATTCAAAGTGAATTCAATGCAGTAATAATTACAAGATAAAAAGAACTTTTCATATACCATGCTTTTAAATTTTCTGTTGACTCATATAAACTTGACAATTCTATGTATTAATAAATACTTTTTAAAAAAATTTTTGATGAATTATCCCATCTACTTGAAAGAAAATGAAATTAATTGGAAATTAACTTCCGTTTAACTTTTCGATCCCGTCCCGGACGATAGATGGCTGCACCAGTCTACAAAACAAAATTAACTCAAAATTCATTCAAATCTGCTTAAAGATGGCTAAAAGTATTTAAATAATGCATTGTCATCGTATTCTGAGCTATTCTAAAAGTTTCAAATGTCTAGCTAGTCGGAAAGCTAGTTAAAAATCGATTGCAAGATTTGTACTGGACAAACACACACACACAAACAATAAAGCGAGTTAATAAAAACATGGTGAAAAAATATATTAATTTTACTCATGTGGTATATTAAATAGAATATTTAAAATTTAAAACACGAGGTTGAAGGTCCATTGTTCCCTTAAAAGTATATAAATAGTAAACACTATCGCAAAATCATTTAATAATAAATAAGTACCACCATAATATATTTCCTTCCTCAAATTATATCACAAATTATTTTCATCGGATTATGAGGTAACTAAGAGTAATTCCCTTAAAATTATCATTAACCAAATTAACAAATTTTATCTTTGACAGCTTATCCAGACAAAAGATTTATGGTTCTAGTTCATATCTTTCCGCCTTAATAGTATACTTCAGACTGATACTTCGGAGAGAGTTCAGTTAAGGTGATGTACATAATGATGAAGTTTATTCGAAATTAAACAGATCCTATGGGTTTAAGTCAGTTAGTTTATGTGCCATTTGTTTAGCAAATGGTTCTAAATAAGAGAGCCCTGATTAAAATAAAAAAATACCTAATGGTATTTAAACCATGTAAAATTATAATTAATTTAATATATTGACTCACATTTAAAAAAATAATTTTTTTCTAGTATGATATATAATAGACACCGAGAAGGAAAGAGTAAAATTCAATAATATTTAGAACTATGTATTATACAATTATAAAGTCAGAGTTTTATCATTTTATGTACAAAATTACCAAAAGTGGTTATTTTCATTCTTCTTCTGTACATTATTTCGACGCAAATTTGAACAATAAGTATCTTAGCTCCATTCCTTTTTTATTCACAACTTGTACTCATAAACACAGAGATATACAGGGCTCCTACCTATATCCGTTACACACCCCTTAACTTCTAAACGGTGACAGCTTAGGCCATAAAGTGGGTGTCTAGGTATAGTAAAAAAGCTATGCTCTACTCGATGAGTTAACTTACAACACCATCTATCGGCAAATTTTGGAATGAGCGTTTTTATCTCAAAATCGGTACGAGATACGGGAAAAAAGTCAATTACAAAGTTGTTCACCATCATCGATTTAGTAAGAAAAGACACCTTACGCACATTAATACTTAAAACAGAATGTAGAAAATGAACATTTATTTGGTCACGATTTCGAAAATTGTCATGTCATAAAGAGTGGATGTTGCACAGTGTGCAGCAAGAAATCCAGTCAAGAGTACAAATGTGTATAGTGGCTAATGGAGAGCATTTTCAGCAACATAAATGAATGATCCTGGAGATAGGGAAGTGTCTTAGTTTCTTTCTTCCATTCCTTATGTAACGGATATAGGTGGGAACCCTGTATAGATAATGTTAAAACTCCTGAGTTTGTGTATAATTTATTGCAGCAAAAACCGATACACAGTAGTATAGTCACGTTGATTTTTCTATGTGACTTTATTTTTCTATTTAACTTCGACAAGTTAACGGTAACTGTGAGGAAGATTTTGATGTGAGCTGAGACATCAGACAGATTTCTGCTGGTGAAGTTAGTTGAGTCGAGTCGAGTCGAGTCGAGTCAGGGACTCGTGTGGTTGACGTGCTCTTTATTTAGACGGAGGTACTGGGTACCTGAAATGTATGAACTGTTATGTTATAATTAAATATTTTAACCAGCCAAATACTGTTGTGATTTTGTGAAGACAACAATAGTATCATATTTATAAGTAACCAGCCACCTTCATATAAATTGAATAGAGAAAAAAAAGTTTCTAAAATCAGTCCATTAGTCAACTGATTGTGTAATTCATTATCTATTATGTTCGTTTCATGTACGTTTGTAATACCACTCTTACTTTAATTCAAATTAAATCTAAGTAAGGTCACAGAGTATGTAATTAAATATGGTGACTGATTATTACAAAAAAATTATTTTTCTCTTTGATAAAGAAAATAAATAATTTTAGCTGAAAAAATTTTAATGTCTTAATTTATTCTGTTGTTGTAGTTGTTGTTCTTTCTAATACCTCCTGTTCTAAGGCAGCTAGACCAAGTCCATGAGTCCATATCTCCTCAGTAGGTCCATTAATAGGCGAGGATCGGTAATAAAATTACGATGTGACCGGGAATGGCCTGTCCATTATTACACTTTTTGAAAGTGACAAAATTTTAGGCATCTCAAATGGCCACTTGAGAACCTAGAGATTTCAGTCTGCTCAGCTGTATCTTCCTTGAAGATAGGAGATCTACCAGGGCAGACGCAAAAATACCACTTATGGACGGGGGGGGGGGGATCTCCAAACATTCTGGATAAAATATTTCCTTACGGAATAAGTCTCCAGATAAGTCAGAGCCGAAGAAGTTTGTAAACGTTCAACAGTACCCTCCTTTGCTAGGATATCTACCATCTCTCATGTGGGCCTATGTTTTGCCGAATAGGCCCACATGAGAGGGGACACACTGCAAATGAATATCATGTTCCACAGAGAGACCACCTATATCAGGGGTGTCAAACTCAAAGGCTACCTTGGGCCAAACAAACAAGGTTTAACTATAGGTGGGCCGCAAAACATTTAGCGAATTCTTCCTATCTTATTATAATCATGCGACGGTTATTTTATTATATATTATTGTGTGCCAATATATTAGCCGGGACGCAAAAATGTTCGTCGCGGGCCGCATGCGGCCCGCGGGCCGCGATTTGACACCCCTGACCTACATGGTTCAGGATGGATCAGCCGGCTCTGTCGCCCACTCTCGTCCAAATATTTTTTTCAGCACAGAGTATAAAAAAAAATTATGCAAAGATACAGCTATTTACGACTCCCGTAAATTTACTGTTTTTACATTAAAAATATCTAATTTATATAAAACTATGATTTTAAACCAAGTGTTCTATTTCCATACAATAGTTGCATGATGGCGAAATAATCGTAATAAGACGGCTTAAACCCATGTGATGTTATTTTTCACCTAAATTACCTGTTTAGTAATAGGTGATGCATTTATTCTAAAAATGCCCCTTAAACGGAGGTATTTAGGAAAAAAATTTTATATTTTAGAAAAATCTCTTCATACGGAGATTTTTGAGCGTTTCCTCTCGCATATACTAAATTCTATGTTATTTCGCTTGTTATCGTAAATCAATATATAAAAAGAGTACATAGTAGGTTTATATTTCTAAGTATTATGTGCATATTAAATGAATGAAATCATAATGAAAAAGTTTAATATGAAAAGACAAACGTTGACAATTAAGCATGTTTTCAGAGCTAACTTTTGTCGTCAAACAATTCTTTCTTATTACGAACTGGTAAGTTATTTCATAAACTAACGTGGAATAGTAAATTTAGATTATTAAAATAAAGTGTCCTCAAATACAGACTGCAATTTTAATCAATATACTATCACAATAGCTTTCATTCAGAGTTAAAACTGCTTTACAAAAAATTGCAAATATAGATTTCTTTTAAACTATATTATAAATCAGTAAAGTAACTGGCGATAAGAATTGTATATAAAGGAATCCATCTATTAGTTCAACATTTTTGTAAAGTTTAATATTTACCAGTACAAAGGAATATTTGTTTATCACATACTTACTCATAAGTTCGTAGCCATATTATGTAACCTATATGTATGAATGAAAAGTTACTTTTTGGGATTATGCATATACGGAATCCATAGTAATTAATTTAATCATGAATGTATTTTAGGAATTTGATTATCAAAACGTTATAGTCCCTAACGTTAGTAAATATTTTTGTCATTGTGCACACAAATACTTGCATAAAGAGAGATACATCTTTAAATAATCAAATCTAAAGTTCTAAAAGAAAAAGTAAACATACTATTATCATATTGTCTGTTCAAGTATCACACATCTAGTTTTTATCGTATTTTTATTAATTGACTTTATTTTTTACCGTTCGCAAATATTTCCTGTTATAGGAGTTGTTTTGATGCATACATACATACATAGCTATATATATATATATATATATATATATATATATATATATATATATATATATATATATATATATATATATATATATACAGTGGGTGATCGGTTTACGAGCATAATCCGTTCCAAGACTATGTTCGTAAACCGAAATGTTCGTTAACCGATCATCGATTTACCGTAGATTTTTATGGGACTTCGATAAATTCGTTCTGGAGGCCCTAAAAATTAAATTAAAAGATATATATATATATATTTATAATTTCTTAGTAAGTTTATTTTTTACCAAAATAATACAGTCTTGCACATTAATCAATTTTTTTTTGCTAATGGGAAGTTAAAGAACATGCCCACTGTCGATTGCTTTTCTCTCTCCAGAATTTTCCGGAAGTGATTAATAGCATTGTCGTTGTAGAGATCCCCAACCCTATTGACATCGGCTTAATTTGGGTGCCATTCTAAGACCGTTGCTCTGACATCCTCCCACTTCTTTAAAAGATCTTTAGTAGCAGATGTCGTCATTGGTCCTCTTTCGTCTTCTTCTTTTTCAGAAGGAGATACATTTCGCTGATGTTCTTCATTCAAGATTTCTTCTAGTTCTTCTGTCGTTAGCCCATCTTCATGTTCCATTATAAGCTCTTCAATGTCATCCTCGTTCACCTCCAATTCCAGATCTTTCGCAATTGTCACAATTTCATTGATAATTTGAGGGGCATTATCTTCGTCTCCTTGAACACAAGATGGACACAGTTTTCGCCAAGCAGAAATCAACTGTCATTGAGTGAGTTCTGACCATGCCTTTTGAATGAGTCGGATAGCTTCAAGAATGTCAAATTTTTCTTTCCAAAACGTTTCTAATGTCATTGTTTAGGATAACTGGCATGCTCCGAAACACCGTCGAAACAGCGCGCGAATGTACAATTTCTTGAAACCCGCAATAACCTCCTTAGCCATTGGCTGAATCAACGAAGTCGTATTCGGAGGTAGAAACTGAAATGTCAGCCAGGGAATGTCTATCAGCAAATTATCTTCAAGGTCCTTTGGGTGTCCTGGTGCATTGTCTAATAGCAGCGGTGCTTTCAATGGCAAGTCACTTGGTCTCAAGATAGTCCTTGATTTTTTAATGAATTCTTGAAATTTGAGACAGAACTTCTCAGCTTCTTCTTTATCTGCACTAGCAGACTCGCCATGCATTACCACATGTTTAATGTCAGATCTCCTTTTAAACTTTGCAAACCAACCAGTGGTAGCCTTGAATTCTAACTTCTCGGATGACGAACCTGAAGTTTGTTCCTTCAACTTCTCAAAAATTGTTCTAGCCTTCTCTTGAATGATGGCCATACTAGTTACATCTCTTTTCATTTCCCTTTCGTTTATCCAAACTAAAAGCAACCTCTCCGTTTTTTCATGGATGGCACTTCTTTGCTTCTCAGATGTGATTTTTGTTACTCCTTTAGCTGCTTGAGTCTTCTTGATGATATCTTTCTTAGCTAAGATTGTGCCTACTGTAGACCTGTTCAGGCCATATTGCCTAGCAACATCCGATATCTTCTGCCCACTCTCTACGTTGGCTACAATCTCTTGCTTGGTTTTTATGGTGAGCACAGTTCTTAACACTCCACTTTCTTAGGCCTCATAATATTGCCAGATTTTCTAATATTTTTATTTTAATTTATTTTTTATAAGAGGTTCAAAAAAGCACAGATACAAAAATTCAGAAGGGCAGAAACCAACTAGTGTACATAAAGGTTACGTATACAATTCACAAAGTCTCTGCGCAAACTACGCAGTATGCGACCGTGTCGTGTACTCCGAGCTCCGAAGAGAGGTTGTGACGACATGTATGACGTAGCGAGCAGCGCCCCCACCGTTTTTAGAATTCGACTAGATGGAACTTCGCCATGTAAGAATGAGATTAGTGGCAATTTGTAGACCCCCTTCAAGTAGTGGCATGTTCAGGATTTTGTTCTGGGGGGGGGTGTCAAGGCCTCCATGTGCTAGGGGTTGTCCATTTCCCTGACGCCCTATTATCAGGGTGGACTAGAAGGGGGTGTCTTCCGGGGGTTCTAGGGAGTATGGAATACCCCCAAACCCCCCCGGAAAATTTTAAAAATTAGGTGTTAAATAGTGTTTTTCAATACTTTGATAGGCAAGGGTTCGGTTCACTCTCGCGGTTGGCGGATAGTACTGTAGAAGTGTATAAACAGCGCTCGGCACTTGGCTTTAGAAATAATGTTTCTGGCACTGTATAGCGCTAAAATTGTAACAATAAAGATCGCTAAAAATGTAAGTGCAATAAAGATCGTAATGGTAAAGAATTAATAACACAATTACTACTAGGCCTATACGAAATATTTTTGCATTGTTTTGTAAATTTTAAAAATTTATTCTAGCTCTGGGGGGTCCGGTCTCGCTGGTCCCCCCCCCGTCGGCATGCCCCTGCCTTTAAGGGTTGTAGATATATGTAAAATAAATGTTTATAACTAAAATTGTATCGTTTGTAGACCTTGTTTAAAATTATTAACTAAACTCACTGAACCAAAACTTGGTTGATCTTGGACTACTAGAAACATTTTTCGACCTTTTGTCACAGAGGTGTTCGGCAGAATTCGTTTTAGTTCGTTATCCGAACATATGTTTGTTGTCCGAACACAAAAATCTTTCGTGAAAGTGTGCGTTGTCCGAACTGTTCGTTAACCGATCACCCACTGTATATCGCTAACTCCTTTCAACAACGTGATATCTCAAAAATCGGAGATTTTTAGTTAGCCCTGTTTTCAGAATGCCCTAAAAGAGTAGTATATCCCTGCAAGATGTTCATATTTCACCGCTTAATATTTAGCCGTTAACGTGCAGAATTAATATTGATATTTAATACATTTGATTCTACTTTTAAACTTTAAAATCACTCTCCTGAAGATCACGTTTTTTGAGATATGACGTTGTTGAAAGGAGCATATATATAATATATATATATGTGTGTGTAATGCCTTAATTATGGTGAACAACCGTGGGAACCTTAAACGAGGGGTTTTGCTTAGTAAAAATAGGAATTAACAATATAAAACTGTGAAATCACGAAATATCGGGAAAAGAGAGAGAAACGGGGGATTTTAATTGCAAAAGTGATCAATAGAGGCCGCCACCTGACGGTCCAGTTTAAAAAGAGATTATTCAGGCGAGGGATTCTAAATTAGATCAGGTTAGGCGATTCAGTTACGTAAGGATAAGTCCTAGAAGTTTCCAAATGCAATGTCAGTAAGTTATTGAGTGGGATTTTAACAAAGAACGACTCTGACGCTTGGAGAATATCACGGAGTAAGGAGGCATGCAGCAGTTCTCTGAAATATGTTAGGGATGGAGTGGTTTCATTTAATAAGTCGTATAAATCTTTAAAAATAATTATAAGGAGCCCTGGGACATTGACGTACTAATTTTGAATAAATAGAAGAAACTACCTTAGATTATCTTCATTGTGTTCCACGATTGTCTAATTTTTTAAGTATCAGGACATGGATGTGATAAGACTGACATAATATATATATATATATGTGTGTGTGTGTGTGTGTGTGTGTGTGTGTGTGTGTGTGTGTGTATTAAGAATCACTGTGTGATAGTCAACTTCTTGTAAGATTTAAGACCGCAAACCCCTTATATTGAAAACATGAACGAATGTTTGAAACATTTAATATTTTATACTATTCCCATTATTTCCCTTCCTATATTTCTTCTGAGAAGGATTTCTAGAAACTTGTAGTCTATTATTTATTCAGAGTAACAAACGGAAATACTAGATTATTGATGAATCTGGTTGCCTTCTTTTTGCATTCGTAAAGTCCATTCTTTGTGAAAGATAAATACGAGTGATTCATTTAATTGTTCCTTAATACAACTATAAGAAATCCCGTCGCTCTTTTCGACCTTAATGCATCCACGATCTTAATTTTCTTTTCTCAAATTCTCCGAAACAATAAATAATTTGCACATAAACACTATATAAATATTTTCCTTGAATATTCAAATGGGTTTTCATTCTTATTTATTAGTTCTCAGATCTTGACGTGATTCTTCATTTAACTTTGTTTCTGTCGGTTTCATTGTCATTCTCTTGCTGTTGTTAATAAAATATAATTTTGATTCGCAGAGCTTATTTTTTCCTTATTTTAGGCTGGAATAGTCTGTTTGTGGGTGGAATTCTAAACAGGTTTATGGCCTGCAAAGGCTCCCCTTTTTACTGGGGTACATTTCGGCATGCTAAGGCTTTTAAATGGACTTCATAATATTTCCATAATTTGCGTTGATTCATAATCAACATAATCATAATCTATATATATAAAACAGTTAACTGACTGACTTGCCGACATACAACGCACAGACCAAACCGCTGGACTTAAAGGGCTGAAATTTTGCATGGCGATTCTTCTTATTGTGTAGGCGTACACTAAGAAAGATTTTTGAAAATTTCTTCTTAGATTATTTTAAATTAAATTTTTAATCTGTTTTAGTGACTTTTTTTAAGTTTGCATTTAAAATAATAATTTGAGGGTTATAAAATGTATATCACGAGAAAGATCATAAAATTCCTTTCAAATGAAATCTTTTTCGAATCTTTACCTCAATTTTCTGATTTTTGGAGAATTTTTAAGATTAATTTTTAGAATTTAATTTATTAAATGCTGATCACGTGATTTCTTTTTCTGGTACTTTAAATAAATTTATCGTCACGTGCAGTATAACGAAATAGACAAAAAAAAATTTTTTTTTCTTGCTAATGCGGCAGACGATTGGACATTATCCAAAAAATTATTAAAATGCAATAAAAGATATTACGTTCCTCAAACTATACAATATTAACTGTACTATATTCTTTAGTATGTCCTATTACATTTAATTTTAATATTTTCTTCTACATTATTTTGTCTATAAAAATATCCCTTACGATTTTTTTATAAATATATTTTTTCTTTTTTTTACATCAATTGTATACATTGATCGTCGTATTCATTATATATATATATATATATATATATATATATATATATATATATATATATATATATATATATATATATATATATATATATATATATATATATATATATTTATTCATTTATTTATTTATTTATTTTGGCATTAATTGCATACATTAACCGTTGTATTTAATTTGAATGAACTCCGTAGCGAAGCTCGGGTATTCAGCTAGTAACATATAAACTGAGAAACATAATCCCTTTATTCTCGTTCTCTGAGACAATTACAATTTATAACAATTTAAATCTGTATCTATCACTTATATAGCAAATATAACATAAAATATTTACGCTCTTGCATGCCTAGCAAAATATTTTTGAAATCTATTGAGTAATAGGTAAGATTAATTAATTTAGGGAGAATTACGAGTATTCTGTACATGCCCGATTCAGGATCTACCAATATCACTACGAGTACATATTTAATATCATATTTAGCATATTAGTATTAAATAAGGAGACGCAGGTGGACCAGTTGGCAAAGGCAGCGAGCTAGTTACCTGCAAGTTATTGGTTGGATGCCCGTCCCTGAAAAATCCACCGACATGTACACTAATGGCGGATTGTATACGGGAAAAATCATTCGTAGCTGCAATATCCTCCAAGTTCCCAAAATACCTCTGGAGGTGCGGGATCGAGTGTTTTCGGTCTCGTCACTTGACTCGATTCAACATTACGGGACCGGTTCTTAGGAGGCGATGCTGGTCCTCCTATATAGTGCTTCCATATTAATGAGGCCAGCAAAACCGCGATGATAACAGGCAAATGTTTAAAGGGTCAAGGCCTCTGGATTGAAAAAAAAAATATTGAATTAGTGGCTTAAATTGAAAATATTTATAATAGATATTAAAAATTCCATTATTGCCGAAGAGTGGGTGAAACTCTTATCAAGACAGTATTTCCCTTATTATGACATTAAAAATGATTATCACAAGAATGGGAGATGAATGCGTTACGATGACACACAAAGAAAAGTAACTGATTTCAATAAGGGAGGAGCAGTGATGTATTAAAACTTTATCCATAAGGCATCTAGGAATCAAATTCAAAATCACCTTGAAACTGGAATGTCCATGGGGCATATTGTCATAAAACTGACAACAAAGCCATTGATAGCCAACGTGGTTTCAAAGGGTTTATGTGCTAAACTTCAAATATAACATCCCTGATTCATCGGCATTAACGAATTGCAGTCATCTTTACTCGCATATTCTTCACGTATTTACCCTGAATTTTTTATTATACTTGGTATAAATTCTCAACAGTTCTAATCGGAAAATGATAATGTCCCTAAATGGTTCTGATACTATAAAAGAATATTTAGAGTGTTTTAATTAATTACTACAGTTATTACTATTCAATTAAAATAGTACAATAACAGAACTTAGATTTCTTATTTCTTTCTATAATAAATCCCTTATATACCTTTTAAACAGTTCATATTATGATTCTTTCAAAAACCTCAAATATATATATATATATATATATATTATATACAGCGCTCGATTTGAGGCGGAACAAGTCAGAACGGCCTTCCGGTACCTCTCTTTAGGAAAAAAAAATTACGATAGATATAAACTTTTATTTAATCACATTTTACTCTGATGTTACTGAGTGGGCCTGTCCTATTATATATATATATATATATATATATATATATATATATATATATATATATATATATATATATATATACATACATATACATACATACATATACATACATACATTTATATATATATATATAAATTCAATTGTTGGCAGAAATAAAATCCTTCCTAAATTTTACAAACATTTTAAGTTTGTTTCTCTTTGCTTTTATTACAGTGAAGTCAGAAGGACTTTAAAAAAAACCTGACGTGCCACTCTTCAAAATGATGTTTCTTTCCCAAGAATGTTTATTTATTAAAGCGACGCTGCTCAACCCTCTGTCTTCTTCACCATTGCTTTTTTGTCCTTCACTGTCATATCTTTAAATAAAAGGTAAATGGGGAGAAAAATATAATGATATAAAGACTTGTCAGAATTAATTTAGATATTCCTCCGTTTTTGGAAACTTTCCAGAAATCCACCCTTTTGTCCCCTTCATAAATCTTATTGTAGCATTTGCGAGGATGTCTCCTTAGATAAGATGCTACTATTGTTACAAGATAGCACATGAAAGTTTCTTCCTTTGTATTATAAAAAGTATCGATTTCCGTCTGATGATAATACTTTAAAACGGCAAATATACATATAAATAGAATGTAGATTTTAAAAGAAATTTTCTTTCGGATTTCGTTGCGCTGTTGTATTAGGGTTGCAGTAAGAGCTCATCTATCGAAATTTTAGCGAAGATGATTGTTTCGTGAGTTCGTAGAAATATTTTCTGTATGTTATAACACTAAAACATAATTTCTAATCTTTAATAGTTATACATCTATAATGACGTTGTAAAATCAAAACTTAAAAATAACTATAAAAGGGTTTTAAACGTAATTTCACATCATATTATGCTATATTTCCATGAATTGATAAAAAAGATAATTTCCCAATTTGTACAATAATCCTTAGTTTTACCCGGGTTAAAATATAATCAATAATTTTTAAATTCTCCCCAGAAAAATTTTTATTCTCGACGTCTGCAAAGTCAATATTATTTCATTTTTGACACGTATCAATATTAAAGCTTTGCTTAGGACTTTAAAGTAATTTTTTCCTTAATGGACCTATCTCTATTACAATTCTTAATGTAAATTGATTTCATACAACAGAAAAGTTTTACACCACAATAGTAAAATCTATGAAATAATTTTTAGCGGAAGCCATTTTACTTAAATACTCATTTCGTCAAGTTTTAGATTTAATCATAATTTATGAAAGAACTAGATTACGGCATCACATTTTGATAATTTAACAAGAAAATAAGCATGACGTGAGATATATTTTACCGGTACGACAAATCTAATTGAAAACATCAGTGGTTAATAAAATCAAGCAAAACAATTGATTACGGACTCGATTTCAATAAATTGAATTTATAAATACAGCAAAAATAAGACTTATTGTTTTGATTCTAGAAATACCAATGTAAAAAATTGGACACATGTTGAAGCTTTCTTCTCAAAAATATCCCATTCGCACTCCTAAGGCACCGATTCAGAAAAAAACTTGACAACCTTTTTTATTCAGAACAATTTATAGTATTCTTAAATGGTTTTACACCAGCGAACTTGGCCTTTCTTCAGTATTTTGAAGCTTTAGACTGTCAAACTGGTAAAATTACTAATGCTATTCTGAATTTGGGTTATCCCTTGAGAATCTGAGACTTACGCCTAAGACTAACGCCTAACATCTAAGACTAACGCCTAAAAGATAATGTTATTTTAAGATGCATTTATATCCTACCAGTCTCCTATGTCGTAAATATCTCACCCTTTTTTAACCACTATTTTGTCTTTTGGTTCCTGTCTGGTTTTTCACAAAGTTTCTGCGAGCTGAAAGTATGTTCTGGTATAAATAAAGCAATGGCAGAAATTTCCAAATTGTCAGACCTATGCACTTTTGTAATAAGGAATGCTTTCTTGTATTTATAGCCAAAGCTTTCCCGACATTAATCATAATCTCTTAATTTTTCATACATCTGGCTTTTTTCTTCCTCGTGAGACAGGGTGTAAACGGTATGAGATTAAAGAAAGAGATTTTTATTAATAAATCCAATAGGAAAGGAAACAAATGCGTGAAAGGAAAATAATAGAAGTAAAAAATTTGGCATTTTTCTCAATAACTATGCTCTTTAAACAAAGTCTCAGTATTCAAATTTTTTCATAAAATCAACTTCAAACATGGGTGGTTCAAACAAAGAACTATTTACACAAAATTTTACAATAAAATGTACTTTAGAATTCACAAGTATGACAACTTAGATAAAATCTTTTCTTAAGTTTAAAGACAGTCACACTCTGATAAATTAAAAAATAATGACTTAAACGAATTGTAAGCCAAAAAGAGCTTCCTTGTGTGTCAGCAGAACAAAATTCTAAACCCATCAAACTCAATATCATCTCAAGGTTCAGTTTAAATCTGTTGGAGACACAACAAATCTCTTCAAAAGGCTGTTTATTTCTATATTTTTAACGTCCAAAACATTAGCTGACGAGTAAAAGATGTTGTTCAAATGTAATTCTATTTCTAATATTATTAAAATCCTCCGCCACTTTCAGCAAATACTAGAAGCTATGAAAAGACAGATTTGAGTCAAATTTAAATAATTACAGAAAAAGTTTTTAATTTTTTTTATATTCGTGTTGAGCTAAATTATTTTATTTTTATTTTTTTACTTGCCTTTATGCATAATTTTCTCTTGAACTGTTAAATTACTTAGCAATTGTACCTTGGGTAAGATATGTTTTTCTTAAGAACATACCATCATTTTAATATATAAAGCACTGAAATATTTCCAAAATTAGAAAGGAACTATCAACTCCATACTCAACGACTACAATATCTGTTACATGTCTCTTGTTACATAATCATAGTCTATAGTGGTTGCCATATTATTGTGGTTTATGAATAAACTTTATTCAGTTGTTAACTAAGAATACACACATACATACATACATACATATACATATACATATATATATATATATATATATATATATATGTGTGTGTGTGTGTGTGTGTGTGGTTGTGCGTGTGTGTGTCTGTTTATATAGCATTATGACATAATGAAAATATAACATAGCATCCTAATTTAACTGTGCATCACCTCACATGACGTTACAGCCATTTTTTACTGAAGTCATAGCAACGTAAATATGTCTCTTGATTACTATTTTTCACGACGTTTTATTGTGACGTTGTTGTGTGACCATATCGGGACTGTATCGGGACTGTATCGGGACCATATGTAACACGCATAAATAAGGATTCTGTCCGAATAAATTATATATGTTGAAGTGTGTTTGTGACGTCAATATAACGTTACAAGAAAGCTGTTATTTTAGGTCGGAAGGTGACTGAATGCAAGTTGTGATGTGCTTTTCAACGATGATGTAAAGTTTTCGATGAGCTGCAGCATCAAAGGACATTTTCAGCAAGCTTTGTTGATGTGCTTTTGAAAACAGTGAACCAAATAAACGTTGATAAATCCCCTAGACTCTACATTAATACTGGTTACATTAATAAAGTAAACTTTACTGTTATTTGGCAGTTTTAAGTTAAAGCGGTAGATTATAGATCAAATCATCATTAAATGATTAATTATAATAAACTACTCGCGAAAAAGAAGATTCCCTCTCAAATACTTCAGAAGAAGAAATGCATGCCAATGAGAAAAATAGAGGACGGAATAAACAGACGTATACATTCACAAACTGTATACATCACGCCAATTTGTTGGATCGATAATGAAAATTGAAGAATTAGCTCCTTTCATACTAGATCCTTTTGTCCATCTAAACATTTCCAACAGTTCTTTAATTACTCTACAATAAAAACTCAAACTTATCAATATGCGTGAGGCAAAAATAATTCATGACAGAGGCATAAAATATGGGGTGTTAGTAAGTACTTCAAATACCATATGTGATTTTTTAATTATTAATTTTAATATTTAAATTGAATAGATGTGTTAACAGCAACGAAGATATGCAATTATTGCTAACAGATAATTAAATTTTATTGTACTATAAATTTTGTTCATTGTCTTTTTTTACCATTTAAAAGCATTCTTGAATGGTGTTTGGTGGAACACCGTCATCAATCTTTCATCCACGTCTTGACTAAAACAAAAACGCTGCATTTTTTTTCAAATGTTTTGCTTAGGGAAGCATCTTTTGTTACTGCAATTACCAGAAACTCCCTAATATTATGCACTGCGATGTCATGAGTATCGATAATACTGTCTCTAAAAATCCTTTCGTCAATGGGTGATGTTGTGGCACAGTCATATAATTTATTTTTTATTTAATAACTGAAATTGCTATAATTTTATTTATTTGGTGGTCGTGAAATTACATTGATATTTTACAAGTTAAAATAAGATCAGTAGGACTCGGTCCCTTTGTCATGAATCATGAACGTCCGTTTCTGAGGACGTCCACAAAGGAGAGACATCATATTCACCCGAAATAACACTTTTCTAGGGAATTGTTATACTTTCATGAGAGAAGGTTGATCTTTTAACTGGCGTGGTTTCATTGCATAAACAAGAAAAGTGTCTAATCATTGATATAAATGAAAGAGTGTCTAATAACTCCTTCTCTCTCTACCGCACTCTCACAATAAAGTATAATTTGGCAATAATCAATCAGTTAAAGTTAAGTGAAAAATAATCTTCATAAACATCATCAGCATATAATAAGAAAAGCTTTTGTACATATACACTGTACAGCTCCCCTTAAACTAAATTTTATCCTGCTCAAAAGCTAATTTCCCAATGATCTTGACTTCATTAACCCGCTTCTGGAACGTCTCGTTTCAGATATTCGAAAACTCTTAAAACAAAACAATACAAAACAAAAGCAAAAAAACTGAAGGGTAAGGAAGAGTAATCTGTTTTAACTTTGGATCGCTTCCAAGCATCAACCATACTGTTTCCGTCATAAATAACATTGCTTCGGTCGTTAGAATGACATTCCAGATCCAAATTTCTGCGGTCATCGCAAAATGACAAGAGAAAAAAAACTTTTTCTCCCTATTTATTTCAGCTAATGAAAGGATGAACATGACACATTAAAAACGCATTAAGGAGCAAATTAAAAAATTTCGCATGACTGTCCTGAATAAATTGCACCAGTACGCTTTGCAGAATCTTATTGGTCGGTAAAGAGACGTCTTTATTAACTGCAGATTATTGAGAATCTGCTGTTAATAAACACAGGGGTTGAAATATGAGACACGGTGGAGCATTAAATAAACAGCCTACGGCTCCTCGTTTCTACTTAGTTTCTTTTTGAAAGTGTAGAAAACTTAAACTAATGTCATATTGTCATTGTTTTTGCATTTCGACGCGATTTCCTTGATTTATTTATGTGCGCGTGTTTGGATTAAATTCCATAAAAGAGAATAATGAAGTTAACTTTCCTTTACCCTTCAAATGCCTCGTAATAAAACAGATATTATCCTACATGTGCCAAAATTGTACATGAATTAAAATGCACGATCTGGGAAAATTTGCAGTCACATCATCATAAATAATGTGTGTCGTATAGGACCTGTCCTGACTTTATTTGATTTGGGCGTGAATTCGTATTTTATTTGTGGTAGTACATTTTATGTCATCAAAAGGGTAGTTGGGTGCGTTGTGTTTAGGTATTTGGTTGAATAGCACTCCAAGCTCTGGACATGATTGGCCTACGAACAAATTATAAAATCTTAACCTACAAACTTTCTTCAAAAATAACGGAAATCAACTCATTGACGAAAGCAAGTTTTCTTAAATACAAAATTATAGTTTATTTACAATCACATATTATTTACAGTTTACTTCATCAAATTTTAATTTATATTATAGCTGCTCTGTTCACTATCAACAGTGTTAAATTTAGTTTGACTTCGGATTCAGGGAGCGTAAATACATAATACACAAAATTCTAGAAATTCCTATCCAAATTAAATGCACGATATCTTCAAATACATGAAACTCACACTAACTATCAAAAGGTAAACGCGGAATCTGAACTAAACAAAATCAAATAAAAACACTCACGTCTTTCAGCTGAGAGCAACTTTCGGGTTCTGTGATAACACTGGTAGGGACTCCTTCCGTGACTTCAGTTTGCACTCTGTAGTTTCTCCTTATTTTGATGGGTGTCTCCTCCACGCTGGGGTTAGCTTTAACTGTAGGCGTACTGGCTGCAATCTCCTCTGCTATCCTTCTCTTTATTTTGGATTTGGGCTCAGCTACCACTCGTTTCTCCACACGTACTTTCTTTCTCGGGACAGGATCCACCGAGCTCCGTCGCATCAAACCCCCTGAATTTTATTTTTGCTCCGGGAATATTCCACCGGAGTCTTGGGGCAATGAAACAGGGACAGGTTATTTTTCAGTCGACCTCAGGGAAGGCTCCTGGACTCCGACTGACTGACTTTTTCTCTTCTTTTTAAAAAACTCACTTCCAATCTTTTAATTTCTTAAACGTTCCCGCCCCCGGGAATTTCACCAGCCATTCAGGAAACTCTCGACTTTTTATTTGTTAAGTTTCAACACCTAAAAACCTCTCATTTGCTACCCTCTTTCTTAATCAAAAACGCCCCTCTTACGCAATGATCCAAAACAGCTGATTTGACCACCCACAAACACCGCCAAACCATGTGATTTTCTAACTCTCCCCTCCAATCCATCATCCACAAAGAGTCATTGTAACTTAACGTTACCAACGGTACCATCCATAGCTTATCTACGTCTGGAATCACAGACCCCACATACGCTGGGCTCATAAAACCATCGTAAATTTGCTCAAGTTGCCGACAAACGCTGTCTGCCACTATACCACTCATGTGCTGGGGGAGATCGCATGAAAGGGCGATGGTATATTTAACTCTTGAGGAGATCTCCAAAAAAGTTAAAGTGTTAGAGGTTAAATCCACTGCAGTTCTATCCTTAGGCATCCAACTTTTATGCATCTTTGTACCATCAATCGTAAACAAGCATGTTAATATTCGAGTAAATTCAAATGGTCACGCTATCACAAAACATTTGCGATATTTTTATTTTAGTTTCCTAAATCATATTATTGAACCAACTACTGTATGAAACAAGTAATAAAAAGAAGAAAGAAATATAGTGCTGACTTTTTACATCACTTATTTTTTTAAAGCTACATTTCTACTTTTGGTGGTATAAATACTAAACAGTTTTTTCAAGAAGTAGACAAAACTCTACTTAACCATCAGACGGTACAGTGGGGGTGGGATCCGACCCTAGGGTGTGTCATCCCCTCTCACTGTAAGATATCCAGTTGCCAATGAACTTAAACAGCATTCACTAATTGGAATAAGTGATAAAGCAAATATGAATATTTTTTCAAACAACCCACACAAAACTGCAGACATATGCTTAAAACATCTGTTGTAATTGACACATTGCTGGCGATCAGCTAATATATATAATTTAATTTAATGTTCTGATTAGTAGTAAATAGCAGTGCAGTTCTAGATATGAAAGTAAGAATATTTAAAATATCAATGAAGATTCAAAGTAACTCAACATTTTAGACGACCTATTTTTGACTGTTACATATTGTCATATGTATCAATTTGTCTTCGTCTTCTAATATCGAAATGGTACCATCTGCATTTTGGTTGCATGTGCTAACTAGTTCAAACCTTTGGTCTATCAATACTTAGCCAACGAATCTTACAAACTTCCATCATATTGTAAATATCAAAAAGCCCCCTTTTGTGCTGTCCATTACAAACACAATGCCTGAATCAACAATAAACGATGTCTGAAGACAATATCATGCTCCGTTTGATTC
Source organism: Dolomedes plantarius (assembly GCA_907164885.2). Lineage (NCBI taxonomy): Eukaryota > Metazoa > Arthropoda > Arachnida > Araneae > Dolomedidae > Dolomedes > Dolomedes plantarius. The sequence continues at coordinate 45,849,431 of OU015497.1, read as the reverse complement.
ACTCAATAACACTTCACTCTTATATCTAAAAAATAGCCAGTTTGCCTTGGAAATCGGAAAGTCTTTGAGTTAAGAAAAATATTTCACGTAGTCTCTTCTAACGAAACTACCTCGGGTTATTAAGGTAGGATTACTTATCGTTGCTTATCTCCTTTTTTTACACATTTTCGTATTTTTCTGTTTAACTGTTCACTGCTACTGAGTTTGGCCCGCTGTCAAAATTATAGCTTGCGACGCAGGACGGAAAAAGATTATCTTTCCAGAAGACCGTTATTGAGGAACGTAGTCCTACATTTAAAAGTCAGATTTTTCACAAGAAAACAAATTTCAGGTATGCGATTAGAGTAGTAGAGTAAATAAAGAAGTATCTACTAGTATTCTAAAAGAAAGTGTATAGAAAATTACTATGAAGAGACATTAGAGGGGCTTCAGTTAATTATATTGATAAGCTCTGTCTCACGCTGTACTCACAATATTGCACTGTTGTTTCGCCTAAAGGAGAATTGAAAACGACACACATTATATAAAGAGGTTTAAATGGAGGAAACTCATAAAGTAATGAGTTTCTGTTTCCATTTATTACCTGACAAACAGCATTAAAATGGGCCTTACTACCTGAGTTACTTTCATAAATAACAAATCTGTAATAATATTAACTACCACCTAAATATTGTTTTCTGGCGATATATAAACTGTCACAAAAAAATATATGCACCCAGAAGAAATCGAGCTACTATCACGAAACTTGGCAGGAATGTAGACTGGTAAGATATATGCAAATGATTAAAATTTCGACGCCAATGAGACAAGGGTAAGCGCGCTATGCGTATATCAGATGCGCAGGTGGGAGAGTATAAAAAAAGGATTGCTCGTGCCATACGGTTATTCAAACAAATCTGTCGACTTGGATGGACGGTATTGCGACTAGAGATGCCTCTGAGACATAACCGACGACAGTACGAACAATTATCGGACTTTCAGAGGGGGCGTATAGTAGGCCTCAGAGAAGCAGGTTGGTCGAACAGTCGTATCGGCTGCCACCTTGGTCGGAGCGATATGGTAGTTGCTCGGAGTTGGCAACAATGGATCACGGAAGGGATAGTCTACCGTCGTGGAGGATCAGGGCGTCCCAGGAACATAAATGCGCTCGAGGATCGCACAATCATAAGAGCGGCCACGTCCGCACCAACAACTTCGCTAGAATCGGTTCGACGCCATTTACCACCTACCAGACATCCGGTGGTATCAAGGGAAACCATTCGCAGACGACTGGCCGACTCAGCTATAAGGAGCCGACGTCCATTAAGACGCCTACCACTGACCCCACATCATAGGCAGTGTCGATTGGATTTTTGCTGACCTCGGGCAAGCTGGAGTGTGACCGACTGGAGGCGTGTGATCTTCAGCGATGAATCCCGATTCAGTCTCAATGCTGATGACCAGCGGATACGCGTGTGGAGGCCGCCAGGTCACCGGTCTGATACGGCATTTGCTGTCGAGAGGCATACGGTGATTACACAAGGAGAGAGAGTGTTGGGAGCGATTTGTTGGGACACACGATCGCTTCTAGTCGTCCTTCAACGCACTTTGACGGCACGCAGTTACGTGGACAAGATTTTAACGCCAGTTGTACTGTATAATGGGTGTTTAATTGTTTTGGAGAATGTTCCGCAATAACTAAATTGTTTATCTTATTCATTAAATGATTACTATCGAGGTAGCTAAATTTGGGGTGTATAGCCAATATATATATATGTAAATCATTTACCATACTACCTGATTAATGCCGTCTTTTTTAATTGCGTTGTGTTTTTATGAATAAAATTATCTAATTACCTGATTGAAATTGCAAATGGATAGATTTATTGAAATTACTAACACACATAAATACATTATAATACATGATACAATTATTGTCCTAACAACCTTATTTTAAGTCTTCTAACTTTTATAATAACTACAAGTGGATTTCTCTGAGGTATTAATTATCTATATACAGGATGAGTTCAACTAGGCATATGCAAATTTACAGGATCAATGAACAACTGTCACACGTACCTTTATTGATGCTGGATTCGTAGACCTGGGCATGCGTCAGTAATCCTGATGAACTTCACACAGTAACCGCATAGGTGGGGGGTAAATCCTTTAGCTGCTGGCGGACGTCCTTCGTTAAGTCCCCTGGGAGCGGGTATTCACTCGTTCGGCTGGCGGCCAGTTCTTGGGAATCTCTTTGTCGTCCGTCGGGTCAAGTCACTCTTCGCGTAGCAGGGCTCCCAATTCAGGTTCAAGTACACGTTTGCTGGGTCACTCCGTCGGGCCTCTCTCTTTCGTTCGTCGGGGAATGGCTGTCTCTACTCACCTTCTATCATCTTGTGTAATCTTTATCCCGTTTCTTTTATATCTGTCTCCTCTGCCTCTAACTCCTCCTATATTTTCTTGATTGGGCCCCTATTTTTTCTCTGGGAGGTTCCTACCCACCCTGCTGGAGTATTCCTTCCCATCTCATTACCGCACCTCTTCCGGGGGGTCGTATTTGATCTCTACCGCTCTCTCTTCCTTCTTACAGACCTATTCTTCTTCTTGACCGTTTCCCATCTGTCATCTCTTTTCATGCCATACTTGCTTCGTTCCGCCTTACTCGTCTGGCGTTTCTTCATGATATTTCTTTTCACACCGTAACGATCTTTTTTTATCAACATCCTCCTTTCAATGTTCTCCTTTCTATGGATCCTTATTTTCCCAGCTTGATTCACCTTCTAACCTATTCACGGGCTCATTCATTATCCCTTTCTACTCTCTACAATGTCCCTTTTACCCGTGACATACTGCCTATGCTATCAAGTAGCCCAGGTGTCATTTATCAGCAAGACAACGCTCATTCACATACTGCGCGACTGTCCTAACAATGTCTTCAAAGATATGACGTACTCCCATGGCCTGCCAGGTTACCAGATCTCTCACCAATAGAGCACGTTTTGGACGTGCTTAGAAGGCAACTGCAGCCGTCCCGGAATATTGATGAATTTACTGTCCAGTTGCAAAGATTATGGAATGATCTTCCGCAGGAGGTCATAGGTGACCTCACTGATTGGATGTCATGCCGTGTTTCGGCTTGTATAGCTGACAGAGGTGGATTTACTACTTACTGATTTGTAACCTTTTTCATACATTTTTTTCTTAATAAAACGGTCTATTCTTCTGAATTTGTAATCATTTGCTTATCTCCTCATACACTACATACATGTTAAGTTTCGTGATAGTAGCTCGTTCACTTCTGGGTGCATATATTTTTTGTGACAGAGTGTATATTAATTATTTTTTGGCATCAAGATAATAATCAATATTTAAGATTAGAACAGAAGCTTACTCGACACAAGATAACCGTTTCCATTCAAAGTCGAAAAACTGATTTATTCGTATTTATAATTAGTATAACTTTAAAATTTGCCTCTTACTAAAAAAAGTATTTTACTTCTCTGTGGTTAAATCATACAGTTTTTCTTTAAAAATTATCTTCTTATTTTAGCTATCCCTCTAAGGGCGTTAGAATATTTATTATTTTCTTTGCAAATTTAATATGTGGGAACTTATAGCAAACACATTAAACGTTTCTTGTAATCACTTCAATACGAAATACTGTGAGCGTCACTGTCTAGACAGATTTTTCTTATTACTTCCCTCCATTAATAAAAGAAAAATAGTCCTACTTACATTCGAATCCAAAAGGGAATATCATGTTCTTCAAACCAGATCTGGAGTAAAAAATGAAATTTTCAATTAATGTTCTCAAAATAAAGAATTCCCTTACAGATCAAATTAAATTAAATTCTTTTCATTCATAACAATATGTAAAAAGTTCTTTATATAATAGATAATTAGATATCCACACAAGAAATGCACTTTGCCTTTAAAATTCTTCATACTTACTCTAGCAAATACTATAGTCTAAGGCCTTCATCCTTCATTCTTTTCTGATAAAGCAAGTAATATGAAACCTGACGGGCGTTAAACAAGTTTGGACATGCATCATAACTGTTGTCATTCCGAAAAAAATCAAATTAATGTCCCGACCTCTGTGCAAGGTCATGAAAAACTACTTTTATATTCAAAATATTACAATGGGAGATGTACTGCCATTGCAACATTATTTGTCCCTTGTTTTTACCAACCTATTTTACCCCTTGTCTACTTATAAATTTATTTTAGCTCCTTGATTTACTACTTGTAAAACTATAAGAACTCAACTGGTCGCGCTGTTTACTACGTCACTTACTGGGTTTATAGTTTTGGCCATGCTTAATGTTGACGTCAATTGTACCGGCTGGAAATGTTAGCTTCACACAACTTTTAATTATTGTTTAAATAACTACATTATTAACCCGTGCTCGTTGCTAAAGTTCTTGTCTGATCCTTGAACCGTGACATTTATGACGAAAACACTCTTGAATGAGGGTTATATATTTAATATTCTTTTTATGTAGGCCTAAAAAATGCGTGTTTTCGATAGCAATTGAAAAATTCGACCTATATTACCTATATTGTATTTATAAAACTACATTATTCGACCTATATTGTATTTATAAAACTACATTACTAACCCATGCCCGTTGCTAAAGTTCTTGTCGGATCTTTGAACCGTGGCATTTATGACGAAAACACTCTTGTAGGAGGGTTATATATTTAATGTTATTTTTATGTATGCCTTAAAAATGCGTGTTTCCGATAACAATTCAAAAATTCGACCTATATGCAAAATGGTTGTTTCTGATTCTTTATTGCCCTTCGCAAGACGTCACACAAAAATGCGCCTGTAGTCAGAATAACATTTTTGATATTTGGAATTCATCCAGAGAATTCGGCACTTGAGTTTTATGGCTATTTAGAGTAATATATAGCCATGGAAACAGCATCACTCTCATTAAACAGGGTTTTAAATAAAAGGGCACTGTGGAACATTCATTTTCCTATGATAAATGAATTGGGGGCATCTACTAAGAATGATGTGAGGAAATCTCAGCAATAATTTTCTTATACGTCATTTCAAGGAAGAATTATTCGATAGGTTCTTAAATCTTTCTTCTCTTTCATATTTATTTCCTTGTAAAATATCACGATTTGAAGTACAGCGAAATATGCATTCCGTACTGCTTAAGGGAACTGTGGACTTTAATTTGAGCAAATCTTCTCTATTGTAATACGAGCTGAATATCCGTGCTTCTCTACGGAGTACATTCAAATTAAATACAACTGTCAATGTATGCAATTAATGCCAAAAAAACAAAAAAGATATTTATAAAAAAATAGTAACGGATATTTTTATAGGCAAAATGTAGAAGAAAATATTCAAATTAATTTGTATTTTTAATATCCATAAAACATACTAATTTGAATTAAATTCTTAAAAAACGTTCACTTCAATTAGTCTAGGGGTTAAATTTTATCTTTTATCGTATTTTAATATTTTTTGTCAATTTATTTCGTTGCTATGCACGCGACGCAAAATTAATTTAAAGTATTACAAAAATAAAAGAAACCAAGTGAGCGGCATTTCATAAATTAAATTCTTTATTCTAACGCAGTGTGGTAGAAATAGATTCCCACATGCAGAAATTTGATAACATATAAAAGTAAACGTATGCCAATATGGACATTTAATGATACGATTTGTTCATTAAAAATTAGGGTTATATCCTCTAGAGTTTTGATTTATATATAATGCGCTGAAATTTGTGTGAATTACGAACTCTAAGAAAGAGAAAATTATTTCTTCCATTCCTAGAATAATAATTTAATCATTCATATATATATATATATATATATATATATATATGTAAAATATAAACAATAGAAATAAACAAAAATTAAAATTCAAGCATAGACTGCTAAATCCCTTTAACATAAAACATAACCTGCAAAGAAAACATAAAACATTTTCAATAGAGGATAGCGCAGAAGCTCCATATCCCCATAATGAAAAAAAACAAATAAATAATCCAACAGAGATAGATAAAAATAATACGAATATAGACAAAAAACAAACAGAAATCAAACACTCTGGGCATCCACGCACCAACGGCATTTCTCTATTTTGAATTTTAATTTTTTAATCCAGATAAGTCGCACAACGATTATTATCGTTAGTCCGGTTTAAAGTTAGTTCCTTTGGGTAGATTTGATTAAGAAATTCCAAATCGTTGCAGTTAAAAATAATGAGGTCATCAATATATCTAAATCCGGTAACATTATTTGAGTTAAGAAATTTAGTTTCGTAAAAATGTAAGAATAGGTTGGCAAATGCACTAGAATAGCTATTTCTCATAGGTATACCCTTTATCTGTTTAAAGAAACATAAGCCATTAAAGAGGTAGTTTTCAAAAATATTAAATTTACATAAATCAATCCAGTCACATTTTAAGATTAAAGTACTATCTAAATAAGCATCATAAATTTCTGAACAGATAAACATTAAATTATCATGCGGAATACTGGTAAACAGGTTTTCAAAATCAAACGTGAATATGCTACCTATATTCTTACTTTTTAAAAAATGTAGAACATCCTGGTTATTATTTATAATAAAGCTATTTTCGGTAAACTTAATTTTATTTAGAATAATTTTTAAATAGCTAAAGAACGTTTTACTGAACAAAGTGTTGTAACAATTTGTACAACATGTAACAAACCTAAATTTAGTAGGTACTTATGGAATTTTATGGTAGGAAACAAGTAAGGGTATTTTATGCTATTATTCTTAAACTTTGAATTTTTTGCTAAAAGCTAAAATCCTATTATCTATTTCTTTTTTGGTAAGGTTAATTTTTTGATAGGTATTATTTTAGTTGTATTCCCTAGAAATTAACTGCTTAAAATAATCTTTACACATAAAACCGAAGTTATTTGCAGCCTTATCAACAACCGTAATAATAAACTTATTTTTTAAACCTTTAATTTTACTGTATAGAACTTTGTTTAGAAAAAAAAACCTCTTGTCTTCCATACCATACTCTTCATAATTCCATTTTATATCCTGTAAAATATGCACCTTCCACTACATAAAACCTTCGATAGACCAATTGTACTTCCTTGCTAATTTTACTATGCCGTAATCTAAATCTTTAGTGATAGAACTTATAATTTGCTTTAAATTTACCTTATTTCTTACCCTAAATTTTGAGCCCTTACGTAGAACTTCCCTCAACCTAACATCGTTAACAATATTAAGATCCCCTGTTACAATATGCCCCGAAGTTGGATTAACAAAGTTTTTAAACTCCTCAATATGGCAATTACAATCAGAATTAGAAATTTTGCCTAAGTTATGACTATAAAAGTTATAGTTGCAGATTATGTCCCTTAACGTTTTTTGATATTTAAAAGCAATAGCGATTTTCCCACAATCCTTGATCGGTAATAATTTAGAATTATTATGCACAATAGTAGGTAGTTTTAAATGCTCAAAATCTTTATCTAGAAAGTTAATAGTACAGTACTCTACCCCTACATCCCTTCCCCTCTTAGCATCCAAATTAGTCAGGTTAAGCTTGTATTTAATTAAATCTAAAATTATTAGTTTTGTAAACCTCGAAACAAATTTAATTGAAGATAAATGATGTTTAATTACCCACCTTAAACCAGAATTTTTTTGGTTGAATAAAAAATGTTTAATTATTTTAATGTTCTTAAAATCAATAACTAAATTACAAATCCTTTGCAGATCATCCAGTTTCAATTTTGTTCTTAAACTATTGCTACCTTTTCCTCTTTTACCCCTATAATTAGAATGTATATAATTAAACCTATCAATAACCATGAATTTTTTATAAACGCAGTTATTATCTAAATCCACCGGTCCTTCCCCGTTAAATTTACTGTTTAAACCGTACGGAAATAGTGTTTTAAGCTTACAAATATATAAATTTTCAAAATCCAACCTTTTATTTAAATCATTACTCTTATCAATAATATATAATTTAGCCTGCTCGAAGTTATGTACTTGAAAGTGTAGAAGTTCATAATCAAAAGAAGTTTCGTCTTTAAAATTTTTTATTGTAGACCTATGGCTATTAACCCTTTTATTAAACTCAGTCCCCGTTTGCCCAATATAGCATAAATTACATTCTTGACACTCATAATCATTCAAGGTTGAAAATGCAAATAATATCAAACTTTCATTGCTTTATTCTAATTTAGACTCAAAATGGGTCAAATGTAAATTATGCTATGAATACTTAATTTATACTCTAAAACACTTTATTTTTTTAATACAGCCAAAATGCTGAGAAACACAAGAAAGGAAACTGAATCACTCCTTTTTAGATCATTCTAGAATTTTTTTTATGTGTTTATGTCAAAGTTGTATTATTTTCTTGGATCAACCATGTATATAAATTATAGGTACTATATTTTCAATTTTCAAAGTATTTTACTAAAACCATCAATAAGTTGTTTTTTTTATTATTATTAAAGCAGTAGCACTTAGACATACATCTATACACTATTATATGCCACTAAAATACAACAAGCAAACAGAAGAAACAAAACACAAAAACAATATAGAAATCATGGAGCAGAAACAACAGTCTAATTGTGTTGATATCCATTCGTCCTCATCAGTTCCCTGGCCTCCCAATATCTGCCAGAAAGACAGTTACTTGATAATGCGGAGCACAGTGGTAAATGCTGTGCATCCATAGGCACTTCCATACCATAAAGAATACAGTTTGGGCTTTCGAGAATACCTAACCTGAAATGTATTAAGGCAAACAGTCGTGTCCCGTGGCAACTCTAAAAGTAGCAGTACTTGTCCATCAAGAATAATAAGATTGCCTTTACTCAATTTTTCGTGCATTTTGTATTATTTTACTGGTGGAATTAGAGTTTTATATGTTTACAATAGAAATTAAACGACTTTTTTTTCGATGCACAGAGAGAGAAAGAAAACAGGGAATTAAAGTGTAGCTACTACGTACCCCTACAGAAAAAAAATATAACCAACCGTTGGTATCATTTCTTTAGTAATATCTCTGGAATGATCAAGTATAATTCATCAACACTCTCTTAAATAAGCATTTATATTAACAAATGTCCTTCTCCATAGATCTTTTACCATCATGTATGCAGCAGCTTCATATCTATGTAAACGAATTATACTACCAAAGGCTAATATTACTGTCCATAGCTTCCTTTATAGCATTGGCAAGTACAATTTTTCTACCATCTCTTGGGGAAGCACAAGTAAAAAACATTCCCTCTCTAATAGTCTTTCAACCCATATGCAGAAATTTAATATCTCTGCAAACAAAAATTAAACCAATCGTCAGTATCATTATCTTTGAACTTTATCTAGAATTAACAAATGCAAGTCATTTATGCAAGCTTGGAGAATCATTAACAAAAACTGGTTTCTTCACCATAAATCTGCATAAATGCGGCAATCATGCCTGAATAAATGAGAAATGTACCCAAAATTTCCTTTTAGAATCAACATGTACAGTTTATCTAGACACTCCCCTGTTGAAGCAGAACTAAAAAATATTTCCACTTCCATGAATATTTTACTTGTCATTCCTCTGATTAGTATTCCTTCAATCGAATTTCCATTTATCAACTGTTCATAATTAATCCATTTTTTATCATTAGCTTCTATCCTTCGTTTAAAATCATTTTTAGAAAATGGAGAAATTAGTAAATGTAGAGAAATAAAGAACTGTCAGATTCCAAAAATCAGTTCCTCTCTTTAGTGTTTTAATATGGTATAGGTCGTAAACCCACTTTTCTAAAAACTTCCTAAAATTAAAAATCGATCATCAAGGCTTCTAAAAAAGCCTACGATGGACAATGGCCATCCTTGAATCATTTTTTTTCTGTTTATATCTATTTTAACCCTTTTTTCACTTGTTTTCTGATATTGTTTAAATCACGGCTGATACAGGTATTATTCTATTTAGGTATCTCCCTTGTTCTTGAACCTATAGGTCCGTGTCTAACAACCAGCAAACATCATTCTGTCCGGATTCGTAAAAATAGGACCTCATAATTTTCTGTGCGGAATTTGTAAAATGAACTATCTTATCCAGAGTTAACCTTCTTAATTCTGCCAAAATATTTCAATGACTATTTTTTCAAATATGGTTAATAATGTTTCCTCGCTGCAAGTTATTTTTTTAGGATTACACCAAAATTCGACGACATATGCTCTTGTTTTATAGGAGTTTGGTTTTTCTCATAATTAAGCTTGATATGAAACAAGTTACGTGGCCGTAGATACAAGGACTAGTGGTTAAAACTCGCTTTTGAATCATAAAAATAATGAAATGACTCTCTTAGTAAAGTCACAAGGCGATTTTTAAGTAAATTTTTTTTTGTTCATTTTGCCATACTAATTAAATATGATTAAAAAAACTTGTCGTCCCAAATAGTATTACTTTGAGTTATATTGAATTCACAGGGTTAATATGTACACATGTTAAACCAATCAGGAATTTTCGCAAGATCTTGTTAGGAATTTCCCCGTTATCCAAAGTAAGTGCCATGTGTTAATATATTTTGTTGATGCTATAAAGAAAATTCCTAAAAATTCCTAAACCGCAAAATTACAAAGAAATGAACTTTCTATCAACCATCATTAAATAACCATAACTATTTCAATGTCGCAACCTTTTTGCGACTTTACGGGTAAGTCAAATTATTTGATTCAGAGAGTTTTTCGAAGGGTTGTTCTGATGTAAAATAATGGAGTGATAAGACTCGAGACTAATTTTCCTCTGCAGAGGTAAAATCGTGGTTCTTCAATCTAGTATTTCTTTGTAGTCATTCATAAACTTACAATGAATGCTTTTTATGCAGTTAACAGAAGCAGAAGTGAAGTTCTAAAATGGCATTTATCACTTCTATGGGATTAATGTCATGTGCAAAGGAGATGCGGTTTGCTTTAATATAAGCATTGCTTTCAATAAAAGGAATATTTCTAGACACTATTTTAACGAAAAAAATGCATATTTTGGTTAATAGGCAATATTCGTCATTTGCTTTATTTCAAATGCCAACACTATTACTATCATCAGAATATTATTTTAACCATGGCATTCAGATCATACGTGCAGCTTCTAATGACAAAATGCTCTTAAATCGCTTTAAAGTCTAAGAATGTCCCTTGGTTTATAAATTGTTTCTAATCTCTGCTTTAAGAGTATAACATTATAAAATTGTATTAAAAGATATTATATTTAAATACAAGACGGTGATTAATTGACTGTAATCTTAAATAAGTTTAAATAGCTTTTAGTGCAAAACAGAGGAGCACAAATTGAAATTCAATGAGACTAAATTTTCTGCTGAGCAGTTCTTCATTGGATTCTTTAATTCATATAATGCTTGAAAGTACTTGCCTTTCAACATCATATTTGCACACTTCCAGATGATAAGAATTTTCACCAACAGTACAATATAGACCAAAATCACAATTATATTATTATGAAGTTTCGTAAGTTGAAATTTCTCAAAGCTTAGTTACTAAAGTTCAAAGATTTCTGGAATCAATAAAACCGTGGAAATGTATGTCACTATTTTTTTTTGACACAGTATTCTTTTTCATGGCTGCATTCAATATAAAATCTATAACTAGTATATCGGAAAATATTTAACAGAGATAGCAATTTTATCAGCATAGAAATTTGCTTTTGTGCCTAGACGAAAGCAAATATGTAAAAATCTCTCCAAAGTGTTATTTCTCATTGCAATTTACTTTAAAAAAAAATTAAATAGAAATAGACTTTTCGTATGATGGTATAAACGTCTGTAAATAAATTTATTAATAAATAAAACAAACGCATATTTCGCAGTAAACATTTTTTAATACTTCAGTCTTACAGCTTTAGACGATTTTGAAGTCAAATCGTCTAAAGCTGTCTCACTTCTGGCTTGAATTCATATATGTCACCAGTATTTTTTTTCCCAGTCATACATTCATTGTCCAAGACGACGATTTAAGCAGCTATTATCACAACCATGTAGGGAAAATAAATCCGGTCCTTTTTAAAAGGACGGTATTGTACTATAGAATCCAATTACATTGATAAAAGAACTTGCAGTTCCGAGGAATCGTAACTAATTTTTAAGAGGGTTCCCAGACAGCAAAAATCCAGTTGCAGCAATTTGCAGATGCTGTCAATAGAAAACGAAATGGTGCAGGGCATAACTTTAGAGACCTCCCACGTATTGGGGAACATCTAAAAATTAAGCTATTCTATTTAACCAGCTAAAATGCTTATAGCTAAATCTAACAAAGTTAACTTTAAGGAATTAAAGCGATTAAATTATTTAACATTTCATAATTACCTGGACTTAAGGGGTCAGGTACCTTTTAAAGACCAAGAGACTCGACAAACATATTCTATTTTCAATCACCAGTAGTTTCTAAAACAATTTATTAAGAAATATGCAAATGTTACTGCTAGTTAAACACTTTTTCTTCTTTATAAATATTGCACTCAATATTTTCTAGCTTGAAGAGAAATTTTTCTATTTTTAAAATTTTAACCATTGTTTTTTTCATTGTTATATGATTGCGCGCATATCACCAGAACAATTGGCTAGAATACCATGAAATTTTATACACGTTCAATATAAACATGCATCATTAAAATGATGAACAATTATGACATTCCTACCATAAAAATTTGAATTACAATAAAATTTATCAAAAAAAATTTCTTAAATTAAAAAAAATTAATTTTTTTTTCTCTACGAAGAACTAAGAATTTTGATTTCAACGTTCATCATTTTAAAGATATAATATGCAACTCAATTTCAAAATTTAAAAAATATGTATATTCATTAATATACGGACGCAAGTCTGCGCGCAATGACATAAAATTGAAAAAAACAATGGTTCAAATTTTAAAAAAAATTAAAAATTTATCCCCAAGCTAGAAAAAAATTAAGAGCCATATTTATAAAGAAGAAAGTGTGTTTAACTCGCAGTAAAATTTGCATATTTCTTAATAAATTATTTTAGAAACTACTGGTGATTGAAAATAGAATATGTTTGTCAAGTTTCTTGGTCTTTAAAAGGTACCTGACCCCTTAACGTAAGTATTATTAACACATAGACTATAACAAAAATCCTCGTTATACTAATAATCCAAATGTCTTTGCGACTGGACAGGGGATATAAGCTAAAAATGAAGAAAATTTTACATTTGATCCTAATACCACTTACATCCAACAAGAATGGAAGGATGTTTCGATTCACATCTGGATTTGTCTTTTGGATCTCAATGCTTTTATACGAAATGAAAATTCCTTCATTGTTGTAGACAGAATTTTTCGGCTGATTGCTATCATAAAACGTTATGTATTTATTTTATGTTCTTTTTTCTCTAAAAGCATAAATCGTCGGCTGGTTGGTTTAGAGAGCTATGATCATTTTTAAACAAGCTTAATTGATAGCATATCTTTCTGAGAAAGAAGCGAGATTCCGGTAAGAGATACTTAACAGAATTCTTCTCCAGGAAAACCTACAAGAAAACGTAAAACAAATATGTACATTTTTTTACTTGATCACTAGAACTAAAAAAGGGTTATTGGAAGAAAATTTCAGAGAAAATTAAACAAATTTTATTACCATTTCTTCAAATCATATTGTTTGTAAGAAACCTTTCAATAACTCTATTCCTTTAACAAGAAATGGATTTATAGAAAGTATGTAAGAACTATTTTCTTTTTATAATTCTCTTGCTTCTATTCCGAACATTGGATTATTATGTCATTAAAAGTATAATCTTTATCAGGCCTTCCCACTTAATTGACTTTTTTATGTCAATCTCTCATTGCTTGAGTTTTAAGGGGAGAAGAGACTTTCAAACTCGTTTATTAAAAATTTTCAATATTTTACTCTATATATAAAGCAAAGATAATTAATATTGTTTTACTGCATCGAAGGCAAATTAGAATTCCCAAATATGTATTTTGTGTCAGAATAAGACATGTTTTTCAAAAAATTATTCCGAAATTCTCGAATTTTTCAAAATTCTCCATGCGTATTCATTTTCTACCGATTACTTTGAAATTTCTCAGGATTGTTAATTGCAGTGTTTGTCACAAAACTTTACATACTTCTTTAACCTCACAAATATTTTTCAAATTTATAGGCCATGAAATAAAGTAAAAACATACAAAAACATAAGAAAACAACAGGCAGATTTTAAAAAAAAATCATTTATGGTTTAGATTCAAACAAAAAAAAAATTCAGCGCACAATTATGTTTACATATATATGGTAAACTTATATTAAAAAAAATTAAGGTTTTCAAATCATATGGAATGCGAATGGAGCATTTTGAAAAATGCTAGCTTTTTTGGATTTTTTTTTTTGAAAAATACGCATTATTCTGTCCAAAATCCTCGTTTTGAATCCGAAGTGTCCTTCAATGTAGTCATAAAGAAAATTAATATTCTCATTCTGTATATAGGGTCAAAAATTTAAAAGTAAAATATTCGAGCATGAAGGTTCCTTGTCCCCTTAAACTGCTCTTAGTAGCTTAGGAGAATTAAAACGTAAGGCTACAAATATTTTGGCTAAATTAATGAGTTTTAAACCAAACATACTGTAAAAAATTACTTCCTGGAGCACTGTTATAGAAAACTGGAATAAAAAGTATTAAAAAGTGAAGAAACTACAGCAATTTTAGATAAAGAAATCGGTTTAAAAAGTAAGAGCCCTCAAATAACATCTTTTGAAGCTGTATTGCACGTAATTGCAGTAAGAGGGATTAAAAGATATAGAAGTAGTATTCAATTGAAAAAAAATCGGCTTAAAAACAAAAGTGCCTCAAATGAACGACTCATCGAGCAACATTGTACATAATCTGACTTTTAAAGCCGTTAAAACTGTTTTCTTATTTCGTATCTATTAAGTAGCAGCGTAGTACAATCAGCATGCAAGACTGACGCGAAAATTGAATGTTGCCACTCCCCAAAACAGAAAAATCAGAAAGAATTTATTACTAGCCAGGAAGCGACAGTAATGTAGGAAAGAACAACATTAAACAAAAAAAAGTAAGAAACGGAGAAAGTGGTAAAAAAGATAGGAAATTGGGACTGAGCAAACAAAAATGCGTTGCACTAAAAAACATAAAATAAAATGTAAAGAAAAATTATGCAAAAAAGATAATTAGACAGCCTAAAAAATAAAAGGGGCCATTAGAAAAATTGAACGAAAATAAGAAGAACCAGATTGGTAAAAGTAGAGAGACAAATAACATTAAAAGAAAATAAGTGTTAAGCAACATTTCGAAACTGTGTACGCCACAGGAGAAAGAAAAACAAAAATTTTGGGGGTTATTTTTCCATTATTTACTTTTTTATATTACTATTGAAACAACAAAGGATAGAAAGAAAGAGAAAATTAATCATTTGTCAATGGGATTCCACAAAAAACCGAAACAATATCAATTAACAGAAAAACACAAAAAAACAAGTACCCTATGTAGAACTCTTGCAAAGGCATTCTTTTACTGAAGTCACCTTTTCCCAAAAGTGGACGTATTTTGTTAAATAAAATTACTGACAATTTATTTAATAATAACTATTGTTTACAATGTATCCGTTTAGAGTGTAACTCTAAAAAAGTGTTTCACTATTCTTGTAAGTTTTTGAAGAAAAAAATGTAATTGTATGTGACGTTTCCGCCATAAAAAACAAAACAAACTAGTATAAAAAACTTCTTTGTGGTTTAAAATTGGTTAAAAGTTTTATTCGCTCAAAACTTTCTTTTATCCCCTTTTTTATGACTTAATTTCACTATAACAACAAAGCATATTATTCTTTAGTGTTTTTGTAGTTTTTCTCTTTTCCTTTGTCAGATCGTAGGTAACACAAGAAAGTGTTAGACATATTTCATTGAAATTTAAATAAAAAATTACTAAATTTTACTTATATTTTTAGGAAAAAGAGTCTTATGATTTCTTGTGCATTTAGAATAAATGTGGTATTTATTTTTTTTCATTTAATTCCTTTTCCTTTTTTTCTTTATAACTGAACAAATATGTCTGTGAACATTATGATATTACAGTTGAATCCCTTGTTTTCATTCAATGATGTTTTGTTTCTGTATTCATGTAGTACTTTAACATTCAAGATATTTTGATATATTTTTTTGATTGTGTAATAATTCTAATTCTTCTTTCATGCTACGATCATTTGCTTTCATAGCTTTTCTTTCGTTAAATATGTTACTTTTGTTTTGATAGTAAAAAATCAATAAAATCAGTACTAATTTTCTTAAAAAATTATTTTCTAAAAGTGTTCAATATTAAATTTAACCGATTATTTTCACACAGATACGTCAAGAAATTCGCTACAAGATTCAAACGCATGGCAGAGCACTGTTAGAATTAACTAGAACATTTATTATCGCCTTTGATAAATCAAATCGCAAACAAATAACATAAACACAAATAAATCTGTAGTTGGAATTTTTACTATCAATAATCACCTAAAGAAGTGGAATCCGGTGATGTAGTTTAGGGACCATTCAATTACACATAATAAAAATCCTAAATACCTTGATGTGACTTTGGACTCATTCCTGACCTATAATGTAAATATTATTAATATGATTATAAAGGTTAAGAAACGGCTTAATATTCTCAAAAACATCTCTTTTAAGGACTGCAGCGCAGATTCTAAAACTCTTCGCCTGACATACCTAACTATCGTTAGTTCTATTTTGGAATATGCATGTCCGGTGTGGTGCGCTGCCAAAAATTATCACTTTGGCAAGCTGGATAAAATACAATTCAGTGCTTTCAAAATCATTTGCGGGTTAAACTATTCCTGCTCCAACCACATAGCATAATTTGAGGCTGGTTTGCTGTCTTTAAATTTGAGAAGACGGTTGTGTTTTACGAAATTTGTTTGTAAAAGATTTAATGCTGTTAACCACAGGTGTGGATATTTGATAAGAAAATGACAACATCTGAATCAACTGAAGAAGGTGTCTCGCCTGCACATTGCCTATGACGAAAGTATGCTTGCAATCCATAGAAAAAAACATTGTGTTGTTCTTTACCAGCCGCATGAATACAGAACCAGTCCGATCATAGAGCTCTCCTTAGGTTATGAATATGGAAAAAAGATTATCATCCAGACTTTTTTTAAATCATGGGCTATGGAGGTTATTGAAAAAGATGACAGCAACATCAAAGTGTATACAAACAGTAGTCTCTTGAAAAAAGGCTCTGCGGAAAGTGGGGTTTTCATCATAAATGGTGACATGATCGAAAATATCCCAATAAGACATTAAAAAGGTTTTTCTTCTGTTCTGAATTGCCAACAATCAATGCAACGCTTGACAAACTCCCCACTGAACGTAGTATCTCTGCAACGATATTTACTGATTCCATGGATGCCGCCCAGGTATTCAGGACTTGCAAAATCATTTACTAACAGCCACTAACCATGCACCAACAGCCATCTGTGTAGCATGGCTCGTAAATTAGAATCTTTACACCGTGAGAGCAAAGTAAAAATTCAGTGGATCCCTTCACCCGTAGGTGTTCCTGGCAACGAGATGCTGGCCACTAATCATGATGGCTGTGCCACTAATCATGCACCAACAGCCATCTGTGTAGCATGGCTCGTAAATTAGAATCTTTACATCGCGAGAGCAAAGTGAAAATTCAGTGGATCCTTTCACACGTCGGTGTTTCTGGCAACGCGATGATGTACCACTAATCATGTACTAACACCCATCTGTGTAGCATGGCTCTTAAATTCGAATCTTTACACCATGAGAGCAAAGTGAAAATTCAGTGGATCCTTTCACATGTCAATGTTCCTGGAAACGAGATGCTGACCACTAATCATGATGGCTATGCCACTATTCGTGCAGCAACAGCCATCTGTGTAGCATGGCTCGTAAATTAGAATCTTTACACCGTGAGAGCAAAGTGAAAATTCAGTGGATCCTTTCATACTTCGGTGTTTCTGGCAACTAGATGCTATACCACTAATCATGATGGCTGTGCTACTAATCATGTACTAACAGCCATCTGTGTAGCATGGCTCTTAAATTAGAATCTTACACCGTGAGAGCAAAGTGAAAATTCAGTGGATCCCTTCACCCATCGATGTTCGTGGCAACGGGATAACTGATACGTTAGCCAAAAGATGAGCTCAAAAGAGAGGTTGCTCTGTTTCAGAGCGATTTGCTCCCTCAGAGAGAACTACTCCCTGAGGGAACAGTTCTCTACGGGAATGATTACCTCCCCATTGTAAAAATTGCAATTTTGAGGGAATGGACTGCTGGCCCTCAACTGTTTTGGTATTTCTGATTTAAGGGTCCCGGAGATCTTTTAAACTTAATCTTTCATGAAGTAACTTTTCAGTACAATCTTGATTAAGGACTGGCCGAATTAGGAACATGATATTTAGTAACAGTCAAAAAATCTTCCAATCATGCCCTAACTGCATTTCCGAGGCTACTCCGGACCATATTTTTTTGTGTTTTGGAGTTAGCCATTCGACTCTCTTTGAGAAACCTTTGAAGGTGTTAAAACACAATCACCTACAAGATATGCATGGATTTCTCTAATGCCATGTGATAAGAAGAAAATTTATCCATTCATGTATTATTGGGATAATGGGATTTGTTTTTGTCTCAAGGAAGCAAAAATTGAGATTCGAGATTTCATATATTATGATACATCTTACAGACACTGGAGACTGAAAACTGGGATTATTATTATTTAATTTAACAGTGTGTGTGTGACTTATTCCACCCGCTCTAGCCATAGGCTAGACCAGGTCCAAGAGGCCAAAAGTTACAATGAAATGAGAAACAAGCAAAGGGTCTCTATAAATATCCTCCCTGACAAGCCCCAGGCAGTTTAAAATATGGTCAGGAGAGGCTTCAGCAGTATTGCAATTGGAGCAAAAAGGGTAAGATTTTTGCCTCTGATTGTAAGCAAGACACTTTAGATGTCCACTAGCAAATCTGCTAATGGTGGTCTTCGTCCTTCCGTCACCCTTGACAGTAAGGGCACCGCAAGGAGATTTTCGGTCATAATTTAACAGTGGCATCAGCTATCTCAAAATTGTTTTAAATAGACCGATTAGAAGAGAGTAGACCATTTTTCCTTTTCTGGCATGGCTTCCCTTATTGCATGGTGATCTCTTGTTGTGAGAAGTTTGAAACTAAAGTGATCCCTCATTCGCATCTGTGAAGTTTCTTGGAAACTCCTCCTACAACAATGGGTTCATTTCAAACCTTTCCGGAAATGCAATAGTAGAAATCTGTTTATCATACTAGGATACCTTTTTGTTAATATACAATACAAAAAAAAATTTCTTTTAATTTCAAGTCATTCCATTTTGCAAGAAATACACGAAAGACTATTATAACATCACGTTCTCTTATAAAAAATATTTTTTTTGCAGAATTATTTTTAAAATGTTTTACTGCTTAAGATCAAATTAGATGATTTCCTGCCTCTTCAGCCTAATTCAATTTCTTCTTCCGCTTTAATAAATTGTGGTTTTAAATCTAACAAGCGAATTTGATAAGGTCTAATTTCTCAGATATTTCATTCTAATTGCAGAAAGAAACTCTTAAGTTTTTATTTTATAAAATACTTCCTCTAACTGGTATTTGAAAATATTTATTTCCGTACACTTTACTGTGATTAACATATTGTATTTTAAAATAGTCTATTCAAATAATACGACACAAAGATTCAGAATCATAGAACTTATTCAAAGGTTTAAAAATATTTAAATAATCATTTGGTAAATTTAACAGCAGAATGAACACAGACTTTTAATGGCATCAAACCTGAATCTCTTCCAGACAATCAATACGACACTGCAATTAATATCAATAAAACTTTCAATTGCTATGAGTATTACCTTTGACTTTTCATTTAATCGCCTTATCTCAATTATCTATTCTTCAGATTCAAGCGGTTCTTTATTAATGTGTCCTAGGCCTGATTTTAAATTGTTCCTGAATGAGGGAAAATAAAGTGGGAAAAATTCAGGAAATGGATCTGACCGAACCAATCGATTGGCATTATCCCCCCCCCCCCAGTCTCTTTCCAAACCATCCAACATTATATATTTCTATCATAAATTAAGGCGTTTCATTTACCAGGACGTCGAAAGAAATAGAGGTTTTCGTTACAGGGTTAGAAATAAAGTGGTTTTCTCACTCAATTAAATTTTGCACATTAAATAAATGAAATTTATGTTGGTCTTTTAACCTCTTCCATTTATACCATTTTATTGTCCTTTACTTCTTTAAAATCACCGTTCGTTTCTTGAAAAATTAGATAAATATATTTTATATATTTACTTCTGGATGTTAATTTTTTTAGGTTCTAAACTGTAAATTTTTCTTGGACTACCCATTACAACTATTCGGGAACCATTGTACTAAAATTCATAGTTTGTTACTTTAACCATGTTTATCGTTCGCACGTGTAAAAACCTCAAACTGTACTTTTGGATACCTATATATACTGCTGGCCATCCAAACTCCAGCACCAAGAAGAAAGCAACCAAACAGCATGAAATTTGCACCATGCGTATACTGCGATGGAATATGCAAATGATAACGATTGCAGCGCACGAGCACATCATGGGCGACTGCAGCACTCCTGACAAACTGCATATAGCGATGAAAGATGTTTGAACACGTTTTGAAGATGTTTGAGTCACGTTTTGAAGAACGTGAATTGTGCTCTCGTGCGATTTTTTGTGCGTGTGTGCAGCTTCAGTATGCCTCGGAGAAAAACATGAGCATCACTCGAGCACGTTTCGGTTTTCGACTGAGGCAGAATCGTTGCTTGCAGAGATGGGGGATTATCCTTCCGAGAAATCAGTCATCGTGTCGGGCGTAGAGAAGTCACAGTCATCCGAATATGGAATCGGTGGTTGCAGGAGAGAACAACTGACCGACGTGAGCAATTGCAACCGCCTCATCGCACCACTCCAGGGGAAAACAGACATACTGTGCGCATGGCACTGATGGAGCGCAGTGCCACATCAACCAAAGCACAAAAAAACAGACTGTAACACAACACTCTGTGTACAAACGAACAATACAACGTCGTTTGCAGCACAGTGGACTGTCCGCTAGGCGTTCATTTCTTCGCTTACCTTTGACTTCAAACTACAGGCGTTTGCGTTAGGAATGGTGCACTGGTCGGTGGAGATGAAATTCCGAATGGCATGACAGTGTGTTTTCGGACGAATCATGCTTCTGCCTGCAACACCACGATGGTCGGATTAGAGTTCGGAGAGACTGTGGACAGAGGCTGCTCAACTGTTGTGTTATGCATCGTCATACTGTCCTGCACCCGGTGTTATGGTGTGGGGTGGTATTGGATCCCCCTCATGTACCTCTCTAATACGCATTACCTGTACACTTACCAGCCAGTGCTGTATCTCTGATGTTTTGCAGCCTGTTCTCCTTTCTTACCTTCAAGAATTGCCTGCGGCCACGTTTCAACAGGACAATGCGCGACCACACGTTGCACGCATTGTTGAAGATTTTTTCTGAGACCACTAGATTGCATTGTAACCCTCGCTTGCCTGTTGTCTAGATCTATATCTTTTCGAACATGTCTAGTCAATGACTGGACTTTCCTAGCCAGGCATGCCGCACCCGCGGGTACAACAGATGAACTTCGGCTACGTGTGGAGGCATCATGGTCTGCCATTCCCCAACACCACATTCAAAACCTTTTTCAGTCAAATACTGATTTTCTCGTCTTCGTCACTTCAAAGAAGGCTATATTTCCAATCAATTATCATTTATACTATCTGTAATCTCTGGAAAAAAATTGACTTTCATATCTCTTGTCCTTCTTGGTGTTGCATTTCGGATGGCCAGCAGTGTCTATAATTTGCCGGGTTTTTCTTTATGTCCTCGTCTTTGTGTCATAGCACCTGAAATAAATCAGATGCTTCGTAAAGCATAATAAATTCCTTAATAACAGCTAATTAGGTTTTAACGATCTCAGAGTTACAGTATAACAGGTACTAGAGGCCCAGCCCACTTCCTTCACATACCTCTTCCTCTAACAACCTTTAGCTTCCGCTCTTTTCTCATCCCATTAACTTAACACTATAGGAGAATAAATTTACTTATCAGTAAGATGCCATATACGAGTTGAGGAGTTGCAGAAAATTAATCTCTGGCAATCCTAGTCCATACTTATAGCTTCTACTCATGCGTTTTCGAAATCTTAATTAATGAATATTATTTTATCTTAAATCGACATGCATTTCCTGGGGACATTTTTCCATACTGACCTTGATTTTTTGTCTATTTAATTAAGCAAAATAATAGAGGAACCTGCTTGTAAACGAGTAATACTCTCTAAGAAAGTACAGCACAGAGATATCTCTGACTTAGCTGGGATTCTGGAACCCGGATCCTCTTGCTCGAAGCTTGCTGCTATAGAGTGTGAGAGACATTTACTTTTATTTTATTTTTACTTTTTTTAACAATTTTCGCTTTCATTTAGAAATGTTTTCATGAATTATGAGAGGTTATTAGAGCGAAAGAAAACATAAATATTGTACCTTGTTAATTTAAACATTTCAAAAAAATTAATATCAGTAACTGATTAGTAAACAAACACAAATATTTATTTACTAATCAGCCTGTGCCTGATGCATGCTGTGATGTTTTTCGATGTTTGCTATCCGTTAAATTTATAAAGTTAACATACAGACAGCTTCTACTTAACTTAAGGGGAAAATATCTCTCTACTGAGAAAATAATAATTATTCGAATCAGTTTGAAAATCTACCAAGCATCCGACCACCCCTTACTGAGAAAATAAATATTTTTCCTCTGAATAAATTTACAAATTATAGCATTAGACAATGTTTTTTCTTTTATCGTTCACAAATGTTGATAATATTCCGCAATGAAACAAGACTCTTCATCCTGTATAAAAATTACTGTTGTACGCCACGCAGAATATGTTTGAACGAATAAAAAATTCATTACATTCTATAAAAATGCTAATGAAATCCACAAAGATAAACTATCTTGAATTTGTTATAATTATATAAAGCCTCTATAATCTCTTATTTTCTTAACCTTCAGAGAATCGAAATAATTTTTTGTATAAAATTATACACACATTAAAATAAAAATTTGCTTTAAACAATAGTTACAATAAATATGTTTATCAATATTAGAATGCCAGACAATCGTTCTTAACTTTCTTTTAACTGTGCAGTTCTTAACGTTCAATAAAATTCAGATTAATTGGCTTAGATATTCCCTTACATGTTTAAATTTACTGTCTACGGAGTGGATTAATGTTAGAAAATGAACTTAAAACTTTAAATATTTTTCATTTCAAAGTAATTGTAATTTTGTAGGTTCTTCAAAAAATTTTCCACACTCATATTATTTTTAATACACTGTATAAGGTAGGGATTATTATGTGCTCAACTCATTCAAAACACCACAATTTGGATTATATAAGTACACTGCTCAAAAAAATTAGGGGAGTAAGCAAAGAAGTTAAGAAAACCGTGCGAGACAGCCACGTATTGGCACAAAATGGATAGTACACGCGTATCAATGCGCAATACAGAAAAAAAGACATCAAAAAAATTTGTAATTAAGCTTTATTTCTTTGAAAATATGGAAATAACATGAAAAGATGATTTAGGGCAACAATTTGGTTACATGTAAACGATAAAATAAAGTATTGTTTAGAAATGATGCAAGATTTTTAATATGGCGTGTGGTCTCCTCGAACAGCTAAGACTGCTGCACACCTGTTTTCCATGGATGCGATGATGTTATCGATAAGACTTTGGGGAATACTGTTCCACTCCTCAAGAAGTGCAATGTCCAAGTCTCGGAGAGTAAAAGGAGGCCTTGGTCTCGCAGCAATGCGTCGTCCGAGCATGTCCCAAACATGGTCGATTGGATTCAGGTCAGGAGAGAACGCTGGCCATTCCATACGCTGTATTGTTTCAGCTTCAAGCATGTTCTCCACAAGACGAGCTGTGTGCGGTCTGGCATTATCATGCTGGAAAACAAAGGAATCTCCAATGGCTGCAGCGTAAGGTGTGACATGAGGTCTCAGTATCGTCTGCATACCTTCGGGCCGTCAAAGTACCATTCCGAATGATATGCAGGTCCGTACGTCCACCTATGCTGATTCCACCCCATGCCATAAAACCAGCTCGTCTGTATTTTGACCTTTCACGGATGAATGTGGGGTTATTTCGAGTACCCCTTTCCCTCCGTACCAAAACACGTCAGGTGTCACCCTCCAGACTGAATCGGGACTCGTCTGTAAACAGCACTTGGCTCCAATCATGTTGCTCCCAATCTCGATGTTCAGCAGCCCATCTTCTTCGGGCCGCACGGTGGCGTGAGGTCAACGGAATGCAGACCATTGGCCTACGTGCATAGAGACCTTCCTGATGAAGCCTATTACGTACTGTTTGGCTGGACACCCTTCGTCCTGTTGCCAAGAGCAACTGCCTTTGCAGCTGAGTAGCATTGTCTGTTCTGTTTCGACGAGCTGTTAACAGTATATACCGGTCATCAGTTGCTGTAGTGGCGCGTGGCCGACCTTGCCCTGGACGACGTCTAACATTCCCTGTTTCTTGGAATCGATTCCACAGCCTTGCAACGACACTTCTGGCGACTCCAACAGCGTCCGCGACACTACGTTGTGTTTGCCCGGATTCAAGTCTGCCTATAATACGCCATGCCATGGATTCCGGTAAATCACGTTGTTGAGACTTTTCAAGTCACCTTTTCTCAAAAAGAATAACTGAGCAATCGAATTTGACAGTTAAGGTAGTTTATACAGACGTTTCTGCAACATCCCGATTTCCGCTCTTCTGTTCTTTTTCTGGTTTTTGACGTCATGAACTTTGATTTGCATATGAAGTTTTCTTCTTCTATTTCCTGCTAGGCTTTAAATTATGGATGATTTATTTTATGTTACTTATCGGTGTAAGTATTTGAGTAATTTCGGTAAAACCATGTGCTCCCCTAATTGTTTTGAGCAGTGTATTTAAATGAACACTCTTCTCGTAAGTTCTAGATCCTTTTGCGCGGAATTATTATAATACGTAAAAAAATCCAGAAATTCGGGTGTATTAAATATACTGCTTTTTCAAATAGCTTATGTCAAAAGAGTTTATTTTTTAAATAATTACTCAACATCTCTATTACACCAACCCAACTTGGCCGAGGGCCGGAGTTGGGTTGGCGTGGCTTGTTCCTAGGGCATCGGGTTCCGTTGTGAGGATCTCGACGCTTGGTAACGGAGAGCGCGACGGTGAGTGCCCTGGTGGAGTTGTATCCGCCGAGGGAAACACCGTAACACCCTTAAAGCTTCGGTTGTCACCACTTCATCGCAGTCTCGGCTGGAAACTGAGCGATGGCCCGGGCTAAGAGTGACAATGGACATAGGGGCCTGGAATCTCGCCATACGGCGTTAACTCCTGTACCTCTGTAAGTCCTAAAATAACTCGTACCTGCGCTACTCCGTGCGAGGTGGGATTGCATCGCGCCAGAAGAACGATAGAATCATCAGGTACTACGATTTGTTGAATGCTGATAAGGCGGGAGGACGTAATACTTACTTTTTAAATAATATGAATCAAATTCTACCTTAGATAACCTTAAAATTTTGAAGATAAAGATGTATAAAATGGGCAAAATTGCTTGGTTTTGTTGCAGATATAGAAGTTTGCAATTTTACTAAACAAAAATGATATAATCCCATTCAAATATTTTTATCGTTTGAAAAAAATTAGAATTTTTATGGCAGTAACAAAAGATTTGAAACTTTTATAAAAAAAAGGATTTTAGGATAAAAGGTTGTGCAATTAAAACTGATGTTTATCCTTAATTTAAATAATTAAGCCATTTGAATACGTCAGAGGTTTCCGAACAAAACAATGTTTCCAGTTACGAGACATTTTCAACACCCATTCATCATCCGTTATATGAAGTGATGAGAAAATGTTACTTCAAATAAGAAGAAAAGTGTTTCGGTATTTGCGTTCTGTTCGAGATCTGCGTAGTATATTTATGCTGTCGTTGATTGGTCATTTAACGGGTATCACATGTGCAGTTTTTTTCCACATCTTATCATTTTAAGCTAAAACACAAAGCAATTTTTTTTACTTAATTTTTATAAATATTTTTATTAAAATACTTTTATTACATCTTCCCTTATATCCTAATGATATTCTTCACTTTACATCGAAGATATGAATTTTCAGTGATGAACCGAGACCGATTACCTAGAAAATTTACCGAGGAAGAACCGAAATAGCCTTTTGTTGCCCTTTTAAAGGAAAAATAAATAACGATAGTATAACATATTATCAGTATTTCAGAGAAGAATGAAACTTCTAATAAAATAAATTCCACAATTCGGTTTCGCAACGCTGAACTTCTGAAGTCTAAAACGACTCAAGTGGGAAAACTCCAAATTATCAAAACTTGAAAATCCTTCGAAAGAAACTTGTTAATCCATCGAACCTCTAGGGTCTTCACCTACATTTCTACCCACAACAATGCAAAAAGTTTCTAAAAGCTCAATCCTCACAGAAATCTGTGGGAAAACAAGGGCGTTGGCAGAGGCTAAGCGAAGTTCAAACTTGACAAAAAATTAACATATCCACATTTCGATTACAATAAAAATTTAAATTTCCGCCTTTGTTCAACACCCTATTGTAAATTGAGTTTTAGAGGTTAATTTTTTTATCTCAAAGGTATTCATTTGCATATATGTTGTCACAGAGAGTGGCAATATATCAGAGTCTGCAGTTGTCTGGCATAGGGTATGTTCAAAAATAAGCAAGATTACAAAACACAAAATTTATTCAGAACCTTAATAAACGTTAAAAATATTAAAAGCAATCAAAAACTAACTTTCAACAAACTCGCTCCAGAGGCGTTAAACCTATAAACTTAGATCATTTGTATAACCAAAATAATCCCACACAGAGACTTCTAACACACGAATCTCACTAGCTCGTGAGTCCGACTGTGTGTTCAGCTAGGAGCACCTTTGCTCTAACTCAAGCGGTATTTATACAAGCAAGTAAGATAACATTAACATACATTTGTATAAAATACACTGAAAAGAAAAAATAATAAACCATGGAGAAAACAAATGAAAACCCCATTTCTCTGATGTATGACGTCAGAGTTGCGTAAAGCCATTAGCTGTTAAGTAGCAAGTCAGTCTAAAACGATAGAATGAATGTCAGAAAGTAATACAACTAAATATTATAAACTGAAGTTTAGGTAGCCCTTTTAGGGTTGATTTTCCTAACATATGTCCACTGACCCGTAAACACAACGAAGTGGTGTTATATCAGATACTAAAAGCAAGCTTTTTTAAATTCGAAATGTCAAAGGTTACAAAGACTAATGCAGCCAAAAAACAGTAAATCTAACAACTAAAATTGCAAATAGAAATTCGTCAATCTCTATAGCAAAAAACTGTAAAAAATTATGGTCTCAGGCGTCCCTGTAACGATGGGAAAGAGAACTCTAGAGGAGAACAGTACCATGTAAGTCAAATCGAGCTTACCGGAGTAGGTAAGCTCCATCCTTTTCCTCCCCAAGATTGCAGAGCATGCACAAAGTATCAGGGGCGATAAATGAGGTGCAAGTGCTTTGATAGGCATTCGTGACCATGGGCAAGGAGGAGTTCAGCACCGTAGCCACCTAGGGAAGGCAACAAATTTTCCCTCCAAGAATTAAGGGATATGTCAAAGGGAGCCTCGATGAACGTCATAATTATTTGCTTTTTTGATAAGCTGCTTGATTGTATTAAATGGTACATTGACAGGAAAATTCTGCAAAATTGAAAAAAGAGAGAGACAAAAATTAAAAATAGATTCTCTTGTCTTCTAGTGTACGAGTATGATGTGGATATCGTCCAACAAAGCCGTAAACTTGGTTAAATGATTTTTGTCCATTTCAAATGGCTATTAAAATAGAAAGAGGTTTAGTCTTTTATGAAGACTGTCGCAATGTAAGAACTCAGCAAAGTAATTATATCCAGTCAGCAGTTTAAAAGCTGCCACAACGAAATTCCGAAGGTAACTGAAACGTTGCCAGTTTGAATCTTATTGCTCTTTGTGTCTTTTCTTTCCTTTTCGACTCAAACTTTTATTCCTTTTCCCATTACCGTCATAGCAAATGTAAGGGGTGTATCATTCAAGCTCCGCATGTCTCCCGGTTAGCAAACCTCTGAACTACCTTTCTGCAAATCTCAAACTGGGTGGCGATCCATTGCAAAGTAATAATTTGTCTTCGGGTAAATCTACAAATAATATCCAAACATCTCAAACCTGACAGACTAGGGAGTCTTTCTTGAGAAAAAGGCCAGATTAGCAGAAGCAGAGTCAGACAGAATAAAAACATTTTCAAAATGGTTCTGTCTCAGTAATTGTTTGGTAGCAATCTTTATTTACTTGAAGTATATACCAGCAACTGCAGTCTTCTCGATTAAGTCTCATTATGTATCAGTATAACGCGCATCTGCCACAAGAGTGTTACATCTCAAAATAGCCATATTTTCAAGAAGAGCTAAAAGATCTTTCTGAAAATATGGCTATTTTGAGACGTAACACTCTTCTAGAAGCGGACCTCTTCTAGATATTTTCAGGAAGATTTTCAGGTATATATTTTCAGGAAGAGCTAAAGAAGAAATGAAATGGCTCTTCCAGAAAGTATGGCTAATTTGAGATGTAACACTCTTGTAGCAGAGGTGCTATATGGATGCAACTTCTCAGGCTGGGGATGAGAATAAGGGAAGAGAAGAAATGATATATCAGTTGTAAATGTTAGTAACCATCTACTACCCCTTAAAGATAAACCTACAAAACAATTTATCTGGTTAAATAATTTTATGTCATCAATAATCATTTCATGCATTTCTTCTTTTTAACCTCAGTGGTTTGAAATTCGAAACAAGATCAGTTGAGTAAAAACCGATTAAAGGGAAAAAAATGGATAAATGATCATCCTACTGAAAAAAACGACGACTCAAAGATTGAGCTTGTCACAGATGAATGATGGAAGAAAGAAACCGTTTGAGGATACAGAAACGGATAAAACAATAACGTTTGCATTGATTTTTAGCGTGTACTTATGAAAAAAAGGCCTCTATTTCGATCTATTCATAGTATTAAGCTATTGATATGTTGTATTTTATCTCAAAATGTAATATTTCACGTTTGATCAACGTTATCTTTGATTCTGTAGTGCTTGTACCGGAAATAAGATAGACCCAGAATCTCAAAGATTAAACCTTACGATACATAAGGAGCGACGAAAATAAACATTTTTCTTCCTTCAGTTTTCTAAGAGATCAGTTTTCAAAGAAGAATTACATTTCAATATTTATATTTGTCCTATAATTTCCAACAATTTTTAGGTTCTTTTTTATTGCCGTTTTCGGTTTGAAATATAAAATAAACACCACTACAAAAATGCTGTAATGTGAATTTAAAAAGTTTATCCATGAATAGCAATTCCAACTTCAGAGCACTGGCGTAAGCCAGCTAAGAAAACAATATTTATCCTGAAATATTACATTATATAGATAATCTGTGGTTTTATATGATTACTGTCGTACGTAAATGTCTGTCGGGCTGATCTGGGGCGTTTAAATTACATGTCCAACAAAATTAGAACGATCTCGACAGTAGTTTTATGTCAAAAATTTACATTTCTTGGCGATTATTCTTTTAACCGTAGTTTTCCGAGATCACATATTGAAGTGCAAATTGAAACAGCAGAAGACACTATGGGCCTTAGTCTCCAAGCATACGAAAATTTCGCCATGTAAAAATGACATCATCATCATGACTTCACATTCTTAATCGTCAATAATGCTCACTGGTATTCTTTACAGATATACGTCAAGATGGTGCCATTGTCGCAGGGCAAAACTTTCGCATGTCCCAAGACTCATCAGTCACACCATTCATCACTAGACATCAGTCCGTCATCCTTCACACATTCAAGTGTCCCGCATCTAAAATACTAATGAGTGAAAGGAGCTCTGTGAAAACTAGTTATTTCTTAGATACGTTCGCACGCAGAAAACACACCAGATAGAGCAGCGCCATTTAGTTGTTGCCACTGTCATGTCTCCGTAATCGCATAAACCGACGTTTTACTATTTTGTCTTCTTACAGCGTAGTCATCTATCGGTGAAAATTTACGCTGAAAGTTGAAAGTGGGATTTTTTTAATTACTTTACTTGCGATGGGGAAATAAAAATTGGGGGA
Organism: Dolomedes plantarius; assembly: GCA_907164885.2. NCBI lineage: Eukaryota > Metazoa > Arthropoda > Arachnida > Araneae > Dolomedidae > Dolomedes > Dolomedes plantarius. Next base: position 45,819,107 of record OU015497.1, on the reverse strand, counting down.
TTTAAAATGCGATACATTTTAAAAGTTTTTTATTATTATTGTGAGCTCGAGTACAGTATTCGCTACATGTGTCATTTTTTTTCATATTTCCTGATATTAATCTATGAGAAATAGGAATAGGTTGGTATTTCAAAGGGTTGACAATGAAGTATTTAGATTTTCAGCAAGTTCCTATGGATTAATAGTTCCTATAGAGAAGTCTATCACATGCATTTGTAAGGTAAATTAGCCCTAAATGGGCTACCTAAACTTCAAGACTTAGTTTATTTGTATTACTTTCCGACATTCATGCTTTCGTTTTAGACTGACGTAGCGCTTGTTACCTAACAGCTAATAGCGTTACGGCAACTTTGACGTCATACATCTGAGAAATAGAGTTTTTCATTTGTTGTCTTTCATTTGTTTTTTTTCCCTTTTCAGTCATATATATTATACAACTACACTGAAGTGCCACTGAATTAGGGATACCTACCTAGTAACGACTTGGGCCTCCTCTGGCCTTGATAACGGCTGCCACTCGACGAGGCATACATTCAACAAGTTTCTGGAAACGTTCCACGGGAATGGCTTGCCAAATATTGGCTAAAGCTGTCCATAATTCAGTAAGGTTCTTTGGTGCTGTGTGATGGCCTTTCACGCCTTGTTCCAAAACATCCCAAAGATGCTCAATAGGATTTAAGTCTGGGCTTCTAGGTGGCCAATTCATGACAGAGAAGTCAGAGGAATGCTCATCCAACCAGCCAGTAACCAACCGGGATTTGTGAGAGGTACAGTTGTCTTGCTGGAAAACTCCAGTACCGTGCGGATAACAGAACAGCATAAACGGATGGAGGTGATCACCCAGCAACTCTACGTACCGAATTGCATTGAGGGAGGTTGGTACACGCACCAAAGATCCCAAACTGTGCCACGAAAAAACACCCCAGACCATGATTGAGCCACCATGACCTTGTACAGTTCCAGCCAGGCATGCAGGATCCATGGCTTCATGAGCCTGACGCCATATTCTCAGCCTCCCGTCGGGGTTATGTCGGGGGAAACCCATACGGTGAAGCGAGCGTTGCACAGTCCGTTTACTGACTGTACGACTGGCACCGTCATTAAACTGGGTGGTAATTTCAGCTAATGTTGGGCTTCTCTGGCTACGTACAATACGCCTGAGCCGTCTCTCACCACGCACTGTCAAGGCTAATTGTCCTTTGCAGTTTGCCCGATCGCTAGTTTTTTTCCACCATCCATGTATTCTTGGTATACTCTTGACACTGTCGACCTTGAAAATCCTAGCTGTCTGACGATTTCGGAAATTGAATGGCCCATGCGTCGCGCACCTACGATTTGTCCGAGATCGAAGGCGTCTAAATCAGCCAGTTTACCCATAGTGGCAATTCCAACAACTAATTCAGAACAACCACAGTACGCGCTATATATGCAGTTACCACAGCGTCCTCACATGCGCATACATGATGCGCAGCGCTACACAATTTGCATAGGCGTTGCTATCCCTAATTCAGTAGCACTTCAGTGTATATGTTAATTTTATCTTATTTGCTTGTAGAAATACCGCTCGAATTAGAGCAAAGGTGTCCCTAGCTGCACACACAGTCGAACTCAAGAGCTAGTGAGATTCGTGTGTTAGAAGTGTCTGTGTGAGATTATTTTGGTTATACAAATGTTCTAAGTTTACAGGTTTAACGCTCCTGGAGCAAGTTTGTTGAAAGGTAATTTTTTCTATCGCTTTTAATATTTTTAACGTTTATTAAGCTTTTGAATAAACTGTGTTTTCACTTTAAATCTTGCTTATTTATGAACACACCCCATGCCAGACAACTGAAGACTCTGTTTTATTGCCAATCTCCGTGACAGTATTACAAAATTCCATACTATCGCTAAAAGGTAAAACAATAAAAAATGATTGAAGAGAAATTTTTTATAAGAACACGGAGCATATATTAAGTCTTTAACAAAATAATTATCGTAATTCATGATTTTAGAAATCAAAATATATATCTGTTTCATTCGCCTATTGTGTAGAAATTGACAAAGATTAAAACTTTATTATATCTTTTGTTACCACTGAAGCGTTGATAGATTGTTTGTTATTACCATGTTTTTATTAACTTGCTTTCTTGTTTGTGTGTGTGTTTGTCTAGTACAAATCTTGCAATCGATTTTTAACTACCTTCCTGACTCGCTAGACATTTGAAACTTTTAGAATAGCTCAGAACACGATGACAATGTATTATTTTAATACTTTCAGCCATCTTTAAACAGATTTGAATCCATTTACAGTTAATTTAATTTTGTAGACTAGTGCAGCCATCTGTCGTCCGGGAACGAAAAGTTAAACGCAAGTTAACTTCCAATTAACTTCCTTTTCTTTCAAGTTGATGGGATAATTCCTCAAAAAAATTTTTAAAAAGTATTTATCAATACATAGAATTGTCAAGTTTATATGATTCAACAGAAAATTTAAAAACATGGTATATAAAAGTTCTTTTTATCTTGTAATTATTATTATAATGTATCCATTATTTATTACAGTAACGAGTGGTACTTTAACCGGGATAAATTGTGGAAACACGGAAACAACCTTTGATCGAACAAATATTTTATACCGTTTGCATTCCCTCTATTATTTTACCTCTATTTCAAAAATGATTTAGAATTCCATGACAGTAAGCATCGTTTATAAAGACTCGATTGAGTGTGGAGAATAGATAAATGGTCATCCAATCGAAGAGAAAGGTCTGAAAATTGTTCTTACCCGAAACGACTTATTGAACATCAAGAGAAGAATGACTTCTTTCTGGCTTTCCACCTCATAGAATCTGCACTGTAAATAAAGCAATAACTTTCAGATTAATCGTCCCTGGTTTGATTCTGAAATATGTCCTTTATTATGGTCAGAGCTCTTGATGTTGCTTTATAGATATCTTCCATTATAGGTACTGATACTTTAAATGGTACTATTGTATGTTATGGGGTGTCATTATTGAAATTTGATATTCTGTGAAAAAGATATTCATGCATAGATACGAGAATAACCAATCTGAATCGGATACCTCAATCGCTTAAAGCAGTTTACTTAGTAGATCTTCATTTCCAAATTAGGCATTCGCGTATTATTTTTACACGAGTAAAATCAAATTATAATCTCCATTTTTTTTCTTCTAAATAAAAATTAAATCTATACAAATAAACTATTCAAAATTTTATATTACGAAAATTCAAAAATGATTCAATTGCACATACCTGTAGTCACGTTTTCTTTGACTGCAATTATAACCTTGACAAGTTAACAGTAACCTTGAGGAAGAATTTGATTTGGGGTAGATCAGTATTGTTGCACATCCCCAAAGACTAGCGGGGCTATATCAGGTCCATGACATTGTACACCCTAAGGAAATCCAGAACCGTCAATGGATTGGCAGCTAGATCCCGCATGGACAGTCCCAGGCAAGCAAGAATCTGTTCAGGGGAAGCCCGCTCAATAGGACACTTGGAACAGACTTCAAAACACTTAGAACCCACAGAATATGTCAAAGATCTAAGATGCTGAAAAAGCGAGAAAGAATGGTTTGATCTTGCCTGTTACAACTAAGTGTCAGAGAGTCACCCGGTCGATTACTCTGATACCAGTGATGCGCCAGTATAACGAGCCAAGTGGTTTTATTTTTGCATTTAGTTCTGTAAAAAAGCTCCATATAGGTGAGAGGCGCAGAAAGCACAGAAGCTTCACAAGCACCCACTTTGGCCAGGGAGTATCCGATCTCATTACCCTCGATGTCAACATGAGAAGGAATCCATTGAAGGTGGATCTGATGAAACAAAGATAGATGTTTCAGCTTTTTAATAGTAGTCACTCCTATATTATCCCTTACTCTATGCCAACTGGCCAAGTGTTAGAACTTCTGCTATCCGACAGAATCCTGATATAAATTCTTTGAGTGAGTGACGTAAACAAATCAAGGCCTTCGTTTATGGCTATTAGTTCACTACGAAAAACAGAGCAGAAGTCGGGATTCCTCTTCTGAATCTTACCTCTTGATTTTGTGATTTGATGTAAATTCCACTGCCAGTACAATCTTTACCATTACTACTACCGTCCGTATACACACGAACAGTGTCCAATGGAACACTATTAACTCTTTCGAGAGCCAGTTGCCTCATATATATAGGAAGATCCTTTTGCTTGTTCACATGAACAGGAAGGTCAGTATGGAAAAAGACATCAAAAAGGTCCCTTCGAAGAATCGATACACTGAGTCAAGTGATGCTGTTCCACGTTACTAGCGATTAGACTGCAAGAGGTTACTTGACTCAAAGGACTGTTTCTTCTAAGCTTTTGACCACTACACCAATCCCCAAGGAAATCTTAAGTTCGACATCCAAGACTACAGAGTTTGCTTTAGTATTTAACCGGACATGTACCTCTTCTAATACTTATAGGTTGCAGATGTGCCTCGTAAAGCACAATGTCATTGGGGAAAGAATTTCGAAGACCAGTAATGATACGAGCCGCGCTAAGCTGGACACTCTCAAGTTTCTGCAGGTTTGTGACAGACGCACAGCAATAAATCTGGAATCCATACTCTAGAATAGGTCGAAGGAGTGAAATGTAGGTAATTCTGAGAGTACGGGCGTCAGTTCCCCAGTCCTGTCCCGAGATATACGTACTACTTTAGGATGTGAGACGTCTCCTGGAGTAGAGCAGTGGTTGATATTAGTCGAGTCACGGACAGGTGTGGTCGATGTGCTCCTTTTTTATCTTTTTTTTTGTTGCGGTACTGGGTACCTGAAATGTATAAACTCATGTGTTATAATTAAATATTTAAAATAGACAAGTAGTGTTGTGATTTTGTGAAGACAACATGCCCGATCGGAGAGAATTATGTTAAATTCTCAAATGGCTAGAATTAACTACATAAAAGAAACTAAATTAATATTTTTAAGAAAGCTAAAATTTCTTACCAATTCTTAATAAGATGGATTGGGGTTAATTTACATATAAAAGCAAGAATTATGGGATTATAACTTAAATTCCAGTTCAGAACAGTGCATTTTCATTCACGTGTACCAAGAACTGACTTCGTTTGCTTTCATTGAAAAAGAAATTCATAAAAGGGGAGACCAGTAGTTTTTTTTCAACCCGGATATGTAAAAAAATATCTAGAATTCTAATTTATTAAATAAAAAATAAACAACAGTGGATTTTTGTCACAACCTCATAATGTGTTATTACGCTTAGAAAGATAATAAAGTCTAAAATACATTAAAATATTTGACCGAATAAATTGATAGCCATTTTTTTTCTTGCTCTTTCCAGGTCACCAACCATTACATATCCGGCATAAATTACGAAGCATCGTTTACACAATGATGGCGGGAGTTTCATACACTTTCTACAGCCGCAGAACTCTAGAAAAAAAAAAAAACATCCTCAGTCAATTAATTTTTGCATTGTAAATGGATGAGCTTGATAAGATAATTAATTATTTTGAGGACCTTAATTTATAATTTCTTATGCTGCATTACTTTTGCAGGCTCAACCGTCCACTTGTCGTAAATTAACTAGAAACATATTCATCGAACTATTACTTTTTTCGGTTTTATCGACAGTATTCGAGTGATTTTTGTTGTAGCCTAAGGGAAAATTGAGAATTTTTCTATAAAAGTATTTGACAGTTATGCAGTGTGCCCATTAGAATCACATTTCATGGCGTAATGTTTATACAAGTTATAAATGATTCGATTTTCCAAGATAAACTACTTTATTGATTAATATAGGCATAAACCAAAATATTTTTAAATGTATACGCCTTTGAATTATTTTTGTTTTTAACATTTAAGTATAATAAGTCGTTTCTTAGAAGAAATCAGCTAAAACACCGGAATAAGGGAGTACCTTTATAGTTTATGGTTAAATATACGCTGCTAACTGCATAACGTATAACTTAATGTTTACTTGATGAAAAAAATGTAGCTGGAACTTTTATAAAGTTCCAGCTACATTTCTTTTTATCGGAAACACTATTATCCGAAGATTTTACATTTTCATATATCTTTCTTTTAAAAAGTTCTTAAAAGCTTTCTTTTGTTTTCTCGTAGTTAAGTATAGCTCATATTCAGAGATATTACTACAATGTTCAAAACGTGTTTTATTTTGGATTTGCCTAAGGGATTTTGGATTTTATGACGACATCGAGTTCCAAGCAATGGCGTAGCGAGCATAAGGGCCTGTTCACATAGGAGTCCGTTGCGTTGCGTTAAGGAAAAGATGACGTTAAGACGAAAATAAACCAATCATATGCCTCCAAACGATTAGCAATGAAATTTTTAAAGCCTATGATTGGTTTATTTTCGTCTCAACGTCATCTTTTCTTTAACGCAACGCAACGGACTTCTGTGTGAACAGGCCCTAACTGGCGCCCGGTGCACAATAGATTTTTCGCGCGCCCCCCTCCATGGACTTGGGGACAAAATGGTCCAATGGTATTGAGAACCATTTGGTGAACCTCTGCAATTGGCGTCCGGGGCATGATAGACCCCTCCCCCCCCCTCGCTACGTCACTAGTTCCAAGTTATAATTTACTTTCTTCTTGTTTAGTTCTGAAAATGTAGTTTTACAATAATTCATTTCTAGACTTTGACAAGTCAAAATCTGGGTTACACATGCAGCAAGTCTGATAAAAAAAATGTATCGGTAACATCCAATTGGTTACTGAAAATGGGGAAAAACTGACATTTTGATAGTTGACCGTACAGTTCGCTGTGTGCTGTTTACCATTCAAGGAACGTATACGTGCCAGAGTGATAGTATTAAGAACAATTATATATGAGGTACGATTCTTTAAGGTTTAGAATACCCATTTAGTGTTTGAGAATTGTCCATGAGAATTTGCTATGCTGTTGGTGCTGTTTCAAATGCTCCCTGGCTGGAAGTTGCAGACCAGGAAAATATACGATTCCGGCTAAAATGTGCGACTCCGGTTTATACAGCACCACAAGGGCCGTTTTAGCTAATTGCCACCTCAATTTTAACCGAGAACCCCCAAGGGCGACATCTCGGGGGAGATCATACCCTCTTCCACCCTCGTTGACCTCATAAAGGGACTTTCCGGTCTACGAATTTAACATGCCCATATCCGGCCTAGACACAGAGGTATTTAAAAGCACGCAAGTTAATAGAGGTATTCAATTCGGGATTCGATCCGAGCACCCTCAGCACCGAAAGCCAGCGAGATACCACACGGCTACCTCGAGCCCAGAATTTGCTATGATTGTAACTAATAACCGTAAGAAGCATTTTAAACTGTTTATGAAGGAAACGTTCCCAGTGTAAGTTTTAGAATGGCTCCCAGTGTAGTTTGAATAAAAAATTTAGTTTTTGAGACCAACCTGTTGTTTAGGTCTTGTCATATCTTCTTTATATTCAGTATTGCCACCAAACTTTTTACGTAGGATTACGTTCCACAATAACGGTCCTTCGGGAAGTAAAAATTTCAGAGTCCGTCGCGATTTTGTCGATAGTTTTGGCAGCATGCCAAATCCAGTAGCATTAAACAGTTAAACAGAAAAGTAGCAAAATACATGAAAAAAGAAGTAAGTAACGATAAGTAATCCTACGCTAATAACCCGCGGTAGTTTCGTTAGAAGAGACTACCTGAAATAAATAAATAAATAAATAAATAAATTTATAAATATATATATATATATATATATATATAAAGGGTGTCCAGCGAAGAAGTACCTGATTTCAAATTGCAAAATCTCGAGAACAAAGATCTGTAGATAAATGCAACAAACGGTATTTTTATCGTGAAAGCTGTAAGAATTTTATACACTAATTTTCGAAATAGTTACAAAAGCTGCTAACAGATGGCGCTGTACAACTCGTATCAGCATGCTTATATAAACTTGTAGTCTTTGCAATCACTACATTATAATCTTTTCAAAATGTCCACCGTTCGCTCTATGGAGGTGCCGCAATAAAATTTGCCATCATACCCTGTAGTTTCTCAACAGAAATTGATTCAGCTGCCACATAGATCGCCGATTGAAGCTCGCCCAGCGTGATGGGATGGTTCCTGTAGACAGTATCTTTTAATGTGCCCCACAAAAAATAGTCACAAGGAGTCAGGTCCGGGGAATATGGAGTTCAATCCATGCCTGCGGCTCTATTGCTAAAAGCTGCTAACAGCGCCCTCTGTTAGCAGCTTTTGTAACTATTTCGAAAATTAGTGCATAAAATTTTTACAGCTTTCACGATAAAAATACCGTTTGTTGCATTCTTCTACAGATCTTTGTTCTCGAGATTTTTCAATTTGAAATCAGGTACTTCTTCGCTGGACACCCTGTATATATATATATATATATATATATATATATATATAGAGAGAGAGAGAGAGAGATTAATACGGCGCAGAATCACCTTTGTCATGTAATTCCATCTGGTTCCCCTTGGAATCGGATTATACAAGTCATGAATAGTGGTTAAAAATATATTATACCATTCTTCTGGGAAAAATCATGAAAGTTTCTGTAGAGATGCCTTGGTGGATATCGATACCTAGCTCTTTCCTCTTATACAGCTCACAGTGGTTGGATGATATATAAGTCGGTGGGAATTGTACAGGGCAAGATAAGATATTTGACTTCTTTTTCATGATCTTCAAACCAATAATTGATAGATTTAGCTGTATGTATAGGGGCATTATCAACCTGGAGAATGCCATCTCCTGCAAGAAACAAAGTTTGCCCCATAAGATGGACTAGTGAGGAAAAATATCGACATAGTCCTTCCCATTCAATCTCCCTTTTAGGGTTACGATAGGGCCTGAAGAAAACCATGAGATGCCATCCCAAACCCTGATAGATCTATCTCCATGATTGACAGTTCAGATGAGACAGCCATAATCTTGCGCTTGTATAGGTGTTCTCCAGACATACGCATGTTCTGTTGCAAGGAACAATGGGAACAATGATTCGTCGGACCAAATGCCGTTTTCCGACATATTACTCGACTAGGATTTTCGCTCGTGGCAACATTGCGAACGATATATTGTATTAACATCTATTACGAGTGATTTGGGAATAGTTACTTTTCCGTAAATGTTTTGTTTGTGAAGTTCCCTTCTACCTCTGATGGTTAATACCGGAACACGAGATGCAGATTGAGCTCTTCGGTCATTTTAGTTGCAGTTCTTTTCTTTCTTCATGTCACAATCCGCTTTATACCTCGTCCGTCTCTTTCACTCAGCTCTCCCTTTCGTCCACTATTCTGCTTGGCAAAGGATGTTTTTCCGTGCACTCTGTATGCTATCATGACTTTCGATACCATAACTCGAAAAACACCGATTAGCCTGGCAGTTGCAGTACCAGATACTACAATTTAAACGCGCTCCAACAATTTGCCCTTTTCGCAAGGTCTGCAAGGTTTGACATTTTACGCTGCCCCCCCCCCCCAAAAAAAGTACGATGTCCTTATCTTCCTTACTGCTACCTGACAGTAGAATAATACATACACTGTATTATATAAAAAAAAATGCCGATGGCCAGACTTGTTTTTTTTAAGGAATACGAAGCACATTCATAAACACCACTGATATTGATAGGTGTTACCATTATTTTGATAACCACCTGTATATATATATATATATATATATGTGTGTGTGTGTGTGTGTGTGTAATAATAAGAGGGAAAAGCTGGACGTCTTGTAGTCGCATAACCGGGGTTGTCGTAGCGAATCTCAGTAAGTCGTAGCGAGTGGCGAAGGAAGGAAGTCCAGGCAGAACAAACATAAACTCCACATAGCTGGTATACGTCTTTTATTACACAGTACTTAGATGAGGAAATATACTCCGTGACTCAAACACTGAACTTCCAGTATGGAACGGATATATCGCGCAGTAGACGGGGGACGGGGCCCCCAGCTCGCAATTCGGGAGAACGAAGTTCTTACATCCAAATGGTTTGCTGGTCCGCACACAAAAAGCTCAGAAAGGACGCCAAAATCTGCCAGGTAGAGGCGCACTGACTTTTTAATTGGACAGAAGCGAACACATGACCCTAGCGCGTCATATCGGATAATGGTTTTCGAATGTTCCACGCCGTTCTATCTTTTATAACTGTTATGTAATGCTCCGCGCGTGGCTTTAGGGGAAAAACTAATAGATTGATATTGGTTGAATACAGGTCGCAATCCAAGGTTAAGGGACGGTATTCTGTTGCGTTATGATGAAGAATTTGGAAAGGGCGTGTTAAACAATAAAAAGGGTTTTAAATTTATTTCATATATATATATATATATATATATATATATATATATATATATATATATATATATATATATATATATATATATATATATATATATATATATATATAGTTGTATTTTAATATCTGTTAAAATGAATTTTAAAAAGTTGATACTTTACGACTGATTAAAATACTTCAATAATACTTATACAACTACACAAAGCTTATAGGTTAATTATACATATATATATATATATATATATATATATATATATGTAAAATTAACCTATAAGCTTTGTGATAGTTGTATAAGTATTATTGAAGTATTTTAATCAGTCGTAAAGTATCAACTTTTTAAATTCATTTTAACAGATATTAAAATACAACTATACGTTGCATAGCATTTCAAACAAAGGAGATAAATAGGTGGATATAAATAACAAGCCAGTGGAAAAAGCTATCTGTCGAATGAGAAGGCGTTAGTGGATGTCTTTACCAAGAACTGTATCATACTTAGGTGGCACGTTAACAGGTGTAAATCTTTCCACTTTCCTGAATTCAGGCTTTAATATCTCGATTTAGTCGCACATACTTCTCTTAGTAATCAAAATATTCAGGCCCAAGTCTCTTCAGCGTAAATTTCAAGTATGTTAGGATCTTTTTAGAAATAAATGGAATAATTTAGATGATTACCCTTATAATTTTCGGGGAACCACTCAACAGACAAGAGTATTGTAAGTCGTATTCGTCCAAAAAGAAAAATAGCAGTGAAAAGATAAAAACATGTAAAAATCATGTGCAATCGTCTTTTTTTTATAAATCACACGTATCTATTTATTTACTGCTTAAATTTTAAATGATCAAAGGTAATCGAAAAACTTCTGAAAAAAATCCCTTATGATTTCAAAATTTTGTTTGCTAGAAATAATAGTTTTTTTTTTTTAGTATATACAATTTGTCATCATAAACTGAATGAACATAAAAAAAAGAGAGGTTATGTCCTCGAAATTCTAATTTACAGGACAATTCTTTTTTTGTAATGATTTCCTGGAAACTGTTAAAGCTTAAATAACGTTTTTCAATAAACCTTTCACTTGGAATCCTTATCAGGCGCAATCCGTGTGTCGTCCTTTTAGATCGAATTATAATCTGTCTGCGCTACCACTTTCAACGGCTTTTATACTAATCTTTCAAGTTCCAGAATTTAAACAGCTCTCGAAATATTTTAAAAAAGGGAAAATATTTTAGAGAGCATAAAGAGATTGGCTGAACAAACGTTTTTCGTTCTCTCAAGTGTCTCCATTTAAAGCACCATTATGATTCTATCGTAAATTTCGCTGTATCCTTTTCCGGATTGGAGAATAATACGAGGTAGTTTTCGGTAGCTTAGCAGAAGAATCAAAAATACAGTTTTCTCAATTACATTTTTCATGATAAAGGGGAAAAAAGTATGCTGTGGTTTCGAAGTCTCGGTGTTGCAGTGTTATTAGATAAATATTTTTATTGTAGATTACACTCTTGTATTTAAATCAACCACAGAAGAATTCGTCAGTTTTTAACAAATTGTAAAAATATTCGTCCGATTTCCCTTTCATGCGATGACATAAGCGATGAGAACATTGTTGATTGAGTGTTTAAATTTATAATACAATGTGAAACAGTGTGAAATAATATTTGTATAATAATTACATTCATAGAACAGTCTGTCTTAATAGGATTAAATCATACTGACAGTTATTCATGGATATTTATAATGAAATAAAACGGGGGTAAATGTTGAAAATGGTATGCTATAATTTTTCGGGTAAAAATTCTTCTAAAAGAGGCTGACTGATATTTACTTTTTTTACGCCAAATTTGTTCATCAAAGTCGTCCACAGTAAGTACGCATCAGGTCAAGTACATTTTTATGTAGTACTAGCTGAAAACCCGCGCTTCGCTACGGAGTACATTCAAATTAAATACAACGGTCAATGTATGCAATTAATGCCAAAAAAAATTATATATATTTATAATAAATGCGACGATCAATGTATACAATTGATGTAAAAAATATATTTTATAAAAAAATCGCAAGGGATATTTATTTTTTTTGATAATATCTAATCGTCTGCTGCATTAGAGAGAAAAAAAAATATTTTTTTTGTCTATTTAGTTGTTATGCACGTGACGATAAATTTATTGAAAGTACCAGAAAAAGAAATCACGTGATCAGCATTTAATAAATTAAATTCTAAAAATTTATCTTTAAAAATTCACCAAAAATCAGAAAATAGAGGTAAAAATTCGAAAAAAATTTCATTTTGAAGGAATTTTTATGATCTTTCTTGTGATATAAATTTTATAACCCTCAATGTATTATTTTAAATGTAAACTTAAAAAAAGTTACTAACATGCTAAAACAGCTTAAAAATTTAATTTTAAAAAATCTAAGAAGAATATTTCAAAAATCTTTCTTAGTGCACCCCCTATACTATAAGAAGAATCGCTATGCAAAATTTCAGCCATTTAGGTCCAGCGGTTTGGTCTGTGCGTTGCATCTCAGTCAGTCAGTCAGTCAGTGAATGAATGAGTCAGTTACGGAACTGTTTTATATATATAGATAATTGCTCTCAGCCTCCATTTAAGAACATTTTTAACAAAAAGTTATCAAAAAATTTCCTTTCAGTTTCATACTCACAATACAACTTTATGTACAGGATCAAAGCAAAATTTGTAAATTCATTCAGGGTTTGTTTATTAAATTTAGCTGTATAAGTGTTTAAAAATAACTGAATATTACAAAAATTTGAATATGATCACAGAGCCAAAGCGTAAAATTGAAAACCATAAACAATGAAATTAAAAAACAAGCAAACTCTGTTTGAGATTTTAAATATGCAACAAGGTTGTACTGATCAAGTTCATTATTTTTTCTTTTTGTGTTGAACTTTGCCGAGGCATTGCTACACTACTTGTTTTATTGTAAACTAGCCGGGCTTCGCCTAGCTACTCTCAAGCCATCCGTGTAACATATTTATGTACTTCGGGCCCCACAAAAGAAAAAAAAAGCCCTCAAATGTATTAAATCAAAGTGAATAAATCAAATCAATTCGTTTCAATTTTCATTCCCGTCGCTGCCGACAGATGGCAGCACCACTGCAAAAGATGATTTGGTTTCTGAGCAGTGAGTGATTTTAGAATGAAAATATCTCTAAAACTATTGAATTAACAGAATAAGTGTACACAGAAAAAATTATCAGCTTCCGAAGCTCTTTCCAAATATGTAACATTTATGTACTTTCATGAGAAAAAAAAATACACCGATTTTCCTGTATATTTGTCGGCCATTTTTTTTCGAGAATCGGTGCACGCCCGGATGAGTTACGGTCACGTGATCCGACTTCTCCCTGTCCCTTTATTAGTATAGATATTTTGAAAAACTTGAAAAAAAGGCAGATACGAAAATATGCCAAAGTAGTAACAATAACAACTTTAATGCTAACATTCTCGAAATCAGCAAGTCTAAAATTAGATGGAATCGAGGCTGAATTTGTGCATTATGTTTGTGTCTTTGTGATATTTCAAAGTTTTCATGGGGCACGTGTCAAACACCTTTATATACAATTTCTGTTCCCAAACATTAATGTTATTACAGGACTTTAGGAACAGCTTAGCAGCTAAAATTGACAGACTTTGAAGCAAATATCCATGAAACCATTGCAGGTAGATTAGACCTATCTCGCTCAAACTCAGAGTATCACTTACAAGATCCCTAAAAAGAACACAGAGGAGACGTTTGTCTATATGAAATTTGTTCTGCCAGTTTACAATGTGCAACCTTGAATCGCTTTTGTATCAAATGAACGTACAAAAGTTTTCGGAATCGGTTTTCTCCTCTTTCGAAAACTAAAATGCATACCATCGTCAGCCTTCGATAAGTTAAATTAAAATAGGCATTTTCAAACCAACCAGGCAAATAGATTCATGTAAATATATAGGCGAGTGGATTCAGTAAAATGAATTTCTCTGTTTTAGCCATGTAAAGTTTCTACTCTTGAAATTTCTGGTTTATTCCGTAATTTAATACAGAGCTAGAGAACTTCTCCAAATGCAGCCTGTAAGTGAATGAGAACAACTATTTGTTTTTGCATATATTTAAATATTGGAAACAAACGATTTTAATTTCAAGTTAATACCGATTACAAAGCATATCCAATATTTCAATAAGTTAGGGACTTTTTTTTCCCACAGTTTGGAATCGGCCGTGTTTGTTTTCTTTTCTTTATTCTTTTCTACGTTGGTACGTCTAACTAAAACAAATAAAAAATAAAATAAAAATATTAATTAAAAATAAGCAGATAAATAAATAAAAATCAAGATAAAATTGTAAAAAATATAAAGAATAAGGAATTGAAAAAAAAAATCAAAATTAAATTAAAATATTTTCTATGTGTTTTCTAACTTTTCATATTTCTCTAACTTTTAATTAAATAATCCTAGTTAATAGTTTATTTAAATTTAACTTCTCCTAACTTAGCAGAATAGTACATTGTAAAGTTATTCCATCTCAAAACCCACTACTCACCAATTTCTTGAACACCCAAACTCAAAATAATCATAGCCGTCACTGGAGTTAAATCCATTGGCCCAGGAACTCCAAAAGGAGCCATTATGGTGGTGTCTGACGGCCGTGCTTGTATTATTTAACCACCAGTGTTATGCTTCATGTGCCTCAGAATACCGAACGATTACGAGAAACTGTGTAATCGATTTATCTGTGTTCTTAGCCTCTCTCTCCGTATATTTTCCTTCGTTTCTATCTATACTAATACAACGCATAAAGCTAACACTGTTTTCTTTGAAACGCTACGAGAAGCGTCTCAACGCTGTATCTGAACCGCGTATCATTTCTTTGGTGTCTCCGTGAAAGACAGATTCTGAGGGAATCATGATAGTGTCGTATCATCCACACAAAATTCGACAGGTTAATAAGATTGCAGACTGTCATTTAAACTTGCCCAATAACAGTGAAATTCTTGATACGGATTCGGTACAACCAACGATGGCCCAAGGTTTAGAAAATAAAGTTCTTACCGGGCTCCCAAGCCTTACGCAACGTCCAGTGTACTGGGATTTGCCCGGAATTTTAAAGATCAAAGGTCGAAGGATTTTAATACCTTTCCTCCCTCTTCACCCAATCTCTATGGACTTAAATGCAGTTAAATAACATATGCATGGGTGAGTCCTTATATTTAGATATATTTAATCCCAAATAACCGTAAAAATCACTGAAAAGGATAAAAAAGACAAGAAGAATTAAAATTTGATCGCTTTATTTAATATCGTCTTTTGCAGACTCGGTAAATTTGTCGTTTTGGTAATTCACGTCGTGCCTCAGAGAAGGATATTTGAGTTGATTTTTTTCTAGTAATAAAAATGGGATGAGTGTAAATAATATTTCAAAATATTTTTCGCTTAATGGAATAACAGCTTCATCGCAAAAGATTAATTACTCTAAGTCATGTAATTAATAATTTTAACGTGAATTGTCTTTTAAGAAGAAAATATGTGACAAAAAATTCTGCTTCTTATTTGCTAAATGATCCGTGTTTCCATCAATTTCTAATCATAAATAATGTTTTCAGCTATTAAAAAAAAAGTTCTTTTCCCAGAATTTTTTTTCTACTGATCACATTTTTTACCCAAGTCTGTATACGAATAAGGTTATTTTCCATGCAAAATGATGTTCGAATGAACTATTTGACTTCTTTTAACATCAAAAAATGTTAAGTACTGTGTAATTACTAATATTGCAAGCCAAATGAGCTTAACAATTGGAACACTTATTTTGTTATATCATTGAAATGACTTAAGCATTTTTTCTGGGTCTGATATAAATGACACAATGAAATCTCGTTTAAAACTCATACGACATATTAAAAAGCTTTGATAGACAAAAAAATTGCTTGTTATTCTTCTAAATTAGAAAATTTCATACAACTAATCAAAGTTGTTGCTTATAAAATCCAATAAATTCCTGCCATCATCAAGATTTGTAAAGGTGGTTCGTTTTTAAACTTTTCATTTAAAACACATATAGTTTCTTGTTATTTGAGGGTTTTTTTCGTTTTTAACGGTATTACTGCAAAATTATACGTTGTGGAGTATATGGAAATACGAAACAAAATATTATCTCCCTTAAAATATTTTGGTTTTATTGGTTCATAACGTAAACACAAAACGTTGATTTCTGATATTTGACAGTCTTTCCACTTTAGTTCCTCACATCTAAAGAACTAGACCGGGTAAGAGCAAACTTACTGCTTCTATTTCAGATTTCTGAAAACTAATAGAAGTTGCATAACTAATCATGCAACTATTCATCTTAAAATGCCTACAACAGTCCAAAGATGCCCTTTCAGAAAGTTACTCTGATATTATGAAGCTTTTATGGCAAAGATAAACATAAAACAAAAACAGTTGTTGTTGTTTCTAATCTCCATGTCCAGCTTCTTCCGAGATCCACGAGATTGCTCACTTGCAAGAAATCAAAAACAAGGAAGGGAAGTTCAAACAGGTCATCGTGGGACAACCCCGGGCACTGAAGAATGTGTGCAGGAGAGGCCTGCTCAGAACGACACCTAGGACAATTGGAATGAAATTTACGACCACCTAGGAAAGGAAGGTTCCTCAGATGGCCACTGAAAAAGGGGGACAGTACCGTCTGGGTACGTCCTTCACAATTTACACCAAGTGAGCTTCCAGGACGATCAGCACGATACCAAAAGTATGCCGAGAGGACGAGCCAAGTCTGTTTATCAGAAAGCCGCCTGACAGAGTACAGCTAGGGGAAAATCAGGGAAATAGTGGGTGGCTGTGTCTCAGCATCCTCTTTAGCCAAGACATCAGCCTCCTCATTTCCCCAGATGCCAACATGTGATGGGATCCACTGAAGGTGCACCTCACAAAGAGACGAGGCATGCCTAAGTTTGTCGAGAATTACGGTTCCAGTCTCATCACCTACTCTGCGCCAATTTGACAAATGTTGGATGTTCACTACCACAGTCGGACAAGATCCAGATGGCCTTGTGGTCTGATAAAGGCATGATATAGCTCAGTCCCTCGTCCATAGCAATGAGTTCGCTTTTGAAAAACGAACTGAACTCGGGGTTTCTTTTCCTGATTTTAACAATTCTATTTGGAGCCTTAATTAGAAATCCACTGCCAGAATGAGAATCTTCATTTTTACTTTCATCGGTGTAGATAAAGGTAGATTCATCAGGAATGCTATTTATTATTTCCAGAGAAGATTGCCGAAGAGTGTCATGACTCATGGGAAGAGAAAAAGGGCAGTCTCTGTTAGTCGCAAGGACCGGAGCACCATAATGCTTCTGTGCCTGAAGACTTTAGCTGGGTATAATGGAAAACAGAAAGAGCCTGTGTCATCATGTTACATATTTCAACCACGTAGAACTAAATGTGTTTGCCAGTAGGAGAACGATATATCATTGTATTTAATAACATCACCTATCTACATTAGTTGTCTCATTTCTGCTACCATTTACTTCTCATTCATTATCTGCCTATGCACATGACGTCATTCTACTCTGAATGATAACGGAGAAGAACCCTAGGAAAATTTTTACATGAAAGAGTATCAGAAAGTCTAAAGGAGGTAATAAATATAAATTTTATCGTTATTGTAGCATATATTCTTTTAGACAGTCTTTGTAGTTCCCTCATAAAGACAAATAATCTTTTGTTGTGTTGCCATATCAAGTATTTCATGTAAAATAATCCTGTCATTTAATTTAATGCGCTTTACCTTACATTTTTTTTAATAAACATATCAATCGGTGACTTATTCTCCTTCAAGTTAATCTTAGTCATGAATTAAAAATTTTCAAACTTTATAAAACGTATTCATTCCTTAAAAACTTTTACAAGAAATAAAGTCGGATTTTTAATTGAACGCTTTCCCTTCAAATTTCTTTTTTAACAGGAATACAATACATGATACACTCTAGAAGGAAACTAAAGAGACGACAAATACAGCTTTATATCTGCTGATTAAAATTACTACAAAAATGTGTAAATATTGAGCTCTGTAACCAAAGCATTATTTTTTATTCTTTTATTTGACTCTGTAATAAAGCTTTTCTGGGCAGAAATTTAAAAAAAAAGAAAGCGTTTAAAAAAAAGAAAGCGTACCAGAAAGCGTTTACCAATGTAATTGTAAGGTGATAGAGCCATTATATGAAATATTATTTTTAAACATCAGCAGATGAACGAATAGGAGAAATTTCGTACACTTATTCACATTAATTATACGTATAAGTAGTATCATCATAGTTTCGCAGCAGGTTTCGTGAAATACTTTCCCATACAACGAAGTAATATTAGAATTTTAACCTAAGATAAAAATCTATATGGTGACATTTGCGCAGATTTCTTTAGATAAAAGTTCACTATAAATATAAAATTTATTTTTCTTCTTCTGAAGTCACTTTGAATAAGTCTCTTTAGAATAAAGTGAGAGGGTGATAAAGCTTGAAAACATTTAAACTTACTTATGTCACCTTTGACAGATGCGTTAATAATTCAAAAAAATTTGAGAGATATTTGAAATAAGTACATCAAGTAAACTGTTTATGCCACTTTTAGATTTTATCATGCATTAATATGAAAAGCTTTAAACTGTGTTGTTTTTCTTGATTTTTATATAATCTCAACTGAACTACCATGTTGAAATTGGTAGCCAGCGCTTCATTATAAATATACATAAAAACGCTTCTACACATATAAGTTTATCGTCTCGCTACAAGTGTTATTTTTTGCTAATAATTTAGGAGGAACGCTTTCAATATAACACGAAAGCTTCCAGCTCACATAATACGTATGTCAGACATTAGTTTAATTATCACTTAACCTCATCAGTTTAAAAGATCTATGATGAAAAAAATCTTTTCTGCCCCAGTTTTATGATTCCTATAGGTGTATTGGTCTCTAAAACTCATGTACGGTTTTCAAATCCAAATGAATTTAATACTTTAAAATAATGTCGAATTTTATTGGGGACTGAAAGAAATGACACAACTGTTAGTCAACCCAAGTATTAGTCTCCAAATATTAGTCTGAGTAACACAAGTGTTAATCTCCTCAGCAATCACTCACCACCGAAAAGAATATAATAACATCACTGCGAGTTTAACCCTCTGACAACCGAAAGCCCATTTTGCAGCTTACTGGAAAAGACCGTTCCGGTCGAGAACGAGAATCGTCTTTCCTTTCGCCACAGAACATCCTGACGATGGTACAGAAATTTGTCGCGGTCGGGAGCGGCTCCAATATCAGCAGTCCCTACTATCAGCATCAAGTCATAAAATACGTCGGGATCAGTTCTAGACAGTAATAGGAGTTCGACCAGATAAGAGAACAACTCTGAGGTGACGTTGAACTGGTGGTAGAATGACCACCTACCAGGCACTAGGGGGAGACAATCTAGGAGAATTTCGGCCGGCCGTCTGGACTTCTGAATGTTTGGCCGGCTAGTCTGGTTCGGGCTTCAGAGGGTTCACGGTATTACTGTAGAGAGCAGGAATTCACAACAATATATAGTTATTTAAGATAGTGTGTTTAGGAGTGATATCCATAGCACTATTACAATTACGAACCTTTTCCTAAACGTAAACTTCAAGACATGGAGACTTCTACAACGTACAAGGTTAGTTACGATCTACTTTTATGAGTATCTTTACTACTCAAATCATCACATCAGCGTCTTGAATTGTTGACTTGCTGAAATTGTTACATAAAGCATGTGTGGCGGTCACGCGAAGAAGAAGAAATCGTTATGTAGATTTCCATGCAAATTCCTAGCGTGATCGCCTGAGCATGTGCGAGTCTTCCCCGGAGCAACATATAAGCGGATTTCACTCGACTCCACACGACGAAGCAGCGATCCGCCTGATTGCACGCTCTCAACATAGTGTTCCCGTCGAACTCTTCATGTGCTCAGGATACAGAATATTTCTGGTAGTTGTCATCATTTGCCGTAGCACCAGATGCTTCAACTTCAGCAACTGAAGAGTGTTCCCGAGTTCCAGCGCTTCACTCACCATGATACATCTAAGTTCTGATTAAGCTGCCCACCAAGATCGCCTCACAGAACTCTTGTGCTTCCAGTTAAGCGGGACGAGTCGTAATATTTTTTTGTTGTTATTAGTATCAGTAGTATATTATTTATTTTGTGTTTTTAATATTATGTGCAATAGTAGTTATTTCAATATTGCTAGTTTTGAATGTTTTTATTATATACCAGTAATTGTGAACAGGTTTTATCAATAAACTGATGTATTAAATGACAAGTCTCCTGTATTGACCGATATACACCGTAAACAGCCCACGAGAGTGGAGATATGTGGTAGGTGGTAGAGCATTTAGAAACCAGTAACCTTCTCTGAATAATTGTCTTTAACTTTTATTTTAAGTTAAAATATTATATACCGGCACCTCCACACTGGTGACCCGGAATTGTTGTTTACGGTATTATTTAATTAATATTATTTCTTTATTGCTGTCTTTATTCGTTTTTCAATATTTTATATATAACTACCAGTAGATTCATACTGAAATTTAGTGTATGAATTATGCCAACTACAGTATACTCAGACGTTCAATAATTGCTCCGGGAACTCGTTACAGGTGCACTCGCACTCTCCCAGGTTGAGATTCTAACCTTATTTTCACTAGGTTGAATATTTGTATTTTACTGCGTTGAAAGGAAAAGTTTTTAGCTAGTCTTTTGTAGTCATAATGACTGACGATAAAGCCGAGGTTCGAAGGGCAGAGGTTTCCAATATAGCACGAGTTGCTTTCAAACGACCGCCATTTTGGGATACAAATCCACGAATATGGTTTTTACAACTCGAATCTCAATTCAAGCTAGCTGGTATAACAGCCAACGAAACTAAATTTCACTCGGTTATTTCGGCAGTTGATACAAAGACTCTAAGTAGAGTGTCAGATATTGCAGAGAAACCCCCGTCAGACAACTTGTACGGCACATTAAAAGAACACGTACTTGATTTGTATTCTAGGTCAGACGCAACCATACTTAAACTTCTCTTCCAAGACATACAATTGGGAGATAGGACGCCTTTCCAACTCCTACAAGAAACGAGTAATTTAGCTGAAGGAGATATTAAGGAGGACGTTTTAAAGAGTCTGTGGTTACAGCGCCTTCCGCTGAACACACAACAGATCCTGTCTAACGATGCCTTGCCAAACCTCGCCAAAATCGCTGATAAAATTATGGAAATTTCCCCCATAACACCCACTGTTACAGCCGTAGCACAGTCAAGCGAGTTGAATTCTATTCAGACTGAATTGTCTAAGATTAAAAACTCTTAAATCTCTACAAGAACGCAGAGATAGACAGAGTCGCTTCATATTAAATTCTGGATCTCGAAACCGTTTCAGGTCAAATTCAGAATCTCGTAAAAATGCTAATAGATTATGTTGGTATCATCACAAGTTTGCAGATAAAGCTAAGATGTGTATCAAGCCATGCAGTTTCCAGGGAAACGACTAGGCACGTCTGTTTTGACGGCAACTGACGTGGTGGCATAGTCGTCTCTTTGTTTTTGATAAGATTTCCAAGCAGAAATTTTTGGTTGATTCAGGTGCAATAGTGTCTCGCTATCCCAGAACGTTCGTATCATGGTGCAGATAACAACCAGAGTGTCTGTACGCTGCAAATGGGTCGGAAGTTCCTACTTTCGGTACAATACAACTAAAACTTGACTTAGGTTTGAAAAGGAAATCTTATGGACGTTTGTGATCGCTGATGTTACAACACCTATTTTGGGAGCTGATTGCTTGGAAAGTTTTACCCTACTATTAGACGTTAGAAATCGTAGACTGATTGAACAACGTGCAGTGTCAGCTATTCAATGTTCTTCACGGGTAGATGTATATTTAACTCCCATTAGTACCAGTACACCTTTTTACAGTGTAATTATGAAATTTCCTCGAATCTTGAGTCCCAACCTCAAAAGGCATAAGCTAACAACTACAGTAGTTCACACTATCGAAACTAAGGGTCCTCCAGTATTCGCAAAAGCTAGGAGGCTGAATCCTGAAAACCTGAAAGCTTTGAAGAATGAATTCCAGGAATTGCTCCAGCAGAATATTATTCGACCTTCCAAAAGCTCTTGGTAGAGTCTAATACACATCGTGACGAAAGCCGATGGCAAGTTTCGAATCTACGGAGACTACCGCAGGCTTAATGCCGTAACGGTTCCTGACAGATACAGCATCCCTCATCTGCATAATTTTACTACGGAACTAAAGAGTAAGACAATTTTTTCTAAAATTGACCTTAAGAAGGCTTACCATCAAATTAAGACTGATGACGCAGACGTTCAAAAAACCGCGGTCATTACACCCATCGGACTTTACGAATAGAATTACATGTGTTTCGGTTTAAGGAATGCCGCTCAGACATTCCAGAGATACATAGACAACGTTTTACGTGGTCTCACTTGCTGTTTTACGTATATAGACGACATTTTAGTCGCCTCGACTGATGAGACAGCACACAAACAGGACTTAGCTCAGGTTTTTGAAAGATTAGATAATCATGGCTTAGTCATTAATCATCCTAAATGTATTTTTGGTTCAAAAGAATTACAATTTTTAGGATTTCTAGTGACCGCGAAAGGAATTTCTCCGGCGCCAGACAAGATTAAGCATATAGCTGAATATACTTTACCGAAAACAGTAGATAGTTTACTGCGTTTTTTAGCCATGATAAATTTTTATCACAGGTTTTTTAGGCACGCAGCCGAAATTCAGGCTAAGTTATACCAGATGGTAAAAGGAAAGCCTAAAAAGGACAAATCTATCTTACAGTGGAGCGATGACACTCGAGAAGCATTTTCAAAATGCTTAGACGTTCTACAAAAAGAAGTTATGATGGCTCATTCAGCAGCTAACGTCAAACTCTCTCTTATGGTGGACACTTCTGACATTGCGATTGGAGCAGAGCTTCATCAAACAATAGATGGTGCAGCATGTCCCTTAGGATTTTTCTCCCGTCGACTTACGCCTACCGAAAAACGGTGTAGTACATACGACAGAGAACTTTTAGCCATCTACTCTGCTGTCAGATACTTTAGGAACTTGATTGAAGGATCCCATTGCGGGATTTTACGGATCATAAACCGTTGTGCTACGCATTTCAGCAACACTATCGTTGCAATCCCCGTCAAATCCGCCACCTTGAATTCATTTCGCAATTTTGACAGACATACGTTATATCAAAGGAAGCCAAAATGTCGTCGCTGATGCAATGTCTAGAGTAGACGCGAATAGACTAGGGTGCAAGATATATTAAAGGCGTTAGCATCTGCACAAGCTGTTGACACGGAATTACAAGAACTGTTAAAAGGTAAAACAGGTTTAGAAATTAAGCACATTCAATTAGAGAGGAGTTCTCCCAAAATTTACTGTGACATTTCTACTGGTAACGTTAGGCTATACTTACCACACGAATTCCGTAAGGAAGCTTTCACCCAGGTACACAATCTCTCATCCAGGTATTAAAGGTACAGCAAAGTTAATCCGAGAACGTTTTTTTGGCCTAGACATGAGGTTAACTGCAAAGAATGGGTCACAAGTTGCATTCAGTGCCAGAAATCGAAGATTTCGAGACATACTAAGTCTCCACTGGCTATATTTAAATGCCCTGACACTAGGTTCTCGGAAGTTCATCTCGATATTGTTGGCCCACTGCCACCTTCCAGAGGATTTCAGTACTTGCTAACTTGTATTGACAGGTTCACTAGATGGCCGGAAGCTTATCCAATTCCGGATCAAACAGCTGATAGCGTCACGGAAGCGTTTCACACCGGATGGATTGCACGGTTAGGTGTGGCTGTTACAATCATTACCGATCAAGGCAGGCAGTTCGAAAGTGAACTCTTTTCCACTTTAACCAAATTATTAGGAATAGAGCGCCGGAAAACATGTGCGTACAACCCCGCGCAAATGGTCTGGTGGAAAGATATCACAGACACTGAAAACAGACATTAACGTATTCTAAAAGCTTCCCAATTCTGGGTTGAAAAGTTACCATTAGCTTTACTAGGCATCAGAGCTAGCCTCAAAGAGGACATAGCAGCATCAACCGCCGAAATGGTGTATGGCTCACCATTTAGATTACCCGGAGATTTCTTTTGTGACTCGAGAGATAGTCACGCGTTTACACGTTTTGAATTTTTTAAACGTTTGAAATCCTATATGAAAGAGCTGCGGCGAATTCTCACATCTAATCATTCGATAAGTAAAGTTTTTTTTTGCATAAAGAATTAATGCAAACCCCTTTTGTATTTGTCAGAGTAGATTCAGTACGTAAACCGTTAACCCAGCCATACGAGGATCCTTACAAAGTCATTTCTAGACACCCGAAACACTTCACGCTAAGCATAGCAGGTCAAAAGAAATGCATTGCAATCGATAGACTCAAAGCTGCATTTTATCGAGACCAGTTTCAGAAGAAGTTGTTGCGAAAGACGGAGGCCAAAACCCAACTGTCATAACACGTTCAGGACGTAGGGTTAGGTTCGCGGTACCGTACTAAGCCTAGGGTCTTGGCACTTGCGGGGGAGTGTGTGACGGTCACGCGAAGATGATGAAATCGTTATGTAGATTTCCATGCAAATTCCTAGCGTGATCGCCAGAGCATGTGCGAGTCTTCCCCGGAGCAACATATAAGCGGATTTCACTCGACTCCACACGACGAAGCAGCGATCCGCCTGATTGCACGCTCTCAACATAGTGTTCCCGTCGAACTCTTCATGTGCTCAGGATACAGAATATTTCTGGTAGTTGTCATCATTTGCCGTAGCACCAGATGCTTCAACTTCAGCAACTGAAGAGTGTTCCCGAGTTCCAGCGCTTCACTCACCATGATACATCTAAGTTCTGATTAAGCTGCCCACCAAGATCGCCTCACAGAACTCTTGTGCTTCCAGTTAAGCGGGACGAGTCGTAATATTTTTTTGTTGTTATTAGTATCAGTAGTATATTATTTATTTTGTGTTTTTAATATTATGTGCAATAGTAGTTATTTCAATATTGCTAGTTTTGAATGTTTTTATTATATACCAGTAATTGTGAACAGGTTTTATCAATAAACTGATGTATTAAATGACAAGTCTCCTGTATTGACCGATATACACCGTAAACAGCCCACGAGAGTGGAGATATGTGGTAGGTGGTAGAGCATTTAGAAACCAGTAACCTTCTCTGAATAATTGTCTTTAACTTTTATTTTAAGTTAAAATATTATATACCGGCACCTCCACACATGAAAATAATTTACAACCGACTGTAATATATTTTTTCCTGAACGGGAAAATACTTTTAGCATATATAACATTCTTTGAAAATACTACAGTAGACTGTATTGAGAAATTCTGCTCTTGAAATATAATCTGTAGAAGACCTCAGATTTATGTCAAATTTCTTGCGTACAATATTTCACTCTTATATTAATATTATTTTAGTTTAAGGGATACAATACATGTGTTATATGATGTCTTGCACAATATCTAACTTCTATAATAAATAATTTATTTTATGAAAGTTCAAATAATCTAATAACAAAATTACCTTAAAAATTATTCTGTTTCTGATCTAATTTCCATATGTTAATGAAATTAAAATTACAAATGTATTTAACAAAACTCTCTTCGTTTCTTCCTTTCATTTAAAAAATAGGATTACTCTCATTTTATTCTCTGTCACTCTCAAAAATTTTTACTGCATCGGACAATCTGCAGCCATCAAAACATTTAAAGTTTTGAGAGTAGCATCCAGTTACAGAACTGAATTGCATCAATACGGAGGCAATTTAGTTTTGGAACTTGGCACATATTTTCATAACATAATTTATAATAAGTTTCCTTTTTTTTCATTTATAAATTTCAATAGGAAGAAATAAATTCAAGCGAAATAAAAAAAATAGAACCGATACAATCTTGTCTCCTTTTGTCTCTGGAACTATTCCAGGCCTTTCACCGTTTTGTTTCTGTGATAAATCAAATTTTATTGTTTTCCACAACGGCGACAAAGATCGTATTTTCTATCATCGAAGTGGAAAAAAAGGACAAAATCTCTCTGCATTTTGTTCACTTTTGAATTGAATGTATTAGTTTGACAACAAAGATAAATTTGTGGCAATTGTAAAACATTCCACAAAAAAACCTAGTTTCTTGTTTTATTACTTTATGTAATGTTTCTTCGACATTTCAATACATTTTCTGTTCAATGTACTTATCATCGCTTGATATCAAATATATCAATATATTTGTATGAGTAACTTATTCGAGAATTAAAGGTTTAGTTTATTCTCCTAAACTTGACATGGTCTTCAACTTGACATGTTTTCTATGCAATTCATAATGTTTTACATGAATTTAAGGCAATGTTTTGTACTAAAATTTGGTGCATTTTACCATAGAGTATTCCGAAAAGAAATTTCTTTATGTAGAAGCGTTTTATATAGAAGCGTCGTATATACAGGTAGTGTTCTGGAAGGAAGAAATATGCTTCTCATGTGAAAAAAAAAGAAACACTTATAAAAACATCTGTTTTACGTTTTAACCATGCGTTATATTAACCATAATGTACTTCCCAAACAAAAATTATTATTAACTAAAAATAAGTTTATCTTTTGTTTCCATTCATTGTACCTCCCAAACAGATTAGTTAATGTTATTTGTAAAACCACAAATTTTTGCGATGGGAGAAATGCTATGTTTTCTATTTCAAATATCATATTTATATCATGTATATAAACATTAATTAGGAAACGCCTTCATCAAATAAATTAAAAAATCGAAAAAAAACTTATAACTAATAAATTTTATCGTATATTTTTTTTTTAAATCTGTATACTTTAATAGTGATAGTGGCCGTATCTTTTCTGAAGTTATTAAAAAAAGAAACATTTACATTGAAGGCGTGTATTTTAATTTACCTTAACATCTTAATCACAGATAGTCTTATATAATTTCAGAAGTTATCAGTGCTAGATACAAAATGCATAACTGGAGATTTCTTTGCGACATTCATTCAAATTTATGAGCAGAAAAGTTCTGTTGTTATCACTTTTCCAGATTTGCGCTTTTCCAGATTTGTGCCGTTCTCCAGTTCACCAAACTTTCCAGTGAAACATACTAAAGTAAGCTCTCCAGTAAGTCGCCAAAGCATTGCCCTATTAGGCAATGCTTTGGCGACATTTATCAGCATAAAAAGAAGTACAGAATTTTATTAGTCACACCTTGGGGTGTATTCAAGATTTCAAACTGAGTTTTTGAATACTTTTCTGTTATTTTTTTATTATTCTACTTATAAATATTCATAAACAAAGAAACAAGAATTTTGCTTTTTGAAGAAAGACTTGTAACTTTCTTCAATAATTTTGTGAGTAGCAGAATCGCATACCTTTAATTTAGACTTCTAAACAGATGCTAACCTATTATTGATGATTATTTGAATTATAATTCTAGAAAAGGAAAACTGCTCTTTAAATTTCCTTGAATAAATCTAACCTGGACTACAAAAATATTGTATAATTAGAAATCAAGATAACTTTTAGAAACTTCCATTTGAAGTACTATATGAGAGTTTGCCTCGTGAATTAAAAATTAACTAAAAAATTCCCAATATTTGAGTTTATTACCATCTTAAAATAAGATTGCTAACAAGGAAATAAAAAAAATTACAGAAAAATCAGTTCAAATGGAAATTTAAATTTAAATAAGTTTAATAAATTTCTAAAGGAAAAAGATTTTTACGGCATATCTCATTAAAGAAAAAAAATTAGCTCCGTCCAGTTAAGAATGAAAGAGTGGAAGTCATCTTAAAATATTCACTCCAAAAATTTTTCATCGCAATTTTTAATGGTTTTTTCTTCTCAAACATTTCTAACCATTATCAAAGGGTATTGATTCATTTCATATGCTACAACAAAATTGGAACGGAACTTTTGGAATATCTTATTGTCATAATTTTGATTAACTGTTCTTGTTAGAGGAATCATACAAGAATTATGATTTTGTTACTTGTAGATGTCACAACTGCTTATCTTCGTTTCATCAGGTTTAAAAGTTAATCGTAATAAATTTTGAAAAGAGTGATGATGGTGCAAAGCTGACCCCTCCCCCCACCAACAACAACAACCCCCTCTGAAATGCATGATAATTTCTTTCTACGTTGGAGAGCTTTATTAATTCAAAGCTACATACGTTAAAGAAAGTAAGTGCAGCTAGAAAAGGAACTCCTAGAAGTTAATATCACAGAAAATTCAGAAGCATCTAAGAACCTCCTTGTTCAAGGAGTTCAGACTACTATTCCATCCTTAGTAGTTAGTCCTTAAGATAGATTCGCAATGCATTACACCAGGCTCCTCCAGGCAGGCGTTTATTCTTCAATAAAGAATGCGTTTCTTTGCTTCCGTTTAATCTAACAGTTACAAGAGGCCCAACACGATGAGATCTTTATTAGGAGAAACCTATCTGTTTCCCCAAGTAAAAATCTCATCTTGTTAGTCTCCATCACTTTAGCAGAATCACTCATGTAATTGACAGCTGGCACATCAAAGTCTTTATAAACCGCTCTCTAAATACTCCATACACCCAAACACAGGTCCATAGTGTAATAGCTGATGAGTGCGATTCATTACGCCAAACCAGTTATAAAGCGAACGTCTAAAGATCAAAACATCATCCTCACGACATTGCGCATTTGTGATAAAGGCGCTCGTATTGGTTTCATGTGATGTACCAAAATAGCCACTTATGCAGTGGTAGTGGTAACGTCACAGTTAATTTATTGAATACTAGTGTTGTTTGAAATGATAAAGAGATGTATCTCAATCATGAAGATTAAGAGAAGCCATAAAATGAAGGAGATTCAGGACAGTCTTCCAACACAGATTTTATGACATATTAATTAAATTGTGATCCCCAAGCCATTTTTAATTTTAAAAAAAACTATGAATTTTTAAAAGTCCTTTTCGGTTATACAGTAATGTCATACATTGAAACATGTCGTAAGAGCTCCTTATATATAAATAAATATATATATATATATATATATATATATATATATATATATATATATATATATATGTGATAATATTACTAACTACCTATAATCGCCCATTCTGTATTTCATCTCTGCCATGGTAACCCGTCCTTCTTGTCTTGACGTAAACGCTTCGCCTTTCACATACTAACTTCCTCCGCCAATTCTGGCAACCTCTTTCACCTGATGCTATTTTGGCGCTTTTTTGAGGAGACGCGGGCTGGCTCCGAACGGATTAAGATGTGTTAATCTTTACGTCGAATAAATTAGTTTGTTCCTGAGCTGAGTTTATTATTTTCCGGCCACGATGTATGCTCTTATTTCATGAGATGTCCATCCGGACATCACACACATATATATATATATATATATATATATATATATATATATATATATATATATATACGAATCTTTCGGCCGTCATACATAACAGCGTAATCTGTTCACTGAGTATATTAATTGTGAAATCACGAGCCCCGTATTATATTTCAAGCCTACACCCTCAGGAACATATTTGGGCGAATATGGCAGATTTCAAGATATTTCTGTCCAGACATATTCTTTAATTCTCTTGAAGTCTTTAAAACAGTCAAGGATATTTGGTTTCCTTTTCTGTTTCAGTTGTACTTCTGCCTTTCACTAACACGACGTTAAAATTACTATATGTCTAGTTCGTAAAATGGAGAATTGGTACTCTATGCAAACGATTGTACCAAAATTGCACTACAAATCAATAAATTACTGTGACGTAATCAACTTTAACGCTCCATTTTTTCTCAAAAACTTTCTGTGATTGGGGTTTAAATCGGAATATAAATAGGAAATTGTGTAGAGAGTGCGAAAATTAAATCAGTAAATAATTACATTAAACTTACTTACGTTTAAATGATATATATGTATGATTTAAAATATAAGACTTTATAAATGGGCTTCCTCATAATTCCTTTTTTGTCGAATCAATGTAAAAAGTCATCTATTAACTGAAGATTGATTAAGAACAATCTGCAATTTTTGTTCGCTAACAAAAAAGAAAAAATAATAATAAAAAATTCATCTGCGAATGAACAATGCTAATTTCAGGATATATCCAAAAAGTGTCTTGACACATTTCAAATTATGTGGCGGAAGAAATTTACTGAACTTTAAATTTTTCCATATTTTGTGTTTTTTTTACAGTGTTATGTATTTGAAAACTCATATGCATTTGGCACCTTCCTTTCCGTAAAATCAGGTGAAAGTAATATTTTTTTTTCACTTGCAGGTTTTCTAGATCTCGCATCTGCATTTTTTGTTACATATTTATTTCACACTTCATTCAAAACTCTAGTGCTTGACAAGAACTTCTCAAATCTTTAGAGATTTAAATGTAATTCTTTTTCCTAGAGCATTCCTAGTAAAGACAAGAAATATGAAAGAACTTTATGGTCGAAAGAATAATATATGCCTACGTATATCTAGGACATATATAGACAAATAACTGTATATATATATATGTGTGTGTGTGTATGTGTGTGTGTATATATGTATATATATATATACATACATACATAATATATACATATATATATATTTATATATATATATATATATATATATATATATATATATATATATATATATATATATATATATACATACATAATACATGTATATATATATATATATATATATATATATATATATAAATACAGGGGGATTTTTTATTAAACTGACACCACTCAGAGCTATCTGTAGCGCGATCTATCAGACGGAATTCCACCAAAATTAATAGTGGGGCTAAAGACGACATGGGGAAGTGTTTCCGTGAAAAAAAAAAAAAAGTTCCAAAAGTCGCCGATAGGGGAAGATATGGCGCTTTTGTTGTCGGCACACCCGAGAATTTGCATAAAAGGCAAGTAAAATATCAAAATGCAAATTCACGACTATGTAGTCGACAGCAACGCCAGTATTTCAGGCAATAAGATAAGAGATGAATACCGAAAAAGTTGTAAGCAGACAAATGAATAACAAAGAGATTTCACTGAAACACCACTTTATGCTGCAAATTCACTTCTCCCTCCTTCAATGGGACCACAGTCCTGGTGGACGACACATTGCATCTTGAACACTACGGTCTCAACGGCCAAGCGTAACATGTAACCACGAATGTTTCAGCAAAGTCCGGAATATCTTGTCCTTCAGGGCCGCAAAGTTCGAGACTCCACCAAGATACACCTTAAGATTTTAAATAACCCCACAGAAAGATGCCACATGGGTTAGGTCTGGGGAGCGAGGTGGCCATGCCAGTGGAAAAAAAAAGATTGATGACCCTTTCTTCTGTAAAGCGAAGGCGCAACAGATTCCTCGCCGATCTTTATAGCCCAAAATACTGGCACTGCTGTCGACTACGTAGTCGTGAATTTCACGGGTGCGCCAACAACAACAGCGTCATATCGTCCCCTATCGGCGACTTTTGGAACTAGTTTTTCCACGGAAACTCTTTCCCATGTCGTCCTTAGTCCCTCTATCAATTTTAGTGGTATTCCGTCTGATAGATAGTGTTACAGATGGCTCTCAGTAGTGTCAGTTTAAAAAAATCACCCTGCATATATATATATATATATATATATATATATATATATGTTTAAAAAATGAGAAGACAGAATGAGAGACATGATCAAGATTTATTACTGTGTATGTATTAGTATTTATATTACAGCAAAAGATAAGGTGGTTCAATTAACCAATGATCTGGGCACGAACGTTCAGTAGAAATGGGGTAGCTAAAATTTTGCTTTTCTGACAGGCATCTGAATTTTTCTCATCACTTGAAAGCATGATTCATGCAGCCCTAATGCAAAAGAGAAAGGAGTTAATAAGTGTTCAAGATTCATCTGCGGCATTCATTCATAACTAATAAAAGTTATACAGATTCTAGATCACAGCTTAGACTTAATTTTCTGCATTCAAGTAGTGGGATCTTTCCATTGATATAGTATATACCATAGATAAGAGCCACAATTAAGGCTTTATAATGCATCTCGAACGTGATTAGAAAGCGTATATAATAAGCTAGTATTACACACTTGCTACATTTTGTGGATCTGTAAACCTTACGTTGGTCGTTACATTTTATTTTAGTAGCATGAAAATCTAGTTTTGCAATTTTGAATTCTAGAATTCTGACGAACATTTGAAAAAATGTGCTTTAGTTTCTTTTTTACAGGCAAGGAGTCTTCGAGTTTAATATTACGTTTTTTATATCTTTTCTCAACAGCATACAATTATTACATAGAAATATTAGCTGTAGATGTATGACGCCATCTACTTTGTCAAATATACATTTAAAAAAGCATTCATATACACTGAAGTGCCACTGTATTAGGGATACCTACCTAGTAACGAGTTGGGCCTCCTCTGGCCTTGATAACGGCTTCCAAACGACGAGGCATAGATTCAACAAGTTTCTGGAAACGTTCCACGGGAATGGCTTGCCAAATATTGGTTAAAGCTGTCCATAATTCAGTAAGGTTCTTTGGTGCCGTGTGATGGCCTTTCACGCCTTGTTCCAAAACATCCCAAAGATGCTCAATAGGATTTAAGTCTGGGCTTCTAGGTGGCCAATTCATGACAGAGAAGTCAGAGGAATGCTCATCCAACCAGCCAGTAGCCAACCGGGACTTGGAAGAGGTACAGTTGTCTTGCTGGAAAACTCTATTACCGTGCGGATAACAGAACAGCATAAACGGATAGAGGTGATCACCCAGCAACTCTACGTACCGAATTGCATTGAGGGAGGTTGGTACACGCACCAAAGATCCCAAACTGTGCCACGAAAAAACACCCCAGACCATGATTGAGCCACCATGCACTTGTACAGTTCCAGCCAGGCATGCAGGATCCATGGCTTCATGAGCCTGACGCCATATTCTCAGCCTCCCGTCGGCGTTAAGTAGTCGGAATCGAGACTCATCACTCCATGCTACTCGATTCCAGCCCTCTACACTCCAGTCTCTGTGCTTTCTTGCACAGGCAAGACGTGCAGCCCGATTGCGAGTATAGAGCAATGGTACTCTCGTAGGTCGACGGCTCCCGAAACCCATACGGTGAAGCAAGCGTTGCACAGTCCGTTTACTGACTGTACGACTGGCACCGTCATTAAACTGGGTGGTAATTTGAGCTAATGTTTGGCTTCGCTGGCTACGTTCAATACGCCTGAGCCGTCTCTCACCACGCACTGTCAAGGCTAATTGTCCTTTGCAGTTTGGCCGATAGCTAGTTTTTTTTCCACCATCCATGTATTCTTGGTATACTCTTGACACTGTCGACCTTGAAAATTCTAGCTGTCTGACGATTTCGGAAATTGAATGGCCCATGCGTCGCGCACCTACGATTTGCCCACGATCGAAGGCGTCTAAATTAGGCAGTTTACCCATACTGGCAATTCCAACTACTAATTCAGAACAACCACAGTACGCGCTATATATGCAGTTACCACAGCGCCCTCACTTGCGCATACATGATGCGCAGCGCTACAAAATTTGCATAGGCTTTGCTATCCCTAATTCAGTGGCACTTCAGTGTATATGTTAATTTTATCTTATTTGCTTGTAGAAATACCGCTCGAATTAGAGCAAAGGTGTCCCTAGCTGCACACACAGTCGGACTCACGAGCTAGTGAGATTCGTGTGTT
This sequence comes from Dolomedes plantarius, assembly GCA_907164885.2. Lineage (NCBI taxonomy): Eukaryota > Metazoa > Arthropoda > Arachnida > Araneae > Dolomedidae > Dolomedes > Dolomedes plantarius. The sequence continues at coordinate 45,785,037 of OU015497.1, read as the reverse complement.
AGAAGTGTCTGTGTGAGATTATTTTGGTTATACAAATGTTCTAAGTTTACAGGTTTAACGCTCCTGGAGCAAGTTTGTTGAAAGTTAATGTTTTCTATCACTTTTAATATTTTTAACGTTTATTAAGCTTTTGAATAAACTGTGTTTTCACCTTAAATCTTGCTTATTTATGAACACACCCCATGCCAGACAACTGAAGACTCTGTTATGTTGCCAATCTCCGTGACAGTATTATCAAAATTCCATACTATCGCTAAAAGGTAAAAGAAATAAAAAATTATTGAAGAAAAATTTTTTATAAGAACACGGAGCATATATTAAGTCTTTAACAAAATAATTGTCGTAATTCACGATTTTAGAAATCAAAATATATATCTGTTTAATTCGCCTATTGTGTAGAAATTGACAAAGATTAAAAGTTTATTATATCTTTTGTTACCACTGAAGCTTTGATAGATTGTTTGTTATTACCATGTTTTTATTAACTCGCTTTCTTGTTTGTGTGTTTGTTTGTCTAGTACAAATCTTGCAAACGATTTTTAACTAACTTCCCGACTAACTAGACTTTTGAAACTTTTAGAAAAGCTCAGAACACGATGACAATGCATTATTTTAATACTTTCAGCCATCTTTAAACAGATTTGAATCCATTTTCAGTTAATTTCGTTTTGTAGACTAGTGCAGCCATCTGTCGTCCCTAATTCAGGCCCTAAATAGGCTTTGCTATCCCTAATTCAGTGGCACTTCAGTGTATATACACGATAAAAGAAAATGCAAATATGAAGGGATTTGTTTCCTGCAATAAAAGTTTAAAATTTAAAAAGATTGGACTGGTAATTATTTTATGATAATTTAAACTAAGTTAAAAAAGCAAAGAAAAAAATTATGCAATGTAACAAAATGTTAGATATTTACATCAAGAAAGAAATCTAAATTTCAATAAACGGATTTATGCGTCCTTAGTTAAAATATGTTATTTAGTTAAAATATTGTCTACCGCTTTTAGTTCTATTATTTATTTACTTACCCAGATTCTTTTTTAAACGTTTAAACCCAAAATAATATGTTTCATAAAAAAAACCTGCCGCAATACACATTAACTTAAAACGCCATAAGAACATTTTAATATAATAAGTTTATATGAGCATTTACTTAATATTATTCTCATTGTGGTTTAACAATTAATTCGCCAGACTTCAGTTTTAACTAATTTTAACTGTATAACAAAGAGAACCATTTTTACAAACGTATTGGCTTTCCCTTTGTTTCTTTGTTCTCTCTCGAGGGTTAAAACCCTAAGCAATTTCATTAATTAGATTAGATTTTAATTAGATATAACATAGAAAAAATGCATATAAGAGAAGTTCAATCCATTTATTTCATAATAAAATAAAATACGTTCATAATATAAGAAGACATCAAAACTTGCACTTTTTTAAAATTTAAATGTTTTGGATTAACTTCTTCATAATCAAGATTCATTTAAAGAATATTATTAAAAATGTAAAAACAAAGTAAAATCAATTGGTTATTTATAATAACCTAGAAAACTTTATATCTTTTTATGAACAAACTTCAATAAATAGTTTTGCATAATTAACATGTACATTACAAATGCATACCCGTAATTTACAGACATCAAATTAGCTGCTTATAAAATAGTTAAATGACTTTCATTTGCAATAAAATGACTCTAATCATGCTGTTGTTGATATACATATTTTTTTCCTCTTTTAAGTAAACCTAACTCATTTTACAGATCAAATAGCTAACCGTAAATTCAATACAGATTTTCTGTAAAAGTTGTCTACTAGATAAGTTATCAGGAGAATCCTCATCTGGCAGTTATTCTGTTTCTTACTAATCATGTCACGAAAGAATAATCAGTCGCTAAATGTTTTATCTCAAATTTTTCGAAAAACATGAAAAAAATTTAAATAAAGTAAATAATTGTCGCTAACTTTAATTCGATGAAATACTTGATTATTTTAGTGTTAAAATTCATTAGGCTACTTAAAAATAATTTTGATATATAAAAAACTGAAATATGCCTAACAGGGCTTAAAGTAATTTGAAACTCCTATTTATCAACAGATAGCAATATTCAGTCTTTTATATGTAATTGCTAACTACGGAGACTTCACAACGACAGTCAATAACAAGTCCATGACTGCTACCTTATGAAAGGTTGTTGTTCATCCGCTTGTCCTAGACACCTAGACCAAGCCCGAAAAACCCCAACGCTTAATTATATCCAGGACAAACTCCCCTCTTGCAACACCTACTCTACAGAGGCACCAATACCATCAATGAAATGAGAAGTTGAATAGTAAAATGAACAGGAACAAGACGAGTATGCCTTCTCACTGCCAACGAAAGTCAAACTTTTGATGTGGTCACTACGTAGTCTAGCTAACCCAGTCTGAGACGATCTTGATCCATTACAACGCAAGTATAGGCAAGAACAGCTTGTGGCACACCGTGCGTGCCTAGGCAGGTTCCTCCAAGTAGCATTTGCTTTAACTATGTGAAGAGTAAACTTCACAAGTACAGAGGAGGTGGCATCGGGAAGCCCACTTCCCTCTTTTGAAAGTAGGTATGCAACATCGTTTCCGTAAATACACACACGCGAAGGAATCCACTGAATAAACACGGCTACCCTCTGAACCAAATTAGCCCACTCAATAACTACTATATCCTGTCCGATTTGCGGCCAATTTTAACTTAGGATTACGTTCCCACATAACGGTCCTTCAGAAAGCAAAATTTCAGACGCTAAAACCGTTCGCCCATCCGTCCTCACTAGTAATAATTTTGGCAGTGTACCAAACCCAGTCTGTATCGCTTCGACAAGCAGTAAACAGTTAAACAGAAAAGTACGAAAATGCGTTGAAATTTTGACATACATATATGTATATATATATATATATATATATATATATATATATATATATATATATATATATATATATATATATATATATACATACGCACATATATATAGATACATATATACATAACACATGCATACATATACACATACAAAAGAGTTAAGCAACAATAAGTAATCCTATGTTAACTACCTGCAGTACTTTCGTTAGAAGAGACTACCTGAATTTATATATATATATATATATATATATATATATATATACACTTCTATCCGTCAGAGATAGGGAAAAAATCGTTTTGTTTTGTAATGAAAAAGTAGCCCAACGGATAATAAAGAGTGAATAGGATGGATATTCAGCATTTTAGCACTGATGCTAATGTTGGTTTAGATGCAAAAAAATATCCTCAAATGGTTTTGAGAGGAGAAAATAAATGTAAGTGTAATGCACTTGGAAATAAAATTTCTTCTAACAGAGCAATTTTATTCAAAATTACATAGCGCTATTCAAAGCAGCTATAAAAAAATTTAATTCAAATAATAAATATCTCAAATCTCGCTTTGAAATAATGTAAAGATTTCCAGCTACAGTTGTTGAGAAAATTACTATATTTTCGCACGTATGGAATCGTTCTTTATTAAACCTTTCATATTCGCGAATATTCAAATTATGAGCTCTCAAAATACTAGTGAATACTCATGATCCGAAAATACCTATTTTTAGTTACACCAGTGTTTGAAAATTCTTTGAAAATGAATTAGGGAACAAATATTTATTATAATTTATTTTCAGAATATTTGGTTTTTTTATTTATTATATAAGTTAGTAAAATTTCAGGAAACATATTTTTAGATGAAAGTAATTTTCAAGTAATTTTTTTTCTAAAGAATTTGATGCATGCTACAAGAATTTGTTTAATATGACTTCTCCCTTGATAGTCGTGATGTTTATTAATTAAAGACTTAAAATTGGAATTTTACTTTCAAATTAAAATGAGAGAAAATTCAAAAACTACGTGATGTTTACACTGAACGGTCTCGTGAGTTTTGTAAAACTCTTCAAACTTCAAATATTAATTATAATGATTTATTCTGTACTATATACAGACTAAATGAAAGGATTTAACACATCATACATTTACATAGGGAATAAACGAGATAAATCTACAAAAATGTAACGAATTTATGACATAATTGTAATTCTTGAACTGAAATATAAATTGTTAATCGCCCACTGCTGATATATATTTTTGATATGAAATATACTCAATTTCTTGTATCCGTTAGTTCATTACTTTTAAAATATATTTTCGAAAGAATCGTTTTGAAAATAAAATGTGTAAAGAATTAATGTTTCCATTTCTGCATAAAATTTTGCGTAAATAATTTATAAAAAGTGCAATTCCCAACACCATATTTATTTATTCAAGTGTTTTTTAAGAAACAGTGGACTTCATTAAAATAAATACGCTTCCGCACAGCACATCTGTCAGGGGAAAATGCCAAGCTGGGACGTGTTGTCAAGTTTGGACGCTCTTTTGATACTCTATGACACAAAATGGAGGCTTCAGTTCAGTTTTCCACGTAAAACCCTCAGGCACTATAAATCAAGATATCGTGCACTAAGAGCATTAGCTATTCACTCAGACTTCTTTCAGACTGTTTCTTACGCCGCACATTTTGAAGCCTCAAAATATATTGTAAATTGAGGAAAATAAACAAATAACATAATGGCAGAAATAATAGATTTTTCCCCCTTTTTTTGTCATTTTGACAAAATTAATGATTATGATAATGGAGGGTTTTTTAATTTCTTTAAATGAGTTTTTTCTTTTTAAGAATGGCATTAACATGCACAAAAAAGTCGTTAACAAATAGGTTGAGCAAAATTTCTTAAGTTAAAATTTGTTCAGATTAAAAAAGATAAACTTCTCACTTGTTTTTTGTTGTTGTTGTTGTTGTTGTTGTTGTTTTCTGCTAGAGAGCTGTCTGGAAGTGATTTTAACACTTTGTTAGTTTGCACAATTCGGTTATATTTGTGATTTTATTCATGCTTAGTGAAATGCATGTAAACATTCAGGTGTAGAGAATATGAAAATTAGATGGAGCTAGTCATTTTTCTCAATATTTACTAACTTGAAAGGAAACAATGTTTTAGTGGTCCAATTGTATGCCAATAAAATTCAATAAAAACTTCAGTATAATTTCTCATAGAGTCTTAATGAGGTTTCAAGTATTAGAAAATACTACTACCTGAAAATTATTTAGCACGATTTCTTTAAATTTTCTCAAATCACAGACATCTTCTATTTCCTGTGCAGCTTTGTTACAAAACGAAAACGTTGCATTAAATCTTAACTGTCGGAGTTTCAATGACGTTGTGCGACATTGCTGCCATTTTGTAGATGCTTAATATCAAGCATAAATGAAATAGTGAGTTTATAGAGCTCGATCATCAGGTGTTCCGTATTGTTCGAGGCAACCAAGCTAACCTTGACTGTGCCAAACAAGTAGTGGAGATACTGGTGACCGTTCATCTGATCGTTGTAGAGCTGCATCTCTCGGCTGTTTGCATTCAGTTGCAATATTTCCCGTGTAGACACGTTTCACTATTTAGCTCTCACCATTTAACTTTTGCTGATCACCGAGTCAATACAATGAATATCATAATAAGATCCCGCCGAAGCACAACTAAACTGTCTCCGTTCGTGCCGTCCCTTCATAGGGGGTAATGCTGGTCCGCCTATATGGTGCCCCCATAATAAAATGGCCAGCAAAACTGCGGGGCATTACAGACAATGTCTTCACTACAAGTGCCTCCGCATTGATTAGAAAAAAATCATAATAAGCGACCTGAGTGGTATTTTAGGAGTATGTTCAGGAATCGAAGCTTGTTCAAAATCGTCGTCGCTTAAAAAGATTTTAAACGATCTCTGCAAACTGTCCATGCAAAGTATACCCTGTTTATCACTTATTAAGGTTTAAACTGAATATTACATGCTTATGAGCATGATCTCATTCTGATTACATAGGATTAAAATGACTGATAACGTTCCTAATCATCTACTGACTTCACAAAAGTACAGTGATAATGACAGTAAGATAGCCACAGAAAATTCCTGATGCTGACCGTCTAAGCCTCTAAAACAGCACTTCTGAACACTAAACAACATGAAGGTATAACATCAACCGACACTTAAAATCGTAGGAGATCTGAGAAGCGGGAAACTAAGATAAATCAAAATATCTCTAAATGACCTTAATAAAAAGTATTCCTCTCTCTTACCTTTGAATACTATAATTTTCATTTTGAGAATGAGAGAGAAAAACCAATCATATAAGAAACTTCAATGATTCGCCCAAATTTTTCTCCAGACTGCAGCACGTACTAGCAATATAATAAATTATGAACATGAAATGGGATCAGTTTCATGATTTTTTCTTTGCATTTATATAGCAGTAATTTCACCGAAGTGTAAAAAGTGGCTTAAGTGATACTGTTCCTTTTAAATTGGTAAAATCTTTATATATATATATATCATTTTTTTCTGAAATGGGTGCAGAAATTCGTTATATGCGAGTATGCAGGTATCGGAGGTACCATCGATCCCCATTACCTGGGATAATCAATGTTCCATAATAACTCCTTTTTTCGAAACATTTTTACTCAGAGTTTCTAAGTCAAATGTTTCGTTGTTGTTTGATACAAAGTACTTAATTAAGTTACTCTTTTCCAAGAAATATTTTATTTTTAAAAGTTTTTTTATTTTTACATCCTTTTCCTGGTGAAGCTTTAGAGTTTTGAAACATATTAATGTGAAGTATTTGTAAATATAGCGAAAATACATAATCTTTCTTTTGTATGTCGGGAGAATTTATAAATGTTTTAAACTGTATGTTTCAACGAAGTACATGAAATGTTTATTTAACTTACAACGTTTCATATATGTTTGCAGTATTCTGACTCAAAACTTCTGAGAAATGTAAACCATTATTTCAGAACAAAATTTTTAACGCAAATGTTTTTGCTATATTTTGCAAATCCTTTGCTTTCAAAATTTCGCCGACACTTTTTTTGACACATATCAAGTTTAGAGACGCATGAAACTACAAAAATGACCTTTTTTCTTAAAAATTCAAGTTCTTTATTTATTCAGATTCTTTCCTTGAATTTAACAAAAGCAAGTTTTTTTTTCAAATTATGTA